>JABTTQ020000424.1:0-269881 GCA_016081115.2 Rehmannia glutinosa | reverse complement strand
GTATTACATAACCTCCAGGGATTTGAGCATGACTTTGAGACAAAGTATACAAACTCAAGAAAAAGCCCCGACGGAGCTGAAACAGCACCCTGAAGTACGGTATGATACCCGTCACAATTCTCGATTAAAATGGATTCACAAAAGGAAAAAGTAGATAGAACACTTTTCAGAATTCAAGACAAGAAGAGTATATCGTTTGTTCAAGTATATGTGGATGACATCATTTTTGGATCCACTAACAAAAGAGTCATGTGTGAAAAATTCTCAAACCCTCATGCAAAGCAAATTTGAAATGAGCATGATGGAGAGCTGACATTCTTCCTCGACTTCAAACAAATGAGCGGATGGAACCTTCATAAGTCAAACAAAATACACCGTAGATTTAATGAAGAAATTTGCATGAGGGAGAAGTCTTCCGTAAAAATACCAATGAACACATCACCAAAATGGATACGGATGCAGATGGCAAGCGCGGTAGATCAAACAAGATACAAGAAACTTATCGATCACTGCTTCTATCTCACAAATAGCAGTGCCGACATCACCTTTGCAGAGGTGTATGTGCAAGATTTCAATCGCTCCAAAAGAGAGCCATATGATCTCAGACTAAGAGAGAATATTGAGATACTTAAAGGAAGCTGCAAGTAGGGCTATGGTATCCAAAGGAAGGTGGATTCAAGCTAATTGGCTATTCAGACTCGACTATCTTTGGATGCAGAGTGGGTGAGAAAAGTACTTCGGCACATGTCAAATGCTTGGAACAGACTAATTTCCCCTGGTTTAGCAAGCAAAACTCAATAGCCACCTACAAATGAGGGGAAAATACATAAATGTGGCAAAATTGTGCCTCAAGTCCTATGGATGAGACAAAGAATGAGAGATTATGAAGTTGAAGAAAAAGAAATACCAATCATGTGTGATAACACAAGTGCCATTGCAATCACTCAAAATCTGTGTTTGCACTCAAGAACAAAACATATAGATGTCGGATATCATTTCATAAGAGATCATGTTGAAAAGAAGGACATTATCTTGGAATATATCTCAACGACAAGCAACTAGTGACATCTTCACAAAACCATTATGTGAGTCAAGATTTGAAGAACTCAAACATGAGTTAGGGCTAATTGAGCTAAGGTTTTGAGACACGAAGAATCAAAGAAAAGAAATGGAACAGGAAAGAAGGTGAAAAAGAGTCAAGACAAAATCAGCTCAAAATGTTATCTCGGAAAGTCGGCTATACCAAGTCACCGATAAAATTGAGTCACTAAGAAAATGTGAAGCGAGTTAAATCGGCTAAGAGATAAGTGATTAACTTATGAAAAAAGTGACAAAACGCATCGTTTTTGACTTAGCGAATGTTTTAAGAGACACGTCGAAGATAATGATGATGTGTACAGACAAAAAAGCCGCACACCAAGCCTATGATTGGATATAAATGTTGCCGCATTAAATACGAGACATGAATCTCAATCAATATGCGTGCGAAATCAAGCCGTTGATTTCGATCACGATTCAAAACCGCATCCGCACGTCCTTTCATAAACCATATTTAAACCATTTCCGTCCGCTTTCTCTCACACTTCTAAAAACTGTTCAATCTCTCTCTCTCTCAAAAAGCAAAGGCAAACACTCTCGAAACCCTATCAACCTTCAAATCAAATTCTGAATTTCTCTTGAAATTAGTCTAAGAAATGGCACCAACTTATGACTTTACCAAGTTGGGAAAACAAATCCACACCGGGTCGACCGGATTTCGACGGAATAATGAAGCGAGAATTAAAGTCCGACACCCGGTGAAGAAAATCGCGGAGAAGTTAAACGTCGGGGAAACCGTTTCTAACGCTGAATATCCTATGACCTATGTGGAGGAGGTCGCACAATTCTCGTGAATCTTGAGATTCACGACGAAGGAATCAAGTCATCTGTCATTCACGGAAGCGGTGGACTATCAATGCGCAAGATTTGGTGAATATTGCTCACTACCGCGAGAGGAGCATCCGAGATTAAGGAGGCTGATGTAAACTTGGTGAAGCATGGAAAGAAATAGCCAAGCCCGACGTTCGTTGACAAAATAATATACACAAAGAAACAAGAGACTGGCGAAGGAGGATTATCACAAATTGTTGGACATTGTTGCCAAGTGTATCGACATCAAATTTGGCGACTTTGACCAATCACAAAGGCAAAATTGATTGTTATGGCTGCAATAATCGAAGAAAAGAAGATAAAGCGGGCGAGTTTATCTACAACGGACTCTGCCCGAGCGTAGGAAACAAGTCCTTCAAAGAAGATGGGTCATTTGGAGGATCTACGGGATATGGCCTGGTGATTGGCCGCTATTGGAGGTGAAAAAGTACCTCTTAGACATGGGAAGGCTTTCCATGTTAACAAGAAAATGTTGAGCTAACCTCTCTCGGTGCTCGGAAGCGAGCTTACGCCAAGAGAGGCGACACCGGTGAGGGGAATCAGCTGACCCCCGAAGACACAACCGCTTCCTCTCCAACCAAGAGAAGAAAATGCCCTGCACTTTGCCAAAAGTCTCCCCCCTGCAAAGAAAGAAAACTAAACATGCTCCCGCCCTGCAGCAGTCATCACTGCCCCAAGAAATAGTGTCACTGCCCTGTTCTGCGGCAGCCGTCGAGAAGGACTCACAAATTCCTTCTCCGATCGTCAAAAAGAGAGGAGAATCACAAGCAGCTGACGGCTCCTCGAGAAACAAACACAAGCACCGGCCCCCCCAAGACTCGAGGACACCGTCTCGAACCGAGAAATCCTCTCGGTACAAACCAAGAGACGAAGAAGACTTGTAAAGCAATCCGAACAGGGAAAACCCGGTGAGTCGGCTACTCGCTAAGCACAAATCTGGAGACTCTGAAGCGGTGAGAGTCTCCGGATGTAGTAGATAAACACCAAGTCTCTGAAGGTGATCAATGAGGCAACTCGAAGACACACTGTTGCTCTCACACCAAGTGAAGCAGAAGAACTTGGCCTGCGGCGGATAGTGATGTAATGATCCTATCTCCACCTTACCCGACATCCAAAATCGTCTGCGTGAGTGGAGAAAATGGAAGTTGAGCAAGTCGAGGGGAAACAGTTCCAACGGCTCAATTCATAGAAGAAGAAGAGGAATCGCTAAATTTCTCGGACTATCTCACATGCTCGGCTCTAGATGAAGACAAATGCATGGATATTCCTCGCAGATCTACAGGCGAGGGAGAGCAAAGCAAGTCAAGTGAAGCCAAAGACGCGACGGAAGGCAAGATATCGCCTTATCTCGGACTAGAACACTTCCATCCTCTCCTTGATGTCTTCTCCGAAAGTGACGAGGAACCAGGAGAATCGCTGCCGCCGTAAAAGTGCGCGATCAACAAGCATTGCGTGAATCAAGAATCCTTCACGAGCAAAAAAGACGATGGAGGGGACCGGAGAGTCCTCGAACACACTGAAATCGATCCAATGGGAGTGGTTCAAATAAATAACCACCGATGTTCTTTCTTTACCACTTCCCCGACTAACTCGGAAGAAGCGATAAGGAGATGGCGATGAAATCCGGCTAGTGGGGACCCCGGTCGAGCCAACCCCTATTGAAGGTGTGCCACCACCCGCCTGAACGGCTGAACCATCATTTGCAACAGCCGGAGTTTGGAGACGCGAGTGACCCCACTCCAAGTCACTCACCGGTGCGTGCGGCGGTGAAACTCCTCCACCGCAGCGGCAAGGTCGGAGGATCTTTGCAGATGACTCCACAAAGAATGTAGGAGGCGAAGCAAATAAAACTCAAACACAAGAAAAAACTGACAAGTTGCCATCAACGAAGCTCGGCGATTGAGACTGCCGGTCTCGAGGTGCCAACCGCTCCGAAGGCTAATGTGGCCGACTTGATGCGATCGAGGCCGAGGAAGGAATGTACCGCAGGAGTTAACACTGGGGCGATGAAAGTGCAATCCATGGGGTTGAGACTCCAATGGATGCCATGTAAGACCCTAAGAGCAGTGACACCGCCGAAAGGGAGGACCAAACCTCGCAGGTGAGAGCTGACTTTGGAGGAAATGAAGGCCCACGGAGGTTGAGACTTCCTGGGTAACACAACAAGTGAAGTGGAGAACATCCCTCCCGCAACCATCGATCCATCCCCGAGAAGGAGATCGCGCACTTCATGATTCCCGGACAACCCCCGATGTCACCTTTCCGGGATCGGAAAGCGAAGAAGAAGCTGATCTACTCCACGACAAATCCAAAAGACTCACCATGCGGATGTTCCAGGCCGAGCAAGTCGATCCCAAGACTACTCGTCGGACCTTTAATTTTGATGATGAGCCACCAATGGAAATCTCATCATCGTCCGATGACGCTTCGATAAGGCCGAGGACCGATCTACTCAAAAGGAGAAATCACCGAGACCAATGAAGCCGTTAAGGCAAAATGAGGCTCGAGCAGCCGAGCCCATTGCACCACAAAACCCACCAACCGAGACCACCGCTCGGCTCCTCAAGCTACACCGGATCGATTCCCAAAAGAACTTCACGCCCACCGCTTATCATCGAACAAATCCCGGATAGGCGGTGATGAATCCTTTGTGGAATCTTTCCCTTTCTCACTTGGAGATACGAACTCCACGAAGAGTCGGAAAATGAGCAAGCACGCTATCACGGACCAACTCCTGTTTTTCACTCGGGCACCATTGTTCCGGTGACTTGATTTAACATTTGTATGGCCATCACCGCAAGAATCGTTTGAAGAATCAATGGAAGTGTTCAAGGCACTATTTCTTTGAAGTTGAGAAAATGGAGAGGCATCGCCTCCTTGGATATGCGCTGGACAACAGAGATGCCAACCTTCGGTGACTTGAGAGGCATCACACATCGAGGATAAGGAATGGTGGCAACAAAGAAGAATCAATGCGTGTGGAACAATGAGATACTTGACAATTATTCAACAAGTTTCTGGTGTGGAAGAGCCGAATCTGATGCGAAACAAAGTCGGGAACACATTGAACATATGCACGAAGCTCACACTGCCGAGATCAAGGCTGCTGCGTGAGCGAAATGCAAATGATATACTGACGTTTGGAAGAACACATGACAAGAAAATTCAGCTTCTCATGGCAGAGATGAGATGGCGATTTCGTTGAGAATCCAACGCTACTGATCAATTTCGCAGACGATACAACGCAGCGGACTTTAAGCAAAATTCAACCATCGAAGACTTCGACTTCATGCTTGCCAGATGTTCCGTCAGGGTTCCTCTATCCTTTGATGATGCCAAAAGGGGAAGAGGAATACCTTAAAGCGAAAAAATCTGAAGTGAAAAGAAAGGAGCAGCGGTGACAAAGGAACAAATGAGAAGGAAAATCACCAGGAAATTTTGAAATCGAAGAAAGGAAAATCTGTTGAGGGGAAGGATCAAAAATATGACCTTGATGATTGCACAAACCCCAACAGGGTCCTGTCACGGTGACATTATAAGCGACAAACTCCCGTGACTGACTGCCACTCCAACACTCTGCTTTGTATCTATGGTGAGAGAGAAAAAGAAATTGAAGCGAGGGATGAAGGAGGTGGAAGGAAGAATGGATGCCAGGGTGATGAACATCTTGAAAGAACACGGAGGCATTCCGGTTGACGAGAGACACGTATGCCATTTCGGATGTCGGGACAGAGCCAAGATCGATTGACGAATTCAAAACGCTCGAATCAAGGATATTTTGCAAATATGTCCTTGGCTCAAGCTTGGGACCTGTCTTGGGAAAAGGGTCTCACATTATGTGAAGAAGGCGGACAGACGCAGACAACCGGTGATCTCTGTCTTTGGTCACTCCATACGGGCACTCACCGGAAAGAAAAGGCCCCAAGATCTGATATCGCCCGGGAGGCGGAGGAAGAAGCGGCGGTGGAGGAAGAAGCTTGGGACCTGGGCCTCGCCCAAGAACATTGAATCGTAGATCCGGAGAAAGAAAGGAGGGATCTCTTGGGGAAAACTTGACCATGTGGCGAACTTGCAAGTGGCTAAAACCAACGCCGAGTATGCAAAAAGGATAGAAGAAGAAAACAAGAGACAAACTCAGCTATGGCGGGGAGAGACAGAAAGAATAAGGAAAGATGAAGCTGCCGAAGGCATATGAGAAGAAAAAAAGGCAAAGCGGTGATGAGAAGAAGAGAAGAAGAGAAGAAGATCTTGATCAAGATGAAAGAAGGAGACAATGAAGGAGATGAAGTGTTGTTGTCCAACCCTTCGTGTATTTTATATGTAAATACATACAATGTAAGTCTTCAGAACAATGCTATAAATTTTTTTGGAGACAATTACATACTCGATACACCTTTGTTTTATTGTGTTAAGTACAAGAATGATATGATCAATAAAAAAAAAAAAAAAAAGGGGATTGATTATCGCGCATCTTGTTTGATAAATGGTTTTATCTTAATTTTGATGATTTTATTTTGTCACCAAAACAATGCTTTTAAAGGTTGTCCAAATACTCCTAAATGATTTAAAATGGTTTTAATATTTTCCTGGAGTATTTCCTCAAGTTTATTTTTGATAATAATGGACAACACTTTTAATGATTTTATATCAATGGATTTTTCACTCCTAAACAAGGTTCCTAAATGTTGTCTAAATACTCTCGATTGGTTTAAAATGTTTTTACTAAATTTTCGGAGTATTTCTTGGGTTTTATTTTTAAACAAAAATTGGACAACATTTACGTCTCAGGTCGACCACGGCCGCCCATAGGGCAACCCGTGACGAAGATGATTTTTGAAACAGAAAATGAGACGGAAGAAAAATCGGCGGTCGGCCGTGCGCCCAAGGCGTCGACCGATCCGATCGGCCGTCGCCAGGTCGACCGTACACTGCAAGTGTGCAAAATCTCCCTGTTCTATTTTTGGAGAGGTCGGCCGCTAGGGTGATGTCGACCGTCCGAGCACCCCCTCGGCCAAGTCGCCGCCCGTGTAATTTTTCGAGTACAATTTCAAACGCCTTTTGCGCGCAACCGGTCGCCTTTAGTTTGGACAAAAAAAAATATAACCGTTGTGCGGAGACCATTCTTCCTTAAAATGTGGGATTGTTCTATAATCGATTTTTGTATCCTTATGAGACAACCATATTTATTTTAATCTCTTTGTCTTATTTGTAGACAAAAGAAAACATGGAGGAGCCCATGAAGGAGCCTATGTTGGAGGAGCCTTTGGAGGAGCCTTTGGAGGAGCCTATGTTGGAATTCAAATTTGAAGGCTCTCCTATAAATAGATGAAAGCTTGAGGATCAAACACAAGACTTGATACAAACAACAAGAGATATCACAAGCACATAATCTTTGTTATTCATTTCAACATTCTTGTTGTAATAGCCTAAATCTATCGAGTTTCACATCTTGAGTCTAGGCTTTCATTCTTGATTACACTTGCACTTTTGAGTTGTAATATTTTTCAAAGTGTAATCTTGATTGTAATTCATCAACCAAACACAAGATATCCTTGTGAGTATTCTTGTGGTAAGAATACACTGGGTGATCTAGGTGATAGGTGTTTCAAGAGTGTGGTGCTCTTGAGGTGTTGAAGAATTTGGTATTCTTCAAGATTGAAGATTGTGGTGATCTTCAAAGGTGCCGTTGAAGGAAGATTGTGGTAATCTTCAAAGGGAGATTGTGGTAATCTCCAAAGGTGGTGTTGGAGAGTTCGGTGCTCTTCAAGTCGGAAGATTGTGGTGATCTTCGCAAGGTGGCGTTGAGGATTGTGGTGATCTTCAAAAGAGATTGTGATAATCTTGAAGGTGTTGTTGAAGAAGAGTGTGGTGCTCTTCAAGGTGTTGTTGTAAGTTGGTGTCATATTAATTTTTGGTAAATTAATAAAATCTTTTTCTTTTTGAAATCCATCCGGATATCTTTGGGGTGGTAGAGGATTAGGCCCTAGGTGGGTTGAACCTCTTTAAATCGGCGTGTGTTGTTTACATTCCGCACCTTCATTATTTTGTTTGAGCATTCGGTTCGAAAAAGAGGGCGAAATCGAAAAGATGGAGATAATCTATTCACCCCCTCAGATTATCGTAGCGCTTGGACTTACAAGTGGTATCAAAGCCAAACTCTTTGGCAAGCTCGTTTCACATCGCGAGTGAAGAGAAACGATCGACGACTCTGAACGAAGCTCATCTATCCGGCACCTCCACCACCAAGCCACCACTATTTGATTCCAAGAATTTTAATTTTTGGAAAGAAAGAATGGAATGCTATCTACAAGGTTGCGGGTTCGACATTTGGAACACCGTCATTAATGGAGAATCCATTCCGACGAAAAGATACACCATACACCTCAAAAGGCTTCAAAAAGCTCAATGATGAAGAAAAGAAAATCATCTCCTTAAACTGTAAGGCTTTAAATATTTTATATTGTTCGTTTACTAATTTAGAATATGAACATATTGTAGGAATAAATTCGGCACATGGAGTATGGCAAAAATTAGAAGCCATCTATGGAGTATTTGCAAATGAAAGAGTCAAACAAAAGCATCTACTTCTCAAGATCATACAAGCTCAAATCTAAGGAATAAACTCACTGAACTTCCAACTATGAAGAAGTTGAATATTGTTTTATGGGCATCAATGAAGAAAATGAGGTATGTCTTAAACCCTCTACTTCCTATGATATTGTCATTCAAAATGATTATAGTGATTTACAAAATGATTATGATGAACTTCAAAATGAATTCCAAAGCTTACTTGTTAAATACAAAAATTTGAAAAAGGAATTCAATATTTTGAAAAATGATAAGGATAGTTTATTTACTTCCTATGAATCACTATCATGTGCTCACACCACCACTCTTGACAAGGTTAGAAACCTTGAGAAAGAAAATAGTACTCTTGTTGAGGATATAAATTGCTTGAAAAATGACTTATCTAAATCCAACTTAGTCAGATAAGATGACCAATATTGTTGATTGTTGTGATAATTGAAACTAGAACTTGATCATAAGCTTTAAGGGTGTCAATCACATGAAAAGGAATCAAGTCTCTAAAGCACGTTGGTCATTATGCTCCTAGAATTATTACATGCTTTTATTGCGGTAAAAAGGGTCATACGGTAAATACTTGTCGGGCTAGAAATAGCTCCAATTATTGTTGGAGACCTAAAAGTCTCAAGACTAATCCCAAAGGACCCAAACACATAAGGGTACCACAAAACAATGTCATATTAGGTACCGTGAAATAATGATCGAAGAAAATTTATACCGCCAAGAAGACATCAAATGACCGTTTCATTTGATCAAAGAAGGAGAAACTATTTTCGACAAAGCCAATTTCAAGAAGAGGGTATAATCAAAATGGGAAGAACACAATCCTTGGAAATGGCAAAGACATCATCAACAAGATGATTTTCAAAGAAGAAGAGACTTTCAACAATGGGAAAGCAACAAACATTGGAAATGGAGCAATCAAAGAAAGTCATCATCAACAAAGTGACTTCTCGAGGGAAGATATCATCAACAATGGGAACGACACAACCCATGGAAATGGCGTAATTGGTAACCCGTATCTCCCTATTTAAATATGCATTTTATTTTGTTATTATGCATGCTTTTATTTGTGTCTTAACTCGCAAATGAGTTTTCAAATATTTATTTTTTTAATTAAGGTCTTCAATATATACTTGTGCTTTTAAAATTTTTTGAAAAGAAGACCTTATATGATGTTTTTAAAACTCTTGTGCATTTTTGTAGACTAAAGTGTGTTATCATCTTTTATGGATTTTTATGGCATGAGCTTACTTGTGATATCTCTTAGCTTTACACTTTTATCATTATGATTTGTCTAGATATGTTTTAAGAATTGTGTAGGATTTACATATTTTCACAAATGGCCATTTACGTCATTATTTGTCAAGAAAGGCATAAATTATCGAGAATCGTTTACTTGTGTATTGCCATATGCCTATGTGCTTGTTTTTTCATAATGTTTCATACAAGTGCCATTAAGAGGATTTTTAGATTTTTTGAAAGGCACTATTCGATATTTGATTGCACATATTTGCTTTGTCAACTCTTGTTCAAATACTTCTTTTAAATAAGGTCTCAACTATATGATATCGGATTTGCAAATTTCAAAAGAGACCTTTTATAGCTTTTTAAGCTTATTTGAACTTGCATGATTTATTAGACTCTTGATGATATTCTAAAAGCATAGTATGTGTTTCTTGCTTCATGGTCTCTATATATAGTGTCTATTTCTACTATGCAAGATATTTTGTGATTGAGGCATGTTTTTACACTTGGGCTATCTTTTCTTGCTTATATAAGCGATGCCATTAATGAGTTTGTTAAGTTGTGTAGATGAGAAATGAAGTACTCCAAATATTTGGATGTAAATGTTCTATTATGAACACCTTAGATCAATTGGATACCCTATGATGATAGTGATGAAGAAGATAAAAAGGGTATTCCTGGAACAAACTCGATGACCAAGGCAACATTGGTCGAACTAAAGAAGCGAGGTTAGTAGCTCGAAGGTATTTTCAAGAAGAAGGTAATCGATTTTGATGTAACATTTGCACTCATAGCACATTTTGTAGCTATTTGCATTTTACTTGCCCATTCTTGTTTTAAGAAAATTTCAAGCTTTACCAAATGGATGTTAAATCCAAATTTCTAAATGGTTTTATTCAAGAAGAAGTCTATGTAAAACAACCTCCGGGGTTTAAAATTTTCCAGGCGAATGATTGTTTTTAAGGCCTTGTATGGTTTAAAACAAGTACCCCCGTGTATGGTATGATAGACTTAGCTATTTTTGCTAAATGTTTTTACAAAAGGTAAAGTTGATACTACTCTCTTTGTTTGTGAAAAAGAAGGCAATATTGTTTAAACTTGTGCATATTTATGAGAATATTTTTGGTGCTACTAATGAATATTTGTGCAAGATATGGTTCTCTAAGTTGATGCAAGGTGTACTTGAAATGAGCATGATTTCTTGCTTGGACTTCAAATCATTCAATGCCAAGTAGATGGTTACATTTCAAAAGAACTCTTGAAGGAGTTAGGCATTGAAGAAGGAAGAATCATTCCAACCTCTATGGCTATCAATGAAGAGATTGACAAAGGTTGAGAAAGGCATGTCGGTTGACAAACAAATTCGAGGTATGTCTTCTTGTATTATTCCTATAGACTCGACATTCCATATACCTTATGTCTATATGCTCGACTTCAAAAACTATCCCAACGAATCTCATTAAAGTGCCATTAAAAGAAATTTTCAAATATTTGAAAGGCACTTCTTCTTATGACTTGTTGTATCCAAAGATTTAAAACGTTCTTATTTTTTTCGGGATAACAAGTTTGGTATCTATTATACGGTTATTCGTATTCAAAATTTGGTTCGTCATAATCGAACTAATCATATTGAGATTCGATATATTTTTTAAGGGATTGTGATTTTTAACAAAAACTTGAGATGTGTTTAATTAGTCTCAAGGATAACTCGCGGACTTTTTGATCGTTAACACGAGTATTTTACCTCATTTCGAGCTTGATTATGACATAATGTATATTGAATGAGGTCTACGTTTGCATTTTGCACGTTTTAAAACTTAGGGCGAAAAATCGGATTTTTGGATCAAATTTCGGATTTTCAAAACGAGAAAAGAACCATCACTGGATGGGGGGCAAGGCCGACCGGTCGCCTGCCGTCGACCGATCGCCCATGCCCTGGACCGGTCGCTGGATGATTTTTTGGCTAAAAATAGTTCTGTTTCCAGGACTTCGCCATTTTGGCTTATTTTGTCCATTTTTCGTCCCTTCGCGATTGCACACAAATTTCACTCAAAATTTGTTTTATTGCATACATTTTATATTTTGGGGATTATCTAGCTCGGTTATCATCATCATTGCTCGACTTTACCAATTGAATGGTAAGAATTTCACTATCGTTAGCTCAATTGGGTTGAACCATGAGTTTGTGGCTTATATGTATTTTTGATGCAATTCATATATATTTGTGATGAGCTTATTGATTGTTGATGAATGATATATGTTATATTGCATTTGGTGATGAAAACTTGGCTTGATTTCATTTACAAGGGCTATATATAACTTTTTCTAGTTTTGACGCCCGCCAAGTGTTCGATAAAACGTTTCAATGAAAGATTCATCACCTACATGACTCTCTCGATTTCAAAAGTCTTATATATTTATAGAGATCATGTTTTGCTTATCAAATGAGTTTTCATAAGCTTCTACAAGTCGTATGATTCGACTTTTCCCTTCTATTTGGTTTAATAAGTCTCAATGTTCAAATAGCTCGATACATCGGTTTAGTTACGCACTTTGGTATGAATATATGATGTATTTATCGTGCTAACATTCTTTTGATGATTCCAAAGGGGAGAAACAGGTGTAGAAACAGGTTATAAGCTCATTAGCTCATAAAAGCTAAGATAAAGCTTAACGAAAAGAAGCTATAAGCTATGACTTCATAAAGCCATAAGTTGTGGATCATATTTAGTCCACTTGGTGCATTATGGTTATGTATGAATCATGGTCCATTGGTTGTAGTATGGACTCTTATACGGTTCTAATGATGTATCTTTGACGGGGAGCTTTTAAGTTTTGATACTTAAGCTCAATATCGAAAAGCTAATATTTTAGCTTATGTTTAAGTTGCTTCTATATAACTCTGTTGTTGTGCATGTTGATAGGGGAGCATTTGCTATATGTGTTTGAATATCTCTACTCCCATCCTTGTGTTTTTATTGCATGAAATGTTGTCGCTCACAACGGATAGTTTTCTTTAACCTAAAATTGTTTTGTTTTCAAAATCGACCTCGTTAAAATTGTTTTGGTTTGTAATCATCAAAAAGGGGAGATTGTTTGATAAATGGTTTTATCTTAATTTTGATGATTTTATTTTGTCACCAAAACAATGCTTTTAAAGGTTGTCCAAATACTCCTAAATGATTTAAAATGGTTTTAATATTTTCCTAGGAGTATTTCCTCAAGTTTATTTTTGATAATAATGGACAACACTTTTAATGATTTTATATCAATGGATTTTTCACTCCTAAACAAGGTTCTAAATGTTGTCTAAATACTCTCGATTGGTTTAAAATGTTTTTACTAAATTTTCGGAGTATTTCTTGGGTTTTATTTTCGACAAAAATTGGACAACATTTACTGTCTCGTGGTCGACCGTCGCCTATAGGGCAACCCGTGCACGAAGATGATTTTTGAAACAGAAAAATGAGACGGAAGAAAAATCGAAAGGTCGGCCGAGTGCATCTGGGGCGTCGACCGGTCCGGTCGGCCGGCCGCCCCAGTGGGTCGGCTCGGCAAGTGTGTGCAAAATCTCCCTGTTCTATTTTTGGAGAGGTCGACCGGCTAGGGGTGATGTCGGCCAGAATTGCACCCCTCGGCCGTCGCCCGTGTAATTTTTCAGTACAATTTCAAACGCGTCCTTTTGTGCGCAACCGTCGCCCTTTTAGTTTGACAAAAAAATATAACAGTTGTGCGGCCAGACCATTCTTCCTTAAAATGTGGGATTGTTCTATAATCTGATTTTTGTATCCTTATGAGACAACCATATTTATTTTAATCTCTTTGTCTTATTTGTAGACAAAAGAAAACATGGAGGAGCCCATGAAGGAGCCTATGTTGGAGGAGCCTTTGGAGGAGCCTATGTTGGAATTCAAATTTGAAGGCTCTCCTATAAATAGATGAAAGCTTGAGGGATCAAACACAAGACTTGATACAAACAACAAGAGATATCACAAGCACATAATCTTTGTTATTCATTTCAACATTCTTGTTGTAATAGCCTAAGTACTATCACTTTCACATCTTGAGGTCTAGGCTTTCATTCTTGATTACACTTGCACTTTTGAGTTGTAATATTTTTCAAAGTGTAATCTTGATTGTAATTCATCAACCAAACACAAGATATCCTTGTGAGTATTCTTGTGGTAAGAATACACTTGGGTGATCTAGGTGATAGGTGTTTCAAGAGTGTGGTGCTCTTGAGGTGTTGAAGAATTTGGTATTCTTCAAGATTGAAGATTGTGGTGATCTTCAAAGGTGCCGTTGAAGGAAGATTGTGGTAATCTTCAAAGGGAGATTGTGGTAATCTCCAAAGGTGGTGTTGGAGAGTTCGGTGCTCTTCAAGTCGGAAGATTGTGGTGATCTTCGCAAGGTGGCGTTGAGGATTGTGGTGATCTTCAAAAGAGATTGTGATAATCTTGAAGGTGTTGTTGAAGAAGAGTGTGGTGCTCTTCAAGGTGTTGTTGTAAGTTGGTGTCATATTAATTTTTGGTAAATTAATAAAATCTTTTTCTTTTTTGAAATCCATCCGGATATCTTTGGGGTGGTAGAGGATTAGGCCCTAGGTGGGTTGAACCTCTTTAAATCGGCGTGTGTTGTTTACATTCCGCACCTTCATTATTTTGTTTGAGCATTCGGTTCGAAAAAGAGGGCGAAATCGAAAGATGGAGATAATCTATTCACCCCCTCTAGATTATCGTAGCCGCTTGGACTTACACATACATTCTATGTCAATACACTATCTGTATGTATCTTTGTTATTTGCATCTTTATATGAGTTAAGTTTTGGCATCATCAAAAGGGGGAAATTGTTAGGAATTTTATTGTTTAGATTTTGATGAATGCCATGTAAAACTTAGAATAGAAAGTTAGCTCCCCAATTCTTGCTTTGAAATGTATTGTAACAATTAGAGCTGCCAAGTGAGTTAAATCGACTACGCTCCAACTTGCAAGAAGACAACTCGAAGGCTTGAAGGAAAACTCACTGTGAGACAAACAGTACAACAAAGAAAAGCGACGAACTCGGCCGAAGAAGCGGTGAGATACGGTGAGTGGAACATCGATCAAGTCAACTCAAGAGAAGCCAAGTCTCAAGTCAAGTGACGAAGAGTCATCCAATGATTGGAAGGCGACTCTAAGTCATCCGGGAAAGCAAGGAAATGCGGTCAAGTCGAGATAATCGTAAAAGAACCGTTGCCGTAAATCAAGAGATTTACTTAAACAAGTAATATCTCCATACTACCTTTCTTGGAGTGCTCGCCTCCCCAGGAGCGTGCAAAAGAAATGAACCAATGGGAAGCACTACACCGTGTCGAACTCGAAAAGGTGATAAAACATTTCATACGAGGAAATGGCAATTCCAAGAACTGCATACCAACGATTTTGCAAAGTGATTTTCAAAAATGAGCCTATCTCTTCAACGGGCAAATTTTTGAAAGTTCACTATAAAAGGCCGAGGAGTTTGTTTGAGAAGAAAATGAATGACACACGTGAGATATACAAGCTTATCAAAAGCTGAAACATTCTCAATCCTCAAGCCTACATCTCAAGTACATCAATCCAACACTTACCTGTGAAGGAAAGACAACTTCAATCGGTTGAAGAGGAAAATACGAAAACAAGGGGTCTACATTCCAAGAAGGATTGTAGAAAGGTTCAAGGCGTCAACCAAGTCTTAAGCTTTTGGAGGGCTTCGTGATCAAATCCAAGGTGCTTGAGCAAGTGAGTCAGTAGTAGCAAAGCGCAAACTGCCTGTGAAGAAGGCGAGTCGTCGAGAAGCCGGTGAGTGATCAAGGCGTCTCAGGCCGAGTCCCAAAGGATCAAGTCGGCCATTGTGATCAAGACTTGTATCTGGTACATTACCACTTTGTAAACCGATCATTACTTAGTGGATTCCTCCCGGGAGTTGGAGAAGAGAGGAGTAGAAGAATTACCCCATCTTCGAACCTCTATAAAAACTTTCTTGTGTCATTTACATTTCAACATTTAAATTTACTCGCACTTTTAATTGCTTATATCTGTGATAAATTTGCTATCCATTTGATAATCTATAAGTACTAAATCAAACTATAAAAACTTGCTTAATCAAACTTAAGGGTGTTAAGTCTTCCATTGAAAACAAAACCACAAAAGTCAAATTAAAGCCAACAAACAGTTACTCTATTAATGTGCTTATTTCGAAATCTTGAGAGATTGACTCTCTTGAGTGACTAATTCGACCGTCCATCAAGGACACAATTGTGTAGAACTCTAGATTTAAAAGGCCTAAATCGAAAATTTGGTAAGGTTTATTCAACCCCCTAAACCTTACACTTACACCCCTTGGGACCTACACAACTTGATTGGTGTGCTCTTTGCTAGTAGACAAGTGCTTAGTGTTGCGATTGACCAATCCACCGATATCATTTCTTTTGTGCGCATCCTTGTAGCACTACTTCATTAGATTCATGTCCTTGATTGGCATACACCCATGTTGAATCCAACATTATAGCCACTTGTCACGAGTTGGTCGATACTTAGTAGATTGAAGTTGAGTCCTTCAACATATGCAACATCCTGTGATCTCTAATCCATTTTTCTTGATGGATCTAATGCCTCTTATTTCTCCCGAGCTTCATTCCTCCAAATATAACTTTTGCACCTCTAACCTCCTTGAATTTTGATAGATTTTTCTTGTTTCTGTCATATGTCCGGGAATGCCACTATCCATGTACCAGGTTCCTTGGCACTCACTGTTCCTTGAACCCGCAATCAAGGAATTTAGTTTTTAGGTACCCATACTTGCCTGGTCCTGAGGGGTTAGTCTTTGTAAGATGATCCAACCAACCTATAGCCAAATGATTTGACTCTAAGGGGTCCATCTATCTGTGCCATAATCATAATTTACTTTGGCAAATTGCTTGGGGGTTTTGTGTTCATACAACTGTCTCTTTTGTCTGTATGCCTGTGTGTGTGTTTTAGCAATTGCCTTCCTTGGGTAGTTGTGATACCTCTGAGTGTAGTGTTTGGGTGCATATGTGTGCTAGAGATAGCTCTTTTGCCTTTGGAATGGCCTTTCTTTGAGTTCTGGCCTTTGCCATCTAGGCATGTATTCCATAGATCTTTGCTTTGATTTTCCACATTATACCAATCGACTTGCTTGGGTAGTTTCTACCATTCCCATCATATGTGTTCCTTTTATAGAACTTAAGGGATTTTGGTAGCTCTGTTTCTTCTTTCTGAGTACTTTCTGCTTGGAATTTTTGAGGAACTGGCTGGATTTCTTCTTAGTGTCCTTTTCAAAGATACCCAACTTGTCGTTTTCCTTTTCCTTTATAACCAAGGCCAGTTTGGTTGTGATTGTGCTTTAGAATGAATGTGTGTGCACCATTTGGAGTTTTGGATTTTGAGATGCTTCATTACTTGAAGATCCTTTTTCCAAAATCACTTTGGGAGCTTGACTTAGCATAGAGGAATTAAATCTTAAGTTTGTCTTATCTCCACATTCTCTTTGGCTCATAATAAGATCATCCAAAGATTTAGATGCCTTAGTGAATGAGGCAATCACATTTTTGAGGTCATTTTCCCTCTTTTCTATAGCAAATTATATCTCTGCTATCAACTTAGTATTTTCGGCCTTTAGTTCTTTATTCTCATCGGCTATGTGACTCAGAGTACTCGGCTCCTTCGTCACCCAAGAGTTTTGGCTTTTAGCAAGCGCTTTGTTTTCCTCATTTAGCAGTGTGTGTGAGGATTTAATGTGCTCAAAGTCTTTCATCATTTTGCCTAATGAATCATAAAGATTAGTGGGTGATGAAATGTGTGTGTCACAATTACTATCACTAGAATCGAGTGAGATGAGTTAAAGTGTACCTCATCTTCTTGGTCGGGTTGGTCTTCTTCTTTGGCCATTAAGCATATCAACGCTTCTTCTTCGTGAGTCACTAGAGTAGTCGCTTCACTACTCTCCGAGTCTGCTTGTGTCTTTTGATTTGCTGTCTCGGCAGTCTCATGTAGCCAACATTGCCTTTTCTTTTTTTGTCTTCTTTCTCTCAAGACTCTTTTTCCTCTTCATTCCTGTATTTGTTGACTACGGGATATGGGCAATCAATGGCATAATGACTTGGTTGCAGTTCAAAGATAGATTCTCAACTTTTTGTTCAGCTCTTTCCATTCTCAGATTGTCAGCTCTTTGGTACTCGACCTTTTGATGCTCTGCTCTCTTGGGTAGCCTATCTTCCCTTGACTTGGACGGATCTGAGTGTCTTCTGGAGGATTCACCTTTGCCTTTATTGTAGTTCTTGTTGAAGAACTTGTTAAATCTTTTAACCATTAAGGCAATCTCCTCCTGATCGATGACTTCTTTGCCTTCAGCTCTTTTCCCATCCTTAACTATTAGAGCAGTTGTTTTGGGCACAGCTGTCTCTTCTTGATCTTTTCTTCTCAGCTCAAATTCGTAGGCTTTGAGATCTGAGAATAGCTCATGGTTGGATGTCTTTGATAGGTCCATTGAATGCCTCAGGGCCATGACCTTCATTTCCCACTCAGCTGGAAGACTTCTTAGAATCTTCATACACATTTCCTTCTGTGTATATTCTTTTCCAAGTGCAGATAGTTCATTCGTAATTTCTGTGAATCGAGCATCCAATTGATCCAGGGTTTCTCCTGCAAGCATTTTAAAATTTTCAAATTTTTGTACAGCAACATATAGCTTATTTTCATTGATCTGCTCAGAGCCTTCACAAATCAAAGTTAGCTTATCCCATTTCTTTGGCCGTCTTGCATGATTTGACTTTGTTGAACATAGTTTTGTCCAAAGTCTTGTAAAGAATGTCCTTGGCCACATTGTCTAGATTGTATCTTTCTCTATCATCATTTGTCCATTCACTCTAGGTTTTTCAACCATAGATGCAGGAGCAACATCCTCTTCTCCTTCAAACGCAGTGCAGCTCTCCTTGCACTGTGTTCACTTTTAAAATTTGTAGTGGCCCATCTTCTATTACTATCCACATTTCATCGTGTAATGCTGATAGATGAGCCTGCGTACGAATTTTCCAATCATCAAATTCCTCAATTGTGAACAGAGGGATGCGTGTCAAATTTGCTTCCAAGACAATAACTTTGCTAAATAAAAGAGTTTTGAAAGATCAAGTGCTAGAATTTGTAGGAGTTGTAGAGAATGGTAAGATGATTCTAGAGCATTCCATTGTAAATATCTTGTAAGAATATTCTAGGGATATTCCATGGAGAGTTATAGAGAACTTCTCCCAACCGTAGTGTAGGTCCCAAGGGGTGTGAGTGTAAGGTTTAGAAGGGGTTGAATAAACCTTACCAATCGGACAACAAGAGGGATATTAATCGAAACCTTAACTCGAAATCCATTTTATCATCTTGATACTTCTATCAATTACATTATCTTAATCTTGTGTTTTAGTAGTCTAACTTGTCTTAATCTCACAACAACAATCATCAAATTACGATAGTCTAAATAAAAATAAATCTATCTTAGTTCAATACTTAGTACATAAATTTATTAGTCTCCGTGGATACGAACTTGCTACCCTTTTATATAACGTACACCGTACACTTGCGGTGAACTAAAAATAAAGGCGAACAGCTATCACCGAAGCAAGCCCGTTGGCAAGATTTCTTGGTTGAGTTCGACTACACGCTGGAGTACAAACCCAGGAAGATGTAATGGGCTGCCTATTTGGACCGACATTTCTCTACATGAGCTAAGAGGTTAAGCCCAATTCCAAGCCCACAAGATGGCTTAAATACTTAGGCCCAATTATACATATAATATTCTAGAAGTTGTAGGAGTTGTAGAGAATGGTAAGATGATTCTAGAGCATTCCTTTGTAAATATCTTGTAAGAATATTCTAGGGATATTCCATGGAGAGTTATAGAGAACTTCTCCCAACCGTAGTGTAGGTCCCAAGGGGTGTGAGTGTAAGGTTTAGAAGGGGGGGTTGAATAAACCTTACCAACTTTTCGATTTAGTCCTTTTAAAATAGTTCAGAGTTAATTCTTCACAGCTAAGTCCTTGATGGACAACTAAGTTAGTTAACCAGCAGAGTTAGCCACTCAACAGACTCGACTGAGCTATTGATAGAATAACTCAATTTTAGTCTAAAGTTTAACTCAACTATGATATGTTTTCAAATGAAGACTTTACACCCTTGAATTTGGTTAAGATTAGTTTTAACACTTCGTTTTAGCACTTTGTTAAATGTCAATTAGATAGCAAATTTATCAGCAACTATATAAGATAATATGCAGAATTGAAGTGCTGAAATTTAAATGACACAATAAATTTTATAGAGGTTCGAAGATGGGGTAATTCTTCTAATCCTCTCTTCTCCAACTCCTGGAGGAATCTACTAAGTATTGATCAGAGTACAAAGTGGTTATCAGGCCAGATGCAAGTCTTGATCACACAGCTGACTTGATCCTTTAGGACTCAGTCTGGAGATGCCTTGGTCACACAGCTGGCTTCTCGTCCGACTTAGCTTCTTCATAGGGCAGCTGCCTTGCTACTACAGCTCACTTGCTCAAGTTTCTTGGATTTGATCACGAAGCCCTCCAAGTACTTAAGACTGGTTCGACCTTGAACCTTTCTACAATCCTCTGTAGAATGTATACCCCTTTTATTCTTCAAATATTTCCTCTTCAACTGATTGAAGTCGTCTTTCCTTCACGGTGAGTGTTGGATTGATTTCCTTCGAAGTTACGGCCGAGGATTGAGCTTGAATGAATTGAGAATATTTTTAGGTTCTGACTCAAATGATAGCTTGAATATTCGTAGTACGGGTAGTCAAGGTAACCTCTTCTCAAATTGATTCCTCGGCCTTTTATAGTGTTCTTTTGAAAATCGCCCGTTGAAGAGATAGGCTAATTTTCAAAAGACACTTGTGGTCGTTGGCTTGTCTTGTTGCGATCCTCGAAATTAACATTTCCTCGTATTAAATGAACCTTCGACTTTTTCGAGTTCGACACGTGTGCAAAGATCTTCCCATTGGTTTATTCCTTTTGCACGCACGCTCGGGAGCACTTCAAGAAAGCGACATGAAAGTATTACTTGTTTAAGTAACTTTCTTAACTTACAACGGATCCTTTTCGATTATCTTGACTTATTGATGATTTCCTTAACTTTCCCGGATGACTTTGAGTCGACTTCCAAACATGGATGACTCATCTCCGTCACTTCAACTTGAGACTTGGCTATCTTGGGTTGACTTGACCGACACTTCACACAAACTCGCATCTCAAATGATACTTCTCCGATCAAGTTCTGTCTTCTCTTCCTTGCTATACTCGGTTGCATCACAAATGAGTCTTCATTCTAGTCTCGATTGACTTTTTGCATATTTAGGCATAGGCGACTTAACTCACTCGAACATTATCTATTACAATGCAAGTTACGAAGAAAATGGGGTGCCAACTTTCTAGTCTAAGTTTTACATGGCATTCATCAAAATCTAAAAATAAATTTCCCAACACGTAGGATCAAATGCATCACCACCGTCCATTTAGGAGGTGAAGTAGTATAAATAGAGGTATGTCCTCATTTGTAAACCATCAAGCACATTGTAAGCAAGTTTGAGTGAATACGGGAGTTCTCTTCCAAAGTTATCTTGTGTGTTCTTTCCTTAGCCATCTTTCCTACACTTCTTCACACACTAACAATTTCGATAAGGCCGCACAATTCGTTGTTAAAGGAACAAGTCCGTGACACGATGTTCCAAACAATGAAATACTTGAAAATCCAAAGAGAACAAACATTTGTCGAGCGGTAAAAGTATGTATGAAATACTTGAAGATCTTTAATTGCAACTATTCTCGCCTAATGAAATCTAATTCCTCGACACAACATTCTTCTCAAGACTCCTAAATGACATTCTAAAACAAGAAACATCAAAGGAAGGGAATCCATGAAAATTAGTTGTCAACAAAGTTCGACCAACTCATTTATATTTCCTTTCTACACCTTGAATAAATAAGAAGCAATTAATCGATCATGAGAGACTACCTTTATCATCATATCGTTATGTCAAACATATGCGTGCATGACGAAAAAGGAAAACACCTATAAAGCTGAACGAAACCTTATACACTTGTAACATTCCGAAAACAAACAAAAATCTTTGAACAACATAAAAAAATACAAGCGAGAGAGAAGAGTAGCACAATATCAAATTAGCAAAAAGTTGATGATATTCACATCCATCCATGGCCTTCTTGCAAAGGTAGCACATTATCAAATTAGCTAAAAGTTGATGATATTCACATCCATCCATGGCCTTCTTTTGCAAGGTAGCACATTATCAAATTAGCAAAAAATTGATGATTTCACATCCATCTATGGTTATGTATCTCTCTCAACTTACAAAACACCATCTCTTACTTAAGTTCCAACTATTTAAAAACAAGTTGACTCACAAAAGTGAAATCATCTATCGATTCCATGTATGGACTTTCTGAGAAAGAATCACGCAACTTTCACAAGAACTAGTCAACTACAACATACATTAGTAGAAACTAAATGCAGGTTAATTGGCATATAAAGTTCTTTTTATTAGGAAAAAAAAAAGGAAAAAAGTATTACCTCTAAGTCGCCGTCAAAGCCGCCAAACATCTCGCTGCTTTTCCAAAGAAGACATAGCCATCCTCTGTCAAAGTACAAGACATTAAAAACAATAAAAGAATAAATTACATAAAACTATTAAAAAAACAAATATGTACCTCTAATTGTGAACATAATCCACAAAGCAATGACTATGATACACAAGAAGCATGCCAAAGATGTTGCAACGAGAAACGTCGTGGAAGCTTACGGTCCCATGAAGAGTGTTAGCCATTTCTCCGAGTCGAATTTGGACAGACTCAATAGTGACCCTTGGCAGCGATGGTGGTGGCGGGATTCCAAAAGATGGTGGTGGCGGCGGATTTCATCAATACTCGAGCAAACTGTAGAACGCGAGTCAGTAATGCTTGTGTTTCCTTGCAAGCTAAATAAACACTCCACCTCGAATGTTCTAACATCTTGTACGTCGTCCAGATAGCAACAGTAATTCCCGCGATGTACGTTATCATCAAAATTGCAACCATCACGTAGGCCCGGTGTATTCTTTTGTAAGAATCGTCTCTTTCTCGCAGAGGTCCTCCCTCCACTTTTCAAGTATTTTCAAGTCCTCCTCGTTTGTGATAAATCCTACAAAAACCACACACAAAACTAGATGAATCAATCAAATACCGAGACATCAAATCAAACATAAACTATCCCAAATCCAAATCCACAATTACTCATCTCATTTAAATGTTGTACAGCTTCTTACAAGTCTAATTATACTGGGATGAGAGTATTTGGGTGCTTATGTTTTTCCTATACCAGACCTCTAAATAAGCACAAGCTAGAATTCAGATCTCTCAACCAGGGGTTTTCCCTATACCAGACCTTTAAATATACCAGACCAGACCTCTAAATTCATCAAACTATGTTATTTCTCGCTCTCATTACACCACCGACTATTGATCGATTAGTACGGTTCCTCACACAAAACCGTGAGAATACTCATTCAAAACCATCCGTGTCACAACACCTCCGCACATTCTCCTCTCCATTCCAAAGATTCACCTCATAAATTAACACCCCTAACTCCACAGCTATACCCTTGTATGTAAGGCATGGCAACCTTTGTATTCACTGAACAAAGAATGAAAAATATATATTCTCTACAAAGTTGTATCTAGCACATCTCACATTTATGGCATTTCTCTCTTCTTTATCATTTTCTTTCAATATAGCATGAGCAAATTCAAAAAGAAACAGATGCAAGTCCCAGACAATACCATAGCATGAGAAAATTCAAAGAAAAGATGCAAATCCCATAGAAGACCATAACATGAGCAAATTAAAGCAAAAGTTTCAAGATAAGATAAATATATATTGTTTGTATCTCCAGTCGATTGAGCACCCATTTCAGGATCACTATCACTGTTGATGTTCCTCCACCACAACAACCACAACAGGCATTCAAAGAAGGCCATAGCCATTTTCACGCGCGAATGATTTTCAGCAGCGACAACAGTGTTTTTTTTGTTTCTATTTGATTTTAGGACTTAGGAGGGTTGTTTTCCGATCGAACAGTTTTGGAGATATTTGATTTGGGCTGACCCGGTCGGGTCCTACCCATTTCTCTTTTTTGGGATCATTGTTTTCTAAAATCAGCATTGGTTTCTAATAATGATAAATAAGAATATTAGTTAAATATAATTATATTAATTATTTTTAAGTATAATATAAATATATTAATAATGATTAATATAATTTAATGTTAACAATTTAAAGTATACTTTAATTTAAATTTCACAAAACATAAATTTAAATAAATATTAATATATTTATATTTTATTAATATTTTTATTTTAGAATTAACATGAATCCACAGTTTCGATCATGCCCTAGGATCAAGAGATTTAGCTTAACATATTTGTTTGCAAATTCATAGACAAAATCTGAAAACATATACTTAAACATGAAATTAATTATAGAACAAAAACCATAGACTATGATGATATATAGAACCCTTTTGTGTCGATGGATCCGTCTTCACAATCTCGAACCTTCGCGCCTTTGTAGTTGGAAGAAGTCTTGTGTTGTTCTTTGTTGTATTGTATGTTTTCTCTCTGTACTGATGTGTTATTTCTCTCTAAAAATTTGTGTCTCCAGCTTTAGGGCTTAGTCTTCCTTTTATAGTTGCTTTGAGATCCATGGTAGTGTCCCGACGAAATTTGGAAACAAATCAGCCCCAAGACAGATCGCACGGCCCGTGTAATTTCACACGGCTAGACTGGAAGCGTGCGAATGTTTTTCGTCTCTATTTTGGCTCGAAGCAATTCCAACGACCGTGTGATTTTACACAGGTAGGCCGTGTAATGTGTCTCTGAAATCCTTCATTCAATCAAGTTGCATGGGCGTGTAAAATCCTACGATACAATTCCCATGGGCTTGTAAAAATACACAGGCAGTCTGTGCGATGTGTTCTTTGTCGTTTTCTTTGCGTATTTGATAGTCTCTTGGCTTTCGACATTCTATCCGGTCGTTCCACCGATATCTTTTTATAATAAGTTATGTTTCCTGCAAAAGCAGACAAGAATACGTATCACGCTCAACAAAGGAAACTAAACTAAACACACTAAATATCCATTCAAATGTATTAAATATGTACTCAAATAAACCCCTAAATGCACGTTTATTTCACACTTATCACATTTACATTACATATTTCAATATTAAATAATCCAAGATTGTTTTACATAATTCTAAAATTATGGGATGCTAAACCTTAGAATCTTGTTACTAAACCCGGAGGAATGGTCTGCAATAATTAGAAGTCTAATTTTATTTTTAAATCCGTATATGATGTCGATGCGCACTACTACCAAACAAATTATTTCTTGCTCTTTTTCCATTTGTGTACCATATTCAATCTCAATTCACATGGAGAGTGGAATTTTTTTTTTTTTTGATAACTCAGCTTCCAGGCTTACGCCTGACTATGCCTGAGGACAACAACTCCGGCTCCTCATTGCTGCCGCCAAGGTAAACCGCGGGATGTGCACGCACTGGCCAGTGTGTTACGGCGGTGTGCGACGTACAACCAGATACTCTGGTAAAGAGAACAATTATGTTCGACCCCCAATCTACTAATAACGTTCTCTCCCGAATCGAACCCACACGGATGCTATTCAGGATATGAGTTCCCACCAAATCTTCACCAGCTCGCATATGCCCCGGAGCAATTTGATGGAGCAAGGATATAAACCCATGACCTCCACCCCACAAACAATTTGATGGAGCAGGGATTTGAACCCCTGACCTCCATCCCACAATTGCTTGTGGTGGCCAAATGGGCTAAGCCACCTGGTTATGGAGAGTGGAATTTTGTGTAAATTTAAATAGGTTGGAATTAAATTAATAATATTTATGTAAAAAAATGAAGGTATAATTGCGGGGAGTGGAGGACAACCAGTAGCTTCTTGGGAAAATTGTTTATTTATTGTAAAATCGAAACCAAATTGTCAAAATATGGTAGAAATAGGGGGGCTTGTTTTTTTACTTGGTGGCGCAGTAGGTGGATGCGTCTGAGCAATGGCTGGCGCATTCCATCATGCGCCAACAACATTTAATTTTTTTTTTTTTATGATTTTCAAAGGAATGGGCTTGTTTTTGGATTGCTTATGGCCGCCAATTCAAAAATAATCAAATTAAGATGGCTTTTTTATTGGGAAAATGACATAAATGCCCACCTATTTATGATCGGTACCTGCAAAATACTAAGTTTTAACCAAAATTACCTAACAATACGATGTCCGAATTCTAATACCAAAAAATACCCTCAAAGCCAACACGTCTCACACAATACGCTGCATATAAAAACAACTAAAACAGAGTTGCGGATCCGAACGCAGCGCGGACCAGGACAAGTGTGCAAACACTATGCGAAGGAGAAGAACAAACAATACGACTATTCGAGCAAAGGAAGAAGAATCGAACTGCAAATCAGTAAAACAAAGAAGATTCAGGACAAAAAACAAGGTACCAAAACACTAATCTCAAAAAACAATGCCTAGTTTATGCTGAAAAAATATTATTTACATCACTGCGCATTTATTTCCACATGCAAAATCATAATTGAATATATATATATATATATATAGGAATATGATCAAATGAGTCCGGGGTCCCCAGGTAAGAACGTAGAGATAAATCTGAACCGTTAATCTATTATTTGGATGGTCAAGATTTATCGTGGTATTTTTTTATTATGTGTAGGCGTTTTTTGGTATATTAAAGGGTATTTTAGTAATATTATAATTAAATAGATAATTAATGGTTTTATTTTGGTAATTTATAACCCATGTTTAAAGGAAAAATCCTATTTTTTAGGGAACAACATATCTCTCCCAAAATTTTCCGCCACGTTACCACTCTAATTTTTCTCTCTTTTTTTGACCCTCTTTTATTTTTCACAAATACAAGGGTTTCTTCTCCAAATTTTCTCACAGATTTTTGACCACTTCACAAATTTTCGGCCACTTCACGATTTTCCCCAAAACCGAAACTTGGACGCCTCTCCATTGTCATTGTAGGTTCCCAAAATTGTTTAAAAGATTTTCAGAGGTATTGTTTATTGAAAGGGTTCAAAGGGTTCCCGAAAATTCCTCATCGGCCGTTTGAAAGGGATACCAAAATTCCTTCTCGGCGGTTCCAAAGGATTTTCCAAAGTTCATTCTCTTCGGTTTCAATGATATTTTCTCCATTTTCTTTCCTTTTATGTTTTCCTTATCGGTTTCATATTTTGAATCAGTTTCTCCTAAAATCAGAGGTGTTAGTCGTCTTCCCCAAAAACCACTTCTCTCCCCTATTTTTCATAGGTATATGGTGTATTTGTGCTTTAATTTATTTTTGATTTTTAACCTAGTTTTTAATTGGTATTCGAACTCTTAGTTTTTCATCGAATTTTTATTTTTCACTAGGGTTTCATGTATTTTCTTCCCTTGTATGACTTTTCAGTTTGATGTTTAGTTGAATCATATACTCAATATGACTGGAGCAATGTATAAATTAGATGTCTATTTTTCTGCTGCAAAAATAAAAATTCCAGAATATTAAAACCACAAAAAAATATTTTAGTGATATTTTTGGTGTTTCGGTGTATATATTGTCTTGATAATTTTTGGAATAGTTATTGCTTTAGTAGTACTATTTTTTGCTTCAATAGTTTATCTTTATTGCTTCGTTGCACAAAAGAGTTGAATTTCATAGTTCATATTTTGTGCTTTTTAGTGGTTTGTGTCATGTGTGGGTGTGTTAATGTGTGTGAGTGTGGGTGTGTGGGTTTTTTTTTTTTTTTATTTTTATGGGTTATTCACCCCCCAAAAGTGATGAATACACCTACTTTCTAAATACACCCTCACCTACCTTTTAAAATATAACATAGTTACTAAATACACTCCTCCTAATTTCCCATTTTACCCTGGCACTATTTGTTTTTCCCAAATTCACCCAAAATGATACACCCAAGGGGCAAACAGTGAAGAAGAGTTCCGACAATTTTCTTTGTTCGACAATGAAAGAAGATGTAATATATTTTAGATTACACACTTTTAATATTATTTTAATTTTGAATTTAATATTTTACTTTAATTTCACACTTATAGTTGAATTAATTTGGGTAATTGTTAAGTATAAGTGTTGGGTAATTGTATTTGGTTTGAATTATCTTGTTAAATAACTTTTTTTT
This sequence comes from Rehmannia glutinosa, assembly GCA_016081115.2. Taxonomy (NCBI): domain Eukaryota; kingdom Viridiplantae; phylum Streptophyta; class Magnoliopsida; order Lamiales; family Orobanchaceae; genus Rehmannia; species Rehmannia glutinosa. The sequence continues at coordinate 241,792 of JABTTQ020000424.1, read as the reverse complement.
TTTTTGGTTTTGTCTGAGTTTGGGGAAGAAGATGATGGAAGGCACAATGGGTGACACGATCGAAAACTAACTACAATTGTGGCATATTTTTAATTACGATCGTGTATCGTGCCACATAACACGATAGCACGATCAAGGCCGACCGCGATCGTGCTTAAAGTGTTGCACTTCACATTCTCAACAGTAAATTTTTAACTCTAAAAATTTATGACTGAGATATTGTCTCCAAAAAAAAAACAGATAGGGAAAGAAAAATCTGAAAAATGCAACATTGTTTAGGAGTTAAAATGGAAATGTATATAGAAAGTTCTAGGTTGAGAGAGAGAGAGAGGACGACTCTCGATTAACCTCCCAATTTGTGGTTGAAGTTCTTTTTCATCTTTTCTTTAAGAGAGAGAGAGATTGGACGACTCTCGATTAACCTCCCAATTTGTGGTTGAAGTTCTTTTTCATCTTTTCTTTATTCCATTAAAATCTATTCATTGATTCTAACTAGAGATGTTAAAAGGTTGTGGCTGTTGACTTTAATTTGGGTTAAATCGGAAAAAAAAAGAGAGTTAAGGCCAAATTATTTTGGCCGTTTAAATTCGGCATTTTGGCCCTGGACCGCTTAAACCGCCCACTGAAATTTAGTCCGAAGGTTAACTGGGCTAGCCCGCTATTTTATTTTTTAATAAAAAAATATAATTCTATTATTTTATATCTACTTTTATTACCTATTACTAGTAAATTTATTTTTCAAATTCACATCTCCCTCATCTTTAAGTTTAACTTTATTAAACATTCTATAAATTCTTGAAAAACTTCTTTTTTATTTGTTTTATTTATTATTTAATTTAGTTTTCCATTATTATTCTGAATAAGAAAATGTCACATAGTTTTACTAGATTATTTAGAATATAAGTTATATTTCTAAATGGTGCTAAATCTAATTTTATAAATGTTGTTAATGCAATGTAATTATAAACTATGGATGACTTTTTTTTATAATTAATAGATTAACTTTAAATATTAAACTTAAATGTTATATATGCTCAAGTTTAAAATTTTAGATTTAAATATCTAATATTGAAAAATTTAACTTATAGTAATATGAGTAATTACAGAAAAAAGTGTTAATTCTGGATAGATTTAGTTATTATTATTTTATTTTCAAAATTTAGATCATAAAATATTTAATTATAAGTTTGTTAATGCAATGTAATTAGAAACTTTGCATAAATATTATTTATGACGAATAGTTTAACTTAAATGTTAAACTTAAATGTTATATATATTCGAGTTTAAAATTTTAAATTCAAATATATAAATTTTAATTTTTTGACCTATAGCCCGTTAGTGGCCCGTTTAGCCGAAGCGTTAGGGTTAGGGTTAAGTTCCAATATTGCCAACCCGTTTAATATTGGTCCATTTAACCCGAAGCGTTTAGTAAATAGGCATTTAACATCTCTGGGTTAACAGGCGTACATGTCTATATTCAATCAGATCATGCATATTTGAAGCCTCACACATTTACATATCAGATGCTTGGACATGGGCTGAAAATTGTGGGGCTTAAATGATCAAATATTGGATTGGAAATATTGGATCTGGCCGTGTACATCCCAAATTGGGATTTTTAATTTATTCATTGTTATTGGACCTCTATTATTTTCAATTATTGGGTTGAAATTAAATAAATATAAAAATTACTGTCATTTCTACTAATATTATGTTTAATGATAACAGATATTAAAAAATAAATTTGATATGATTATTAATTTTATGATTTGATTAAAATAATTAACAAATTAATAAAAATATATAACTTCAATAGGATCATTTAATCTGATTCACGTAATCGATAATATGCCAAGTAAACTAATACATATATTAGTATTTTTTAATTAATCTAATTAACAACTCATGATTTTTTTTATTATATAAGCATTTTGATACCCCACTGCAACGAACATACTTTATATCTATTAGGAAGTAAACTGAGATTCAAGGTTATTATATCCAATTTATTTATTTATTTTTATCTTATTTAATTCAAATATTTGCAGAAAATTTGAATTCCACGGAAATAACATGTCAGAAATTAGATGCAAAAAATAATTTGCAATGCTTACCAAAAAGAAAATTCCCATATTACTCGACCGGTAAAATCACAAATAGTTATTAATAATATCTCAAATAATAATTTTTATTTACATCAAATTTCTATGGTTCGACACAACAAACCTAGTATGGTCCAACACAACTCATTTCATATGGTCCGCCACAAGATACCGTGCATCGCACGGCAAAACACTAGTATATGTGTAAAAGTATATAAAAAAAACTCGCTCGACTAACGATAGGAGTACCCCGCCCGCTAGACGTGGGGTATAAGTATAAGGTGAGGCGGGTTAGGATTGGTCTTGGTCTTATACTTTCATAACGAGTTGGGTCTCGAGTGGGTGGACCTACCTGACCCGACCCACTCGATCATCCCTACTTTTTGTATTTTTTTAACAAGAGCATTTAATTTTCGATGGTTAATTATATGCTAAGTAATGTCTTTTGTTCTTTCTTTCAGAAGGAAACTTGTTGATCTTCTGAATGGAGTAAGAACTTTAGATCGAGCCACGCACATTTCAAATTTTGGATATCACAGTAATAAAACCTTCAAATGGAAGTGGTGCAAAGTTGATTTTATATTATATATTCGTACATAAAATCAAATTTAAAATTTGTGAAATACGTCACTAGCTAGATGATAAATAATTCGCAATGTCCATTTTAAATCGAAGCATAAATGTCTTCAACATCAACCGCACTTAGAATTATTTAAATTTAATTTGGATTTATGGATTTGAAGTTAAGAATCCATGATAACAAATCTATTGTTTAGGTAATTAATCACATAATACAACATATATGTTTTAAATCATTTTGATTTTTTTTTTTCTTTAAGTCATTGTGATGGATTTTGAACCCAGTATTCATTTGAAATTCCATACACAAATCCTTTCTTAAATCAAAATTTTACATCCGAATGTAACCTAAACATTTTCAAATTCATAGGGATTATTCTCACTGTTTGAATTAAAGATGGTTTGTACCTTCATTAAACCCCCCACCCCCACTCTCCAAAAATATAAAAAAAAATATTAAAGATGGTTTCATTAATTAAATAAAACTGATTTGTCGACATTAAACCATGCATGAAGACAACCTTGTATTAATTTCATTAAATAACGCTATATTAGCATTACACTATTTTATTACAAACTAGAAAATATATTGTCTAATAATATTGAACTTTGACTGCCCTCCTCTTGTTCATGTATAGCATTTCATTGTTGTGCTCAGGGATAGTGACAATCATCAAATGCTGCAACAACATTAACATAAAAAAATTAATATATGGACATCATAAGAAAAGGTAATTATTTCCATAACGCATTAATAAAGTTGTGATAAAAGGAATTTAATTTGTGCAAAAAGGGCCAAATTAATATCAACATGTACACATCGCCATAAATTGCATCAAGCTAGCAAAGCAGAAAAAGGAACTTACAACGGTCAAATGTTGTTTTAACTCCAATTTCAAGGTCGCAATTTCCGGTGGCTTTATATAGGGGTGTTCACGTTCGGTTAACCGACCGAACCGCACCGAAAACCGAAAATTCGGTTCGACCGAAAACCGAATCAATTTTTTTCGGTTCGGTTTTCGGTTTTGCAATTAAACCGAACTCTTTTTTTTCCCCAATTTTTGTGTTTTTATGTTGAAATTAAATACATGTTCCTACCTAGGGCTAGAAGTAACTCCGAACACATGTTTTTCCCCTGTTTTGCGCCTTTACTCTTCTGCAAAGTGCCAAAGAGTTTTCATGAGATACAGTGCATGTCTTCTTATAGTTGTCTTTGTTTAATCCTTGAAAGTTGAAGCTTCATGAATATCTCTAAACCCGATTATGTGGATGAATTTTTGCTGGGGCTTTTTAATGTTTATTTCCAGTGTGTTCTTTCTTTGTTCTCTGGTCAAGATCAATTTGCAATACATTTTTGATGTGTTGGCTTGTAATTATTATTTCAGTGTTCTTTTTGGTGATCTGTTGGTTGTAATGGAGTTTTTGGATGATTTTTGTCGACATTTTCCTCTCGCCATTGTTCTAGTGCGGGCTTCAAAATGATTTTCCATTTTTTCTCCCAAAAATTTCGGTCAACCGTAAAATCGAACCGAATAAACCGAAATAAAGTTCGGTTTGACCGAACCGAACCTAGTAAATTCGGTTCGGTTTTCGGTTTTGCAATTTGACCAACCGAACTTTCGGTTAACCGAAATTCGGTTCGGTTCGATTCGACCGATGAACACCCCTAGCTTTATAGACTACATCAAGGGCATAAGATGTGTGACTTATTAGGGTGTCGGGGCGGAAACAAGGACCGTTAGGTTGAATGGCGAGCAATCAAAGTTTGCACAAGCCTAGTCTAAAAATCCTTGTAATTTTTCGTGAGGGGCGAGTAATTGCGCAAACTAGATTATTGTTTGCCATGAGTATGAGATTGCAATACTTGCACCAACTATATGGTTTTGTATTTTGTGTGAATATATTTTTAAAAGTTCATTGAGTTTAAATAGTTGAAATGACAGAATGAAACCTAAATTCAGTCAAACTTGTTTACATGGATTCTTGTTGATCTCCGCAATAATCAAAGGGATTTTCTTTTTGAACAATACACCCAAAGGGATGTTAACATGATATTTATGCTATATATTGGACACGTAATGTAAAATCTAAAAATCAATTTTCATTAATTAAATCACGCATACTGCTAGCGATCTTATGATCTAGGGGCCGGGTGGGATTTATTTAATATTGTGTTGATAAAGCCAATTCAATTAGCCTATCACAGAATTTAAGAGAAAATGTTTTATTTTCCCCTGCATTTGGACAAAATTTCTATACATACGTATTACAAGAAAAATGTTGAACAACAACACCCAAAAGACAATATTTGCAGGCATAAACTTCAATTGTGTGAACATGATATTGGAGTGCTTTGCGGCTGCCCTCAATGAAAGAATTAGTGTAGCTTTGAGAACACTTGTTAGACATTTTGTTAAACACTTATTAGATGTTTTGTTAAACATTTGTTAGATACGTTTTATTAAAAATTTGATATTATTTTGTTAAACATTTGCAGACATATACTAGATACAATCACTTGAAAGTCATGTTTTGTTTTAATTAGTTATATGTTGTTTTCTTGTATTGTGTTTTATTTTTTGTATACATGAAATCAAAATTTATGTTACCACAAATAAAAAAATAATAGACACCAAATAGAAAATGGATTAGCCATGGTCCAAAATTACAACGGTTTTTAGGGCTTGTAGAACTGTTGTAATACTTCAAAACCACAACCACTACAAGAAAACAATCAAATTCCAACGGAATAGAATACTGTTGGAATTTTTAAAATTCCAAAGGAAATTCTAATGCTACATTATACCGTTGGAAAATTCCAATGATAAACAAAATCGTTGGTATAAACTATTGGAATTTAAACTTCAATGAAAATTCCAACACCACAACAAACTATTGAAAAATTACAATGTAATTCCAACATTAATAAAATCATTGGAATAAACCGTTGGAAATACTATTGGAGTTTTAAAAATTCCAACAGAAATTCCATCGCTAAAACATACCATTGGAAAATTCCAACAAAAGTTCCAACGGTAAACAAAATATTGGAATTAATCGTTGGGATTTCCGTTGGAGATTTTAAAATTCCAACGGATTCCAATGGTACAACATATTGTTGAAAAATTTCATTTGAAATTCCAATACCATTAGAAAATTTCAATAGGGGTTAAGAGACTTTGTAGTATTATCCATATCGATAAAATACATTTTCTCTTCTGAGTCAATCATATTGAAAGTAAATAGTTAAATGTGTTTGAATGAGATAAAATAAGTCCGATGTATATATACCATTAGACTAAATTCCAATGCTATCTCCGTTGGAATAACCATTGGAGCTTTTTCCAAAGGTGATTATATATATTCCGGTGGATATACTATTCAACTAAATTTCAATGGTATAACTCTGTTGGAGTTGGAAAAAATGTTAGAGTTTTTTTCCAACGGTTGTATATTTCAATGGATGTAGGTCCCAAGGGGTGTAAGTGTAAGGTTTAGAAGGGGGTTGAATAAACCTTACCAAATTTTCGATTTAGTCCTTTTAAATATTCGAGTTGATACTACACAATTGTGTCCTTGATGGATGATCAATTTAGTCACTCAAGAGAGTTAATCTCTCAAATGACTCAATCGAGTTTGTTGATGGAATAATTCGATTGTTGGCTCTAAATTAACTCGATTGTGGTTTTGTTTTTCGGGAAGACTTAACACCCTTAAGTTTGATTAAGCAAGAATTTAGTGCTTGGTTTAGTACTTATAAGTTATTAAGTGGATAGCAAATTTATCGTGAGATATAAGCGATTAAGAATGCGGGAATTAAAATGCTTTGAAATATAAATGACACAATGAAATTTTATAGAGGTTCGAAGATGGGGTAATTCTTCTACTCCTCTCTTCTCCAACTCCCGGAGGAATCCACTAGGTAATGATCGGTTTACAAAGTGGTAACATCCCGGATACAAGTCTTGATCACACAAATGTGACTTGATCCTTTGGGACTCGATGAGACGCCTTGATCACTCACCGTGGCTTCTCGTGCGACTCGAACTTTCTTCTTCAGGGCAAATTTTGCTTTGCTACTATAGCTCACTTGCTCAAGCTCTTTGGATTTGATCACGAAGCCCTCCAAAAGCTTAAGACTTGGTTCGACCTTAAACCTTCCTACAATCCTTCGTGGAATGTAGACCCCTTTTCTTCAAAAAGTTTCCTCTTCAACCGATTGAAGTTCTCTTTCCTTCACAATGAGTGTTGGATTGATGTACTTCGTAATGTAGGCTTGAGGATTAATCTTGATTGATTTGAGAGTATTTTTGGTTACAATTTAATTGATTTCTTGAATGTTCGTGGTTCGGTAACCTTCTCTCGTAGTCATTCCTCGGCCTTTTATAGTGATCTTTCAAAAATTTGCCCGTTGAAGAGATAGGCTTATTTTTGAAAGTCACTTGCATCGTTGGCTTGTCTTGTTGCAATCCTTGGAATTGCCATTTCCTCGTATAAATTGTTCTTTCACCTTTTCGAGTTCGACACGGTGTAGTGCTTCCCATTGGTTCATTCCTTTTGCACGCTTCGAACCGAGCACTCCGAGAAAGGTGGTATGGATCTTTTACGAAGAAGAGTTCGACACGGTGAAGTGAAGCGGAAGAAGAGTCATTCCCATTGCCATTTACTTGTTTAAGTAAATCTCTTGATTTTTGTGCAACGGATCTTTTACATTATCTCGACTTAATCGCATTTCCTTGCTTTCCCCCCCAGGTGACTTAGAGTCGACTTCCAATCATGGATGACTCTTCTGTCACTTCAACTTGAGACTTGGCTTTTCTTGAGTTGACTTGACCGATACTTCACTCAGTGCATCTCACCGCTTCTTCATAGAGTTCCCGTCTACTCTTCTTTGCCATACTCACGGTGTCTCACACAGAGTCTTCCTTCCATCTTGATTGTCTTCTTGCATGTTAGGGCGTAGTGACTTAACTCGGCTTGGCCTCTAATTGTTACAATGCATTTTACAACAAGAATTGGGGTGCCAACTTTCTATTCTAAGTTTTACATGGCATTCATCAAAATCTAAACAATAAAATTCCTAACAATTTCCCTTTTGATGATGCCAAAACTTAAACCATTCAAAAATGCAAACAAAGAAAGATACATACGATAGTGTATTGACATAGAATGTATCGCGAGAATCAATTCTTTTATTGATTATATCATTCTTGTTCTTTTACACAACTTGTTTACAAGGTGTATCGAGCACATATTTGTCTACAGAAAATAAAGAATTTATAGCTTTATTACGGAAGACTTACATTGTATGTATTTACATAATAAAATACACGAAGGGTTGGACAAAGACACTTCATCTCCTTCATTGTCTCCTTCTTTCATCTTGTTCAAGATCTTCTTCTTCTCTTCTCTTTTTCTCGTCGTCGTTGCCTTCTTTTTCTTTCTGTCTTTCCTCCCATAGCTGAGTTTGTCTCTTGTTTTCTTCTTCTATTCTTTTTGCATACTCGGCGTTAGTTTTAGCCACTTGCAAATTTGCTACTTGGTCAAGCCCCACCCAAAGTAGATCCCTCCTTTCTTTCCCGGATCCACGTATTCAATGTTTTTGGCCGAGGCCCAGGTCCAAGCTTCTTCCTCCACTATCGCTTCTTCCTCTACCTACCTGGGCGTATCTTTGTCTTTGGGGTCTTCTTCTTTCGGTGAGTGACCGGGAGTGACCAAGAGAGGATCGCCGTAGTCTCCGCTGTCGCCTTCTTCACATAACGTGAGACCCTTTTCCCGATACAAGTCCCAAGCTTGAGCCATAGACATATTTGCAAAGTATCTCTCGATTCGAGCGTTTTAAATTCATCAACTGATCGTGGCTCTGTCCCCGACATCGAGATGGCATAAGTGTCTCTGTCTCTTTGGAATGCCTCCGTGTTCTTTCAAGATGTTCATAATTCGGGCATCCATTCTTCCTTCCACTTCCTTCATCCCCGCTTCAATTGTTTTTCTCTTATCGGCCATGGATATAGCAGAGTGTTGGAGTGGCGAGTCACGAGGAGTTTGCCGCTTATAATGTCACCGTGACAGGACCTTGTTGGGGTTTGTGCAATCATCAAGGTCACATCTGTCGACCCTTCCCCCTCAACAAGCTTTCCTTTCTTTTGTTTCAAAACTTCCTCAAATGATTTTCCTTCTCACCGCTCCTTTCTTCTCGACTTGATTTTAGCGCTTTAAGGTATTCCTCTTCCCCTTTTTGGCATCATCAAAGGATAGAGGAACCCCAGGGAACATGCTGGCAAGCGGGAAGTCGAGCCTGCGATAGTCGAGTTAGTTCTTCTTCAAGTCTGCTGCGTTGTAAGCGACACGGAATTGGATCGAGTAGCATTGGACTCTGCTGAAATCGGCTTCATCATCTCGGCCATGAGAAGAAGGCTGAATTTTCTAGTCATGTGTTCTTCCAAACGTCAGTAGATCATTCGTATTTTGCTCACGCAGCAGCCTTTATCTCGGCGGTGTGAGCTTCATGCATGTGCTCAATATGTTCTCTCGGCTTCGTTTTGCATCGGCATTTTCACTCTCCATACCAATGCTTGTTTGTTGAACAATGTCCTGAAGAATCTAACTTGTTCCACACGCATTGTTTGTTGATGTTGCCACCATTCCCTTATTCTCGATTATGCCTCTCAAGTCGGTACTGTAAGGTTGGCATCTCTGTTGTCGATCGCATGTCCAAAGAGGCCTCGATGCCTCTCCATCCGTTCAACCTCGGCAAATAGTGCCTTGAACACTTCTCGAACTTGATTGATTCTTCCGTTGCGGTGATGGCCATACAAAGATCAAAGTCATAAGCGGTTTGGAACAATGGTACTGATGAGAAAACGGGAGCCGGTCCGTGATAGGGTGCGCGTTCATTCTCGACTCTTCATGGAGGTCGGGTACCTCCGAGAGAAAAAGGAAAAGATTCTATAAAGGATTCATCACCGCCCACCGGATTTGTTCGGTGATGAGCGGTGCGCGTGAAGTTCTTTTAGGAATCGACCTGCTTTGCATCTTGAGGAGCTGCGCGGTGGTCTCTTGTTCACTGGGTCTTGTTGTGAAGTGGACCCGGCTTGGCGAGCCTCAACTGTCTCAACGGCCGTTGGTCTCAAATTGATTTTTCCATTTGAGTAGGCGGTCCTCGACCTTATCGAAGCGTCATCGGACGATGATGAGATTTCCATCGGTGGCTCATCATCAAAGTTAAAGGTTTGACGAGTAGTCTTGGGATCGGACTTGCTCGTGCTTGGAACATCCGCACTGTGAGTCTTTTGGATTTGGCACGGGGGATGACTCGACTTCTTCATCGCCTTTCGATCCCGGAAAGGTTACATCGAGGATTATCCTGGAATCATGAAGTGCGCTTATCTCCTTCTCGGATGGGTCGATGATAGCGGGGAGGGATGTTCTCTACTTGACCTCTTTGCCCCGGAAGTCTCAACCTCCCGTGGGCCTTCGATACCTCCAGCGGTCTCTCTGCGCAATGAGGCCTTGTCCTCCCTTTCGACATGTCACCGTCTTAGGGTCTTTCGTGGTGGCATCCATTGAGTCTCAACCCCATGGATTGCACTTTCATCGCCTGGCGTTAACTCCCGTGGCTGTTCCTTCTTGTGCCTCGACCGCATCAAGAAAGCATCATTAGCCTTCGAGAGCGGTTGGCACCTCACCGAGAGTCTCAATCGCCCGAGCTTCGTTGATGGCAACTTGCTATTCTTCTTGTGTTTGTAGTTTCTCTCCTTCGCTTCCTTGATTCGTTGTGGAGTCATCTCGCAACATCCTCCGACCTTGCGCATGGAGGGGAGTTTCCCCACCGGGCGCACCACCGAGTGACTTGGAATGGGGTCACTCGTCTCCAAACTCCCTATTGTTTCGATTGAATGTTCACCGTTGGGCGAGTGGTAAAATACCTTCAATAGGGGTTGGCTCGACTAGGGTCCCCATTGTCCCGGTTTCATCGCCCGGTTCCTTATTGCCTTCTTCCGAGTGAGTGGGGAAGTGGTGGCAGCAACAATAAATGGCGATTTGTTTGAACCACTCCCATTGGATCGATTTCAGTGTGTTTACGGAGGACTCTCCCGGTCCCTCCATCGCTTTGCTTTGCTCGTGAAGGATTACGGATTCATGCAATGCTTGCTGCATTTGCAACTCTTCAGAAGGCGACATTCTCCTGGATCCTCATCACCGTTGTAAGAGAAGATATCAAGGAGAGGATGTGTGTGTTACGTGGTGCGGAGATAGGGCGGATGTTGGCCTTCTCACGTGCCTCGGCTTCCTCGACTTGCTTTTCTCTCTCCTTTTCCTTGAAAATCTGTAGGATGTCTATGCGGTTGTCTTCATCAAGTCTTTGGGAGCACGATGTTTAGTCCAAGGAAATTTAGCATTCCTCTTCTTCTTCTATAAACTCGGGCCGTTGGAACTGTTCCTTGACTTACTCAACTTCCATTTCCTCCACTCACGCAGACGATTTTGGATGTGCGGGTAAGGTGGAGATAGGATCATTACATCACTATCCGCTCTAGCGAGTTCTTCTTGTGTGTTTGGTGTGTGAACTACGGTGTGTCTTGAGTTGCCTCTGGCGATCGCCTTGACAGACTTGGCTATTTCATCAACTACATCCGGAGACTCTACTTCTCCCGGCGAGCCTCCGTATCTGCTCTGGCCGAGTGGTGACTCAAATTTGGTTTCTCCACTCGGAGCGCTTGATAATTCGTCTTCGTCTCCTAGTTTGTACCGGAGGATTTACGGTTCGAGACGGTGTCCTCTCGAGTCTTGGGCGGCGGGGCCGGTCTTTGTGTCTTTTTCGAGGAGCGGGACGTCGTGGCTTCTCGGTTCTCCTCTTTTTGACGATCGGAGAAGGTATTTGTGAGTCCTTCTCGACCCATTAGCTGCGAGCGGGAGACACGACACTAGCCGGGCGGTGACTCTGCGGGCGGGAGCGTGTTTGTTTTTCTTTCTTTGCGGGGCGTGCGATCTTAGCACCGCAGGGCGCCTTTCTTCTTGGTGGAGAGGAAACAGTTGTATCTTGGGGTCACCGATTCCCCTCACTTGTGTCGACTCTCTTGGCGTAGGCTCTCTTCAGTGCGCCGAGAGGTTTGCTCAACATCCTCTTGTTAACATGGAATGCCTTCCCATGTCTAAGAGGGACTCCTTTCACCTCCATTAGTCGGCCAATCACTAGGCCATATCCTGGGATCCTCCAAATGTGCCATCTTCCTTGAAGGATTTGTTCCCCACGTTCGGCAGAGTCTGCTGCTGTAGACAAACAAACTTTATTTATCTTCTTTTCGCGATGATTGCGGCCATTACAATCGGCTTTGCCTTTGTGATTGGTCAAAGTCGCCAAATTTGATGTCGATACATTTGGCAACTATGTCCAACAACTTGTGATAATCCTCCTTGGCAGTCTCTTGTTTGATGTATACACTATTTTATCGGCCAGTCGGGCTTGGCTATTTCTTTTTCCAAGCATCGGCCAGGTTTACGTCGCCCGTTAATCTCGATGCTCTCCTTCTCAGTAGTGAGCAATGTTCGGCCAAATCCTTGGCGAGAGATAGTCACCGCTTTCCGTGAACAGATGACTTTATTCCTTCATCGTGAATCTCGGCATTCACGTAGAATTGTGCGACCTCCTCCACATAGGTCATCGGATATTCTAACGTTAGAAACGGTTTTAGCCCTGGCGTTTCCAACTTCTCGGCGATTTTCTTCACTAGGGTGTCGTCGGACCCTGTTTCACCATTCCGTCGAAATCCACCGTAAAGCGGTGTGGATTTGCTTTCCTAACTTGGTAAAGTCATAAGTTGGTGCCATTTTTCAGGATTATATCAAGGAAAAACTCGAGAGATTGATTTGAAGATTGATAGGGTTTCGAGAGAAGTTTTTGCCTTTGCTTTTGAGAGAAAGAAATGAACAGTTTTGGAAGTGTGAGAGAAACGGACGAAAATGGTTTAAATATGGTTTATGAAAGGGCGTGCGGGTGGTTTTGAAATGTGATCGAAATCAACGGCTTGGATTTTGCACGCCTATTTAGCATTTAATGTCTCGTATTTAATGCGGCAACATTTATATCCAATCATAAGCTTGGTGTGCGGCTTTATGTCGTACACATCATCATTATCTTGACGTATTCCTTAAAACATTCCCGCTTAGTCAAAACGATGCGTTTTTGTCACTTTGCTCATAAGTGACTCGGCTTATCCCTTAGGCGATTTAACTCTACTCCTCACGATTCTTTGTTGACTCGGCTATCGGTTGACTCGGTGTAGTCAGTCTTTCCGTCTGGTGATTTGTGTGTTCAACTCTTTTACACTTTTTGTGTTCCATTTCTTTTCTTTGAGTTTTCTCAATGTTAACTCAGCTCAATTAACCCCAACTCATGCTTGAGTTCTTCAAATCTTGACTCACATAATGGTTTTGTGAAGATGTCGGCTAGTTGTTTATCGGTTGAGATATATTCCAGGATGATGTCCTTCTTTTCGACATGATCTCTTATGAAGTGATATCGACATCAATATGCTTTGTTCTTGAGTGCAACACGATTTTGAGTGATTGCAATTGCACTTGTGTTATCACACATGATTGGAATTTCTTTTTCCTCAACTTCATAGTCTCTCACCGCCTCATCCATAGGACTTGGGCACAACAATTGCCCGCTATGTATTCTCGGTTTGTAGAAGTGGCTATTGAGTTTTGCTTCTTGCTAAACCAGAAATCAGCATGTTTCCTAGCATTTGACATGTGCCTGAAGTGCTCTTCCGTCCACTCTGCATCCAAAGATAGTCGAATCAATAGCTAATTAGCTTGAATCCACCTTCCTTTGGATACCATAGGCCTACTTCTTGGCTTCCTTTTAAGTATCTCAATATTCTCTTAGTTGTTGTCATATGGCTCTCTTTTGGAGCAGATTGAAATCTTGCACATACACCTTCAAACAAAGGTGATGTCCGCCCGCTTTGCTTTGTGAGATAGAGTAATGATCCAATAAGTGCTCAGTATCTTGTTTGATCTACAACTTGCCATCTGCATCCATGTCCATTTTGATGATGTATTCATTGGTATTTTTATAGAAGACTTCTCATCCATACCAAACTTCTTCATTAAATCTCTCGTGTATTTTGTTTGACTTATGAAGGTTCCATCCTTCAACCTGTTTCACTTGGAGTCCAAGGAAGAATGTCGGCTCTCTCCCATCATGCTCATTTCAAATTTACTTTGCATGAGGTTTGAAAACTTTTCACATGACTCTTTGTTTGTGGATCCAAAAATGATGTCATCCACATATATTTGAACAAGCAAGATACTATTTTTGTCTTGAATTCTAAAAAAAGTGTTCTATCTACTTTTCCTTTTGTGAATCCATTTTTGGTTAGGAATTGTGACAAAGTGTCATACCATGCTCTGGGGTGCTGTTTCAATCCATATAGAGCTTTCTTGAGTTTGTATACTTTATCTCCAAGAGTCTTCCGCTCAAATCCTGGAGGTTGTTCAACATACACTTCTTCTTCCAATAAACCATTTAGGAATGCACTTTTTACATCCATCGATATACAATTTCTTGTGAGTGCATAGGCAAGAAACATCCTTATAGCTTCCAATCTTGCTACAGGGGCAAATGTTTCATCAAAATCTATCCCTTCTTCTTGGCAATATCCTTTGGCTACTAGTCTTGCTTTGTTTCTTACCACGTAACCTTCCTCGTTCATCTTATTTCGAACACCCATTTGGTGCCAATAACATTTTGATGTATGGGTCTTTGCACTAATTCCCACACTTTATTTCTTTCAAACTGATTTAGCTCTTCTTGCATAGCTTGAATCCAATGTGTGTCGTCGAATGCTTGTGACACGTCTTTGGGCTCTATTTGTGAGATGAAGCATGTGAACATAGCTTCTTGTTAAGTTCGGATCTTGTTTTGACACCTTCTCTTATATCTCCAATGACAAGTTCTCGTGGATGGTCTCTCACCATCTTACATCGAGGTTGGAGTAAGTTAGCTGGATTCATCGACTTGCAGTGTTGTGTTCTTTGTAGTCAACTCTCTCGTAATCACTTAGCTGCAAATTTTCCAAATGTTTTTGAGATTCACTATTTCATCTTCTTCTTCGAATTGATAATTCCAAACACTTGACAAAGGGACTCTTCTCAGTATGGTTGGATGATTCACTTATCGGTGACTCTTCAATGTCTTCTCCATTTACATTTGGCTCATCGAATACTACATGAATGGATTCTCCTGTAACCATAGTTTTTTTGTTGAGTATCCTGTAGGCTTTGCTTTCGGCTAAGTATCTAAGAAGATACCTTCATCGACTTTTTAGCATCAAAAGCCTTTAGGTTGTCTTTGCCATTGTTGTGGATGAAGCATTTACATCCAAATATTCGAAATATGCAACATTTGGTTTTCTTCCATCCGGATCTCATAGGAGTCTTTGTCACCGTCTATTTATCATACATCTGTTTTGGGTGTAGCAAGTGTGTTGATTGCTTGACCCAAAATCTTTTTGGTAACCTGCGCCACTAACATGGTCCTTGCTTTGCTTCTTTGAGGGTTCTGTCCTTCTTTCTGCAACTCCATTCTCATTGTGGAGTTCTTTGCTGATATAGTTCATGACCAATACCATTTTCAATACAATCTTGAGTTATTATTCCATTGACAAATTCGGTTCCTCTGTCGATCTTATTTTGATAATGGTTTGACTCTTCTCGTTTTGAATCCTCTTCATCACCGTGGTAATTTTTGTAGAGTTTCTTTCTTCTTACACATGAATATTGTCCACGTATATCTTGAGTAGTCATCTACTACCACCAAGGTGTATTTCTTTCCACTTATCTTTGGCCGGTTCCACTGGGCCAAATAGATCCATATGAAGCGGATGCAATATTCTTGTTGAGGATGGGCATGTCTTTTCTTTGAATGACGACTTGATTTGTTTTCCCTTCGACATGCGTCACATATACTCTCCTTCTTGTATCTCGAGTGCGGAAGTCCTTCCACAAGATTACTTCGCAAGCTTGTTAATCGTTTTGAAATTCGGGTGACTCACTTTTTGTGCCACGGCTACTTGATTCAAAGGTGCTTTTGCTAGAGAGGCAGTCTTGGGTGTTGCGATTGACCAATCCACTACATACATATTTTTCTCGTCTACATCCTTGCAAAGACAACTTCATTTGATTCAATATCTTTGATTTGGCATATACCCATGTTGAATCCAACATTGTAGCCCTTGTCACGCGAGTTGGTGATGCTCGATAAGTTGAAGTTGAGTCCTTCAACATATGCAACATCTGTGATTTCTAATCCATTCCTCTTGATGGATCCAATGCCTCTTATTTCACCAGGAGCTTCATTTCCCCCAAATATGACTTTTGCTCCTTTAACTTCCTTGAATTTTGATTTTTCTTATCTCCCGTCATATGTCCGGAACATCCACTATCCATGTACCAGGTTCCTTGGCACTCACATTCCTTGAACCCGCAATCAAGGAAATTAAGTTTTAGGTACCCATACTTGTCCGCAGGTCCCGAGGGGTTAGAATTGTAAGATGATCCAACCAACTTATAGCCAAATGATTTGACTCTAAGGGGTTGCCATCTATCGATGCCATAATCATAATTAATCCTGGCAAATTGCTTGGGGATTCTAGGTTCACACAAATTGTCTCTTTTGTCAGTATGCCTCGCATATGTGTTTTAGCAATTGCCTTCCTTGGGTAATTGTGGTGTCTTTGAGTGTAGTGCCTAGGTGCATATGTGTCTTTGATGAAAGCTCTTATGCTTTTGGAATGGCCTTTCTTTGAGTTCTAGGCCTTTGCCATTTGGGCTTATATTCCATAAGTCTATCTTTGATAGTTCACATTATTCCAATCGGCTTGGCTTGGATATTTTCTACCATTCCCATCATATGTATTTCTTTTATAGATTTTAAGGGTTTTGGTAGCTCTGCTTCCTTTTTTGCGAGTATTTTTACTGTTTGGGAGTTTCTTTGAGGAACTCTCTTTGAATCTCTTCTCAATTTGTCTTTCAAAGCACTCAATCAGGCTGTTTTCCTTTTCCTTTATAACCAAGGCCGGTTTGCTTGTTATTGTGCTTTGGTGTGAATGTGTGTGCAACATTTAGAGTTTTGGTTTTTAGACTCTTCATGGCTTGAAGATCCTTTTTCCAAAATTACTTTTGAGGTTTGACATAGCACAGAGGAATTAAATCTAAGCCGTCTTGTCTCCACATTCTCTCGACTCATAATAAGATCATCCAATGATTTAGATGCCTTAGTGAATGAGGCAATAACATTCTTGAGGTCATTCTCCCTCTTTTCTATAGCAGCAATTTACTGCTATTAATTTAGCTTTTTCACCTTTAAACTTTCATTCTCATCGACTATTTGACTTAGAGTACTCGGCTCCTTAGTCGGCTTGGAGTTTTGACTTTTGAGTAAGTTTTTTTTCCTCATTCAATAGTGTGTGTGAGGATTTAATGTGTTCAAAATCTTTCATCATCTTGCCTAATGAATCATAAAGATCGAGTGGGTGATGAAGTGTGTGTGTCACGATCACTATCACTAGTGTCCGAGTTTAATGAGTTAGAGTGTACCTCATCTTCTTGGTCGGGTTGATCTTGTTCCTTGGCCATCAAGCGGATCAAGGCTTCTTCGTAGTCACTTGGTAGTCGACTTCATCGCTCTCTCAATCACTTGTCTCTCTTGACTTGGCTTTTTTTTAGTGATCTCTGCGACCATCATTGCCTTTTTCTTTTCTTGTCTTCTTTCTCAAGACCTTTCTTTCTTCTTCATCCTGTATTTGTTGACTACAGGATATGGACAAATAATGGCATAGTGACCTGGTTGTCTACGATTCAAAGATAGATATTCAACCTTTTGATCGACTCTTTCCATTCTTGGATTGTCACCCTTTGATACTCAACTTTTTGATGATCTGTTCTCTTGGTTGGCCTATCTTCCTTGATTTGGAGGAGTCCGAGTGTCTTCGGAAGATTCACCCTTTCCTCTCTTGTAGTTCTTATTGAAGAACTTGTTGAACCTCTTAACCATCGGGGCTATTTCTTCCGGGTCAATGACTTCTTTGACCTCGACTCTCTTCCCATCTTTAACAATTAGAAGCAATTGTTTTGGGTACGTTGTCTCTTCCTGGTCTTTTCTTCTCATTTCAAACTCGTAGGCTTTGAGGTCCGAGAATAACTCATGGTTGGATGTCTTTGATAGGTCCATGGAATGTCTCGGTGCCATGACCTTCATTTCCCATTCAGTGGAAGACTTTTTAGGATTTTCATACACATTTCCTTACTCGTGTATATTCCTTTCCAAGTGCGAGATACTCATTTGTGATTTCGTGAATCGAGCATCCAGTTGATCCAGGTTTTATCCGAGATCATTCTCAAGTTCTCAAATTTCTGTCTGACCAGCGATAATTTGTTTTCTTTGATTTGCTCACGAGCCTTCACAAATCAATGTCGGCTTGTCCCCATTTCTTTAGCCGTTTTACATGATATGACTTTATTGAACATGGCTTTGTCGAAGGTTTTGTAAAGGATGTCCTTGGCTACATTGTCCAGTTGTATCTTTTTCTGTCATCATTTGTCCACTCGGTTCTTGGTTTTCAACCATGACCGTGCAGGAGCAACATCTTCTTCTCCTTCACCGCAACTCTTCGTGCAATTTGTGTTCACCTTTAAGATTTGCGAGGCCCATCTTCTATCACTATCCACATCTCATCATGTAATCTTTGATAGATGAGCACCTCGCATACGAATTTTCCAATCATCAAATTCTTCAATAGTGAACATAGGGATGCGTGTCAAATTTGCTTCCATGATAATAACTTTTAATGATAAAAAGAGTTTTGAAAGTTTAAGTACTAAAGCGGACTTTGAAAAGTTTGGAGATCTAGTTCAAGAATCAACCGGTGAGGAGGGTTCAATGAACCAACCGCTCTGATACCACTTGTAGGTCCCAAGGGGTGTAAGTGTAAGGTTTAGAAGGGGTTGAATAAACCTTACCAAATTTTCGATTTAGTCCTTTTAAATATTCGAGTTGATACTACGCGTTGTGTCCTTGATGGAATGATCAATTTAGTCACTCAAGAGAGTTAATCTCTCAAATGACTCAACCGAGCCGTTGATGGAATAATTCGAGTTGTTGGCTCTAAATTAACTCGATTGTGGTTTTGTTTTTCAGCGGAAGACTTAACACCCTTAAGTTTGATTAAGCAAGAATTTAGTGCTTGGTTTAGTACTTATAAGTTATTAAGTGGATAGCAAATTTATCGTGAGATATAAGCGATTAAGAATGCAGAATTAAAATGCTAAAATGTAAATGACACAATGAAATTTTATAGAGGTTCGAATATGGGGTAATTCTTCTACTCCTCTCTTCTCCAACTCCCGGAGGAATCCACTAGGTAATGATCGGTTTACAAAGTGGTAACAGTCCGGATACAAGTCTTGATCACACACGGTGACTTGATCCTTTGGGACTCGATCACGAGACGCCTTGATCACTCACCGGCTTCTCGTGCGACTCGGCTTCTCGAGAACTTCTTCTTCAGGCGGTTGCCTTGCTACTACACTCACTTGCTCAAGCTCTTTGGATTTGATCACGAAGCCCTCCAAAAGCTTAAGACTTGGTTCGACCTTGAACCTTCCTACAATCCTTCGTGGAATGTAGACCCCTTTTCTTCAAAAAGTTTCCTCTTCAACGATTGAAGTTCTCTTTCCTTCACGGTGAGTGTGTTGGATTGATGTACTTCGTAATGTAGGCTTGAGGATTAATCTTGATTGATTTGAGAGTATTTCCGTTACAATTTAATTGATTTCTTGAATGTTCGTGGTTCGGGTAACCTTCTCTCGTAGTCATTCCTCGGCCTTTTATAGTGATCTTTCAAAAATTTGCCCGTTGAAGAGATAGGCTTATTTTTTAAAGTCACTTGCGATCGTTGGCTTGTCTTGTTGCGATCCTTGGAATTGCCATTTCCTCGTATGAATTGTTCTTTCACCTTTTCGAGTTCGACACGGTGTAGTGCTTCCCATTGGTTCATTCCTTTTGCACGCGCTCGAACCGAGCACTCAGAAAGGTGGTATGGAGATATTACTTGTTTAAGTAAATCTCTTGATTTACGTAACGGATCTTTTACGATTATCTCGACTTGATTTGCATTTCCTTGCTTTCCCAGGTGACTTAGAGTTAGCTTCCAATCATTGGATGACTCTTTTGTCACTTCAACTTGAGACTTGGCTTTTCTTGAGTTGACTTGATGATACTTCACTCACCGCATCTCACCGCTTTCTTGATAGAGTTCCGTCTACTCTCTTCTTTGCCATACTCAATGTCTCACGTGAGTCTTCCTTCCAGATCTTGATTGTCTTCTTGCATGTTAGGGCGTAGGCGACTTAACTCGGCTTGGCGGCTCTAATTGTTACAATGCATTTTACAATAAGAATTGGGGTGCCAACTTTCTATTCTAAGTTTTACATGGCATTCATCAAAATCTAAACAATAAAATTCCTAACAATGGATAAGTAACGTTGGAAGTACCATTGGAATATATATTTTTCCATTGGAGTTTCTATTGAAATTTTGCCATTCCAGCTACCATTTTATCAACAATGCATTTTCTTTGGAATTCCCGTTGGAATCGATAATTCCGTCGATAATTGGTCAAATTTCAACAAATTTTTCCGTTAGGAATTTTCTTATTTCTTGTAGTGAACGAATTTGATCGATGTTGAAACATTTATAAATTACAACAGCTTTTAAAGTCTTGTCGAACTATTGTGATACTTCAAAACCACAATGGATATTAATTGTTGTGGAGATCCATTGTTGTATTTCATAATTCAAAAATAGTTACCAATCGTTGTCTTTTAGCATCTAAAGACAACGGATTCTAAATGTTGTCTTATTATTAACGACAACGATTGAAACCGTTGTAATTGAGTGAGCTTTTTTTACAACACCATCTTCGACAATAGTTGATTTTTGTAATACGTACATAACAGATTATATATGTTGTGTATTAGCGAAATTCTTGTAGTGATAGGAACTTCGCTCCGAATCTAGTGGTGACAATCTTCTTGGGGATCATACAAGCTATATGTGTTTAATTTGTATACGGACAAGGGCTAAAATACTTTACCACGAGTAAATGAGAATGGTATTGTATCAAAGCTTAACAAGAAATATCCTTCAATTTTTGTGTGTCGACAATAGCTAAAGACATCTATTTGATATATGGTATCTTTTAGCGCTTTTTGTTTTTGTGCATGGACCAAAAGAGTCATTATCTTTGTAATGGATTAGCTCGTTTGGCCCTAGAGATAGTTGATGAGAATTTGAATTGGTCTAGCCAATTTCTTGTTTGACTCTCATTATAATCAAGATGGAACTTATAAGTCAGTGGGCTACGTTAATCTTTGTATTTAATTTGTTTGACTTATTTTTTAATGAGTATATTGTTTGGAAAAAAGTTACTTTTGGATGGCATCTTCAGTTCCAAAAGGTTAAGTTACTTTTGGATGGCATCTTCAGTTCCAAAAGGTTGTTTCATGTACTATTCCACCGCATTTATGATTTTCACACATATAACAGTTACAGTATAAACTTTTTTTTGGAGAATGTACAATATAAACTTTAATGTATAAATCAAGCCTAAATTATAAGTTTTCAATATGGTAACTTTTCTATAAGTGACAATTATATGTGTGGTGGAATAGGAGATGAAGCACCTTTTGGAATAAACGATCAGTACGTCCGGCAATATATAAGCTTTAGTGAGATTAGCTAGTTATCAGTATCATATACAAGAAATATATAGGCCCTGATTTACTTAATGGCAAGCAATCTATGTTGTAAGCAATTTGATACATGTAATCAAATAATATATTATCAAACACCTATAGATTTCCAAGAGCAAAAACAAATTATGTGAATTAGTGCAATTTAATTACGATCCACACTGTACTTCACATTATTTAAGCTGAGCAAAGGGGGCGAATTTAAACTCACACAAAACACAAATTCCAGTTGGTGAAAATAGTAAAACAAATATTTTAAATATATATATATATATATATTCATGTCGAACAATATTAATCTTTCTTTGGTTCTTGTTAGTGTCCTTTTAGGTTTTCTTGCATGTACGTGTAATGGTCTTCCTAGACATGCTTACGTGGAAAACTACGAATCAATTGGTCAGAGAAAGGTAAACCCATCTTAATTTTGCAAAAGTTAATTCAAGATTTTCTTATTGACAGTTTCATTTCTGAAAATCACAATTAATACTTGATTTGTTACAATAAAAAAGAAAAAAAAGGAAAAGCACTAATTGAACACCAATTTTTTCTTTTCTATTCTAGGACAAGGATATTTGCGTGGCACAATTAACTACAGCCCCGCCAGATAAATTGCAAGGATTTTTAGATTATGCTTGTGCAAGATATGATTGTAGTGCAATTCAACCGAATGGTCCATGTTTTCTTACCGATGACTTAGCAATTCATGCATCCTATATGCTTGATGTGGTATACAGAGCCACTGGAGAATGCAACCCTGAAATTGCTACAAAAACAACCTTAGATTGGTGTAAGTTTGTTTTCTCTCGTAAGCGATGTGTTTTAAATTTTAACTAGAGATCGCAATGGGATGCCCTGTTTTGAAAATATTCGAGCCGGGTCGGGCCAATCCAATTTTGCTCGGACAGCAAAAATATTTGGCCTAGATCATGTGTGCATTTTGTACACAAAGACTATCGGATTGGGCTAAAAGTCGGGTCAACCCCGACACGCGGGTCAGTTGGATCGGGCCAAACAGATGCTGGTTTTTTCGGACTTAAAAACTCAGGGCCCAGGCCAAACCTTGGGTCGGGCCAAACAGATGTTGGATTCTTTGGACTTAACAAAAAATCATGGCCCCGGCCAAACCTCGTGTCGGGCTGCATTTTGCCAACTCTGGTTTTAATTGATCCTAATAAAAAATTAGGGATAAAAACAAAACTACACCTTTGGGGTACGTAATGACAAAAAAAATAAAAAAAAAAGATCCATACAAGTTCTAAAATTATAAAAATTACCCCTAGGGTTTGATTCTGTCTTAGGTTTATAAGAGGTTAACAAAAATATTTCGATAACGAGGCTTTTGGAATTCTTTTTTTTTATGAATGGAAAAATATAAGGCGTATATAATCAAACATCAAGGGATTTTTTTGTGATTTTTGAAAGTTCTCTATTTCTTTTTTTTTTTTTTTGTAATTACCCCAAACCTCCGGGAGTAGTTTTAGTAAGAGGAAAAATACTAAACCCCCAAACTATGCGATTTTTTGCACTTTACCATATAAACTAATTTCTTTTATACTTTATCATACAAACTATACAAGTTTTGCACTTTACCCTATATCGGTCATCGCCGGTGGAATATTCCCTGAATATTCCTGCACGTGCCCGCCACGTGAGGGCAAAACCGTATTTGCCAAAAATTCAAAGTGAAGTAGTTACACTTTACTATCTGAACTTTGTTAAGAATTTCACTTTGCCATCTGAACTTTGCGCAATTTTCACTTTGCCATATCAATTAAAAAAACATAAAATAATTATGTGTATATACATATATTTATCTTAGGGCAAAATACATTATACCCTTTGAACTTGACCTAATGTATCAAACACCCCCTGAACTTGTCAATGTAACACTTACCCCCTCAATCAAAGTATGTGGACAAAATTACCCTTAATAATTATTCTTTAGCATGTTTTAATATGTGTACCTTAATTTGGATTTTATATTCTTTATTAAATTATTTTTTAGAAAAAACACAAGCAACTTAACTATTTCAAATATTAAAAATATTTTAATAATAGATGAGTATAACAAATATAAAAAATATTAAATGTAAAAATTATTTTGATTATTTGAGTTCAATGTAAATCTTTTAATAATACTGAATGAAATATTTTTGTATATTGAATATACATACATATTCTTTTAAAAATTAATAATAATTTATATTTACAATGTAATGTATATGCAACAATTTAGTATGAAAGAAGAAATAATAAATATTTTATTTGGTAATATTAAAGTATTTTGAAAAATCTTTGCTCAAATAACAAAATTAGTGGCTAAATTATTTTAGTAGAAATAATTGAGTGTGCTTTAATTTATTTCATTCATAATATCGATTGTTCATTCGAGATGTTAATTTGTTGATACCATGTTTTGACTACGAATCATATTGAATAAATAATAAATAAATTAAGAAGTGTGAAAAAATATATAACTAAATTAGATTTTAGAATGAATATATATATATATATTCATAGTTTTTCTACTATTGAAAGTTTATTTAAGTAGATAGGTAATGCTTTTTTTTCCGTATTATTTAAAAGAGTCAAATACATTGAACTAAAATAATCAAAATAATTACTACATTCAATATTTTTGTATTTATTACAATCATCTATTATTATAATATTTTTTTATATTGAACTAGTTAAGTTACTAGTTGCTTTATCTAAAAACAATAATGTTAATAAAGAATATAGAATCAAAATTAAGGTACACATATTAAAACATGCTAAAGAATAATTATTAAGGGTAATTTTGTCCACATACTTTAATTGAAGGGGTAAGTGTTACATTGACAAGTTTAGGGGTGTTTGGTACATTAGATCAAGTTCAAGGGGATATATTGTATTTTGTCCTTTAGAAAATATAAAGATTAAAATTAGCCATGTTTTGTATACACATATTTTTTAGCCATTTTGAGGTGTAAAATGACATCCATACCCATCTAGCATGTTTCTTTGATATTTGGGTTATTTCTCTCTCTTTCACTTATCTCTACGTATCTTCTTACTCTTATTTTTCAAACTTTTTTAAGAAATCGAACCTGTATTTTTCATTTTTAAATATGCAATATCGGTATTGAATTATAGATATCAAAAAGTGGATTAATTTGATATATTATACATGCAAAACGGATTTAAAACGAAAAAGTTATGTGAATTCAAAGTTTTTGGAAAAAAATAATTGGATTATAATACATGATAGAACGGATGTTGTAACTCGATTTGAGTCACATGACTCGATTTTGAGTTATTGTAACTCAAATCGAGTTACAATTTACTGATGACTTCGATGTCGAGTCACAATAATCTCGATGCCAAGTCACAAGGATGTGTGTTTTTGTGCGATTAAATTAGCTCAAGGCAAATTGAGTTTTTCACACCCCAAAATGGCTAAAAAGATGTGTTTGAAAAAGATGGCTAAAAAACATCTTGGTTTGATGGAAATGGTTAAAAAAAAGCGAATGTAAAATTTACTCAAAACAAAATACAAATTCCCGATTACCACGAGCCTTATAGATCATGTGGTATCGTTTATCATTTGCAAAGTTGTTGATTAGGTTTGAATCCTAAGCATTTGATCGATTTCTTTAAGATTTATCCTCTCCTCAACTTCTCCTCACTCATTAAAAAATACAAATTCCCAGTTAGTTGAACGTGTTGACGTGTTGCAAACTTGTATTCATATCAAACAACAAGCTAGCTCTCTTCGTTCATTGTTACTGTCTTTGTAGAACTCATTTGGGAAATATGATTGGTCGAGATATATTGTAGACAAGATTTATCAGTTGTTTGAGATATTTTATTACAACTAATGTTACTAATCCCGACCCATTATTTTTTTGTTCTGCTCTTGGTTGAAAACTAGTCCAGGCCATAAGGATGCAACTATATAACCGCTCAACTTCGTCCATCATTTAGATTGCGTTTTTAAGGTTTTTTTGGGTGTTTCTTTTATGGGGAACTCTTTTGCCTATCAAAGGTTCGGTTTTACTTTGATAAGTTTTAATGAGACCCTTATTTTAAAGCTAGTTGCTTGGCTTGTAAGCAGT
Organism: Rehmannia glutinosa; assembly: GCA_016081115.2. Classification (NCBI taxonomy): domain Eukaryota; kingdom Viridiplantae; phylum Streptophyta; class Magnoliopsida; order Lamiales; family Orobanchaceae; genus Rehmannia; species Rehmannia glutinosa. Next base: position 216,192 of record JABTTQ020000424.1, on the reverse strand, counting down.
GCTCTTCATTTTTCTTTTTAATAATATTTCGCACTTATTTAAAAAAATATAACCGCTCAACTTCCATCCTAATGTGAATTAATTGTCGTTGACGAATTTGTCCATCATTTGCGTGGGTAGCGATATGTTTCTTTGGGTAATTTGGTCATTTTAGAAATTTATCCGACTTTATTATCAATGCCAAACAAAATATTGTAATCATACTAAAATAGTCACATATCACAATCATACTTTCCAAACACGTGATTAAAGTCAAGTATATTATTCAATCATAACTTATCCAAATAATTTTACCAATCAATTCAACAATCGCAAATAAATCCTTACGGCATGATTGGTATGAATGAATGGAATTAGGTTGGAATGGAATGAACTTAGGAATGGAATAACATTAGGAATGGAATGATGTAGTATTACTATTCTTATGATTGGTATGTACAAGGAATGGAGAAATGAATGGATGACGATTTTTTTACTTGATTTAAATATCTTGACCGGTAATTATAAATTAATGATAGTAATTGAGAAAAATAATTTTAAAGTATCAAATTCTCTTAAATAAGATTTTTAAATAAATTTTATTAAATATGTTATTAAGTAAATTGATATAAGATTATTTTAATGTTTGCTAAATAATATATATATATATAGATTTATATATATGATATCAAAAATATTTTATATAATATTTTTAGGGATAATTACAAAAACACCCCTGAGATTTGGGCTAATTACAAAAAAATCCGAGAGGTTTTAAAATTACAAAAAAACCCATCGAGTTTGATTATATGTTAAATTTAAGGGGGTAACTATAGTATTTTTATAAATATCGGGGGGATTTTGATATTTTTGTTGCTTATGAAGGGGAAAATGTAAGACATAATCAAACCTCAAGGGTTTTTGTAATTTTAAAAAATCTACGAGTTTTTATGTAATTATCCCAAACCTCGTGGGGTATTTTTGTAATTATCTCTATTTTTTATAAGAAAATTTAGAAAATCAACAAAAGAATTCTATATCAAAATTTTGATTTAAGTATTGAATATTGATAGAAATTGACTATGATTTATTAAAATATTAAATATAACTTATATTTAAATTATAAATATTTTTTTTATTTATAATACTACTTTTCGAAAATATAGATTATATCCACATTTTTAGTCATTTATAGAAAGATAATTTTATTAAAAATAAAATTTGAGTCATTCTTGATGATTGGGAATAGTTAAACCCATGGGGGAGAGGAGGAATGGTCATTCCCTTACTTTTGGGAATAGGGATTCCCATGGGAATGAGTATTCCCATTACTAAAGTATACCAAGCATGTGAATGGGAATGAAATAAGGAATGGTCATTCCATTCCTACCCCATTCCCACATACCAATCATCTTTGTTAGGGTTTCTTGTATATGCCTGTAATTAGAGGTGTCAAACGGTCCCAGGACGGTGGTGGTGGGCCAAGAGGAAAAACTGGTCGGTGGGCTAAATAGTGATCGGGCCGCTAACTTGAGCGATCTGTCCCAACCCATGGAAAATCCACTAAAAATATCGGGTCGGTGGGGGCCGGCCCATTTTTGGGCTGCGATCCAGACTTTTGAGGCCCTTGTTTTCGGGCCTATGATATTCTGACCAGAATTGTGACTCTACCTGTAATATAATGGCGTTCTAGATATGCTTATAAGGAAAACTAGAAATTAAATATTCGAGAAACAAGTAAGTCGATTTTAGTTTTATGATATACTTATATATAGTTTTAAAATATTTTTGTTTAACAATTTCGATTGGCATGATTGTAAACACATGAATATTCATCAAATCGAGTTTACTTGAATATTTTCAAGACGAATTATATTCAAAAAGAATCTCCAATTATTATTCAATTCAAATATTCATTTTCCAAAGATTCAAAATTCAAAAATCCGTAATCGGAATTGAAATTCGAATTTAAGTCCGATCGAGTTAGAATTGTTAGGGATTATTTAATTCCTAATATATGGGCAACATATTTAATTACAATTATATTTATCATTTAATTATTAATGGACTAATTAAAAATGATCTAAATCGGTGGAGTCCTAAAATTCAATAGAGATGGCAAAATGCCCGAACCCGACCAAGTAACCCGCCCCGCCCGAACCCGATGGGAATTCCCGCCCGATTATGTTAATGGGACGGGGATGGGTTTAGTTACCACATACATGCCGACTTTATATATATAATTATATATTAAGTATATTTATAATGTGTATATATATTATATATATAAAAATATTATTTTCTAAAAACTTATCATCTAATATTTATTTTTTAATATACTTAATAATAGTTTCTAAAAGTATTAATAAATATAACACATAAATTTAACAAAATATGTATATGTTTTTGTTAAAATATATAAATTAAGAATTAAAATTATTATTTAAAAATTAAAAAAATACAAATGGGGATACCCGCTCCGTCCCGATTTACCCGCCCGATCATGCCCCAATCTTTAGTCGGCGGCGGGTATGGGAATGTCAAAACCCGCCCCAACCCGCCCCGTGCCACTCCTACTCTACTGAATTTGATATGGAAACAAAGAGTAGATACCTAATATGAATCAACTTAGGGGATTATGGGAACCCTAATTTGATACCTATATAAAGAACTTTATGGTTATGGTCCCCAATATACTAAATCGCACATAGTTTTATATTTTTCCCATCAAGATTGCATGAGATCATTCGGCCGTAATCTGATTCCGATTTACAGAATGCCCATGCAGTTACGATCCAGTTTTGGCTACACTTAACTACTAATTGGAAGAGCTATATTGTAAAGAGTGGCAAGCGGACACTAATAATTCATTCCAATATAAGCGATTCGTTCTAGCTTATTTTGGGGAATCTCATCAAAAGATATGGTTGTGAATTATTGTCACCAGACTGCATCTTAAAAATGGTATTAAATTTCCAGTAAAGAAAGATGTGACAATAAACCAATCGTGCCATATTCGATCAACATAAGCTCTTCGATGTCAATACATCAAGTTTCTTGTTGTTAAGGAAAGAGTTCAGAATAGACAGTTTTTTCATAACATATAAAGATGAATTTTAAGCTAGCAAAACCCATTAACTAAGGTATTAACACTTGAGGACTTTTACTAGCATCTTTGCTCATATGGGTGTGTTTTTTTTTTTTTCGAATCATTTTGGTTTAGTGGGAGTTGATGTTTTATGTATTTAGTTTCGACTTTTGGACCATTTGATTTTTCTCGAGAATAGTTGATGATTATTCTATTTTCTCGAACTCAATTTTGAGTTTATTTGTGATGTTTTACATTGCATATGGATTGATCTCATTAAAGACTAAAGTTGGACCAGTTGGAAATAGTCATGGTTAAGATCACATTGCATGATATTTCCATGCAATGTGATTATCTTGGTTGAGTCACGGTATTGAATGCGATGAAAATTGGGATAGTCTCATTGCTAGTGTATGAGATTGATCATATTGTGTAGCCCAAGTGAGAGGTTGTTAGGAATCATTTAATTCATAATATATGGACAACATATTTAATTACAATTATATTTATCATTTAATTATTAATAGACTAATTAAGTGATCTAAATCACGGGAGTCATAAGACTACTTGAATTTGATATGGAAATAAAGAGTAGATACTTAATAGTAATCAACTTAGGGAATTATGATAACCCTAATTTAATACTCATATAAAGAACTTTATGGTTATGGTCTCCAATATACTAAATCACACATAGTTTTCTATTTTCCCCATCAAAATAGAAAACAAAGGTCCCATAAAGAATCTAGAGATTTAGTTGATGAAGGCCATAAAACCAAACCCCGTTTGTGATCGTGGGATGCTTGTGTTCGTGCTCGTAGGAGATCCACAATTGAGGTATTTCGTATACAAATCTTATGATGTATCCAGATATTTCAATTATTCCATTAATCTTTGATGATAATCACATGATGTTTTATCCTAGATTATGAATTTTATATTTATTATTATAAAATTTCCAACAAGAATCAATTCAAAAATAAACACCGCTACTTGGGACTCATATATCTTGTTTGAATTTGAAATCTGACAGATTTGAATTCCTTAAATTGCCTAGACCTACTTATCTTTTAAAAAATATATATATATTTTTCTAAAACTATACCACCAAAAATTTCTGGAAATGAGAAAATAATGTTGTTATTAACAAAAAAATTTATGTGCTTGTTTTAATCAATGGCTTAGGGGGCCAATCGGGCCCCGCCTTCCCTCCCCCTCCAAAAAAATTTACTAAGTAAATTTTTTAAAAAAAAAAAAATTAATTAGGATTTTTATGATTTTTATATCTTGTCTATTCTATTTTCTGTGTATTGGCTCACGCTATTATTGCGTCCTGGCCACGTCACTCGTTTTAATTAGTTATAGAAATTTAAGAACCTCAAGTGTATTTCTTACAGTATGATGAGTATCCGGTTTAGCCCACCAGTTGCCATCGTACAACATTTACCAATTCACTACCACTCACAATCCTCAATCCTACTTTTCAATCACTCTCCCTGCTTCGATCCACAATAAAAAATAGTTTTTCTTTTCTTTTTTTGATAAAAATACAAATAACAATTATATATTAAACCTTTTTGTTTTTGCAATTATATTATATTTGTTAGTATAGACACGGGACAACAATAACCTGCACTTCGTCACTTCCAATGGGTTCATTTTTTCTTGTCCAACATCTCTTCAACCACATATTTATGTCGTTCTATAGAAACACTGTTGTTGTTTTTTTTTTTTAAATCTAAACTTTTTTTTATTAATCATAATTCAAAGTAGAATTTGTTCTCATATTTTCATATTCAGATTTCGTGTTCCAATTTTCTATTTCGCTTCTTATTGATGAATGACATATGTTATTCATCTAATCATATGGAATAAAAAGTGGAATAAGAAAATGGAACAGAAAATTTAGGTTGTGATATGTTGTGAAATATTGTTCAAAATTTTCATTTTGGAGTGAAAAAATTTTATGGTGTATGATTGTTTGTGAAAAAATGAAAAAATTTCAAAAAGAAATCTAAGGCCGCGATTGGATGCGGATGAAAAATGAAATTTTTATCTAGACGGACGAGAATTGTTGGAACGTATGCTTGGATATGGAAATTCGTAATTCTTTCCCCGAAAAACACTATTCCCGACCCCTAAAATTTACTGTTGCCCCCATTTTAAGGCTTTTTGGCTGACACATGTGTGGAGTTGTCCCATCAAAATCATATATCTCTTTTATTAACAGTTAATTAATATTATGGGTAAGGATCCAACTAAAAATAACTAAATCACAATGAAGGAAAAAGTTGGTAGAATAAAACTTTTCGGAAGCAATAATCATACATTAACCCATATAATTTCATTCTTTTGCCATAATCATACACTTATAATGGGCTAATTTACTAAGCTAAATATTTAAAAATCTAATTAACCAAATAATGCAATATTATATATATATATATATATATGTATCTCTTTTTCTCAATTTTATTTATTTTTTATTAAATTTTGAGAAAAAATGCAGAATTTTTAATTGAATTAATTTTCAGTTATAATTTTGATTTTAAAAAATTAGTTTAACTAAATTTTTGCTTTACAAATTTGAAAATATATACACCATTTTTTTCGATAAGTGTAACTATTTTTTGCATAAAATTTGATAAAATGCTTCAATTTAGAATGAATTTAAAACACAATCGGATAATAGAAAAACATCAAATGTATTACAATTGGGTAACATAATAAAGCCTAAACCACGCTTACTCGATTGATGATTGATTCCAATTGTAAGGTAAATGATGTTTTGCTAATCCGAGTTTTTTTTTTAAAGTCATTTTAAATTAAAGTATTTTTTGAATTTTTAGCAAAAATCGATTACACTTATTCGAAAAATGTTCTATGTATTTTCAAATTTATAAAGTAAAATTCAATTAAATTAATTTTTTTAAATATAACATTATTTCTGAAAATTTATTAAAAAATAATCTTTAATCGTGAATTTGAAAATAATCTTTAAAATCAAAATTATAACTGAAAATTAATTCAATTAAAAATCTGTTTTTTAAAAATTTTTCAAAAAAAAAAAAAGATAAACATAACTTTGTATTTTCAAATTTTTATAATAAAAAATAAAAATTGACAAAACAGAGGTGTAACCTCTGTTTTCACTTCATATATTAATTTTTTTGTTTTTGGCATTATTTGGTTAATTAGATTTTTAAATAGGTTTAGTTTAATAAATTAGCCTTTATAATGACAAAGATATTCAATAATAGGTTTTTCTATAATATTTAAATACAAACATCACATCCAAACCCAAAAAAAAAAAAATTCATATCCAATCACAATTCTCCCTAAAAAAACATCACATCAATCAAAATCATTACATATCCATTCACACTCTCAAAAATTTTCAATTATCTCCTAAATTTTTTTTTTTTTTCACTATTTTCTAGCAAAATGAAAATTTTCAAAATGAAAGTACATCCAATCGCGCCCACTTCTTAACTCATTTTTTCTTTCTTCCTCACACTTCTCAATACCCAATTATACTATTTATTTCTCTCTCTCTCCTATTTATATAAATAATTTTCATAATTTCTTTAATTCATCACTATTTTTATTATTCTTCTTTCAATCTCGTTAACACAAGGTATAAAATGAGATCCATTGTCTATTTTTGGATTTTTTTAATCTACGTCACGCGTCAACTTTCATTTTTTTGAAAAAAATTCATCATTATTCTCTCAAAAAAATGAAAATGGATGAAATAAAAGTACAATCAATCACAACTCCACGTCATCCAATTTAATAGAAATACTAAGGCCTTGTATGGTTATGTTTCCATGGACTATTTCTAGTTTCTAGTGTTGGAAAATGAATTTTCGAGAATTTATTGGTTTTCGTGTGAAAAACCTGGAATTATGTTTGGGTGAGTGAATGAGAATGAGTTTTATGTAGGTTTAGAAATGAGATTATCTTTGGTTAAGTAGTTTTGAAATAGTATTTTATGTATATAATAATTTGAAAAGTTGATAGTGGTTGAATATTTTAATTGAATATATAATATTATATTTGTAAGATTGTAGGCTAGTGGGTCCCATTAGATATACATAGTAGTATTTTAAGTAGATAAAGTTGGTAATGGAGGATCCCACATATATAATTGGATTAAAAAATAAGAATATTGATTGATAAGTGATGTAGGGTAGTGTATAGGGTTGAGAATTGAAATTGTAGGTTTGAGATGATGTTTTATGTGAAAAGTGGAAAGTGGAAATGATAATTTCCATTGAAAATTTTAGAAACAAACATGATTCCATTTCTATGAATAGTTGGAAATTGGAAATGGGGCCTTGGAAACATAAACAAACTAAGGCTAAATTTTGGAAGGAAATCATCACAACCGGTCACTTTGACATACTTTAGGCTGTCACACGGCCAAAAGTCTAAATATTTCTTATTTAATTGACGATATCCAAAGTCGACGAAAAAAAAAAGGCCTGAATCTGACGGAAAAAGGGAAAAAAAAAACAATTTTGTCTTATTATTAGTATTATGCCGTAGATGCATACTTGTATTTCTGCATTTATCAACATTTTATTTTGATACATGAAGTTATTCTCATCTCATTAAATATTGTTATTCGATCTACTTTGATAATTTTCCCCGCACTTTTAGCATTCCACTCCACTCATGGAAAGCGACAATCATTATACGCTGCATCAAAAGGAAATATGAGACCATAAGACATGAAATTTTAGAGAGAGAAACTGAAAAAAGAAAAAAAAAACATGTAACGAAATACAAAAATAATAAATAAATAAATAAATTATAGTTTATATGATATTTGTTTTTAGTTTTTTACCCGCTCACCATATTTCCGTATATACCTCTCACCCCACTTTTGTGGGTTGGCTACGCTCAAAGAGAGAGAGAGAGAGTACTTACAAGGGTCTAGTGTTGTAGTACGACCATATTCGCTAATGCATTGGCCGCTAGGTTTGTCTTTGTAGATTAAATCGAGGATATAGGATGCATGATATTGCAAATTGTCAGGATTGAAACATCGACCACCTGGTTGAATAGCAGAACAATCGTATTTTGGGCAGTACTTGTCTAGAAATTCTTGTAATTTCTCATTAGGAAGTCGTTTAGCCACGCAATAATCGATAGCCTAGATTAACAAAAAAAAAGGAGGAAAAAAAAGCTAATATCAAATGTTGCGTTGTTTGAATTACAAATCAATGTCATCAACTAATTAATAATTTTGGGAGTAAAAAATGGGGATAACTAGAAAGAAACCCTAAGGTTTGGGCTAACTACCAAAGAAAATCCAGAGGTTTTTCAAAACCACAAAAGAAAAAACCTTGAGGCTTAATTTTTTATAAAATTTTAAAGGGGTAATGACAATATTTTTACAAATGTCAGGGGTTTTGAAATGTTGTTTGCATGCTTCTGAAGATGGAAAATTTTAGACGGAATCAAACCTCGAGGAGATTCATGGTTTTGAAATGTTGTTAATTTGGTTCTGAAGGGGAAAATTTTAGAATGAATCAAACCTCGAGGAGATTCATATAAATTTTCTAAAACTTTTGGTTTTTCTTTTAACTAGCTCAAACCTCAAGGGTTTTTCTCAATTATCCCCAATAAATATTTCTATAGATTTATATGAAACTAAATTGAAACGACTTACATATTTGCCGTTTGCATTGAGACTGCGTCCAGCAACTCCATTGCATGCATATCCGAGGAGCACCCAAAGGACAATTACTAGAAAGTAAAAAATATTATTGTTTGCCATGAGTGCTCCTTTAAAATATTTTTACAAATTAATTAACCAGATTTTGGTTTTTTTTTTCTTTATAGAATAAGTTTTGATAACTTCATCGGGTTTAAATAGTTGAAACGTACGACAAGTCAAAATCTACAAAATCTTATGGTAATCCCTATGGAAGGTTTTTGACCTCAATTCAAAAGCAAATTCCAATAATATGAATGATATTGTAATTAAAGCCTAAAAATCCGATTATAGTGACAAACAAAAGATATTGATGTTAAAACAAAACAATCTGCCTAGTATAAGAAATTAAATCTGGCAATATAATTTCTGTTAATGTGGTGAAGTTCTGTGTATTCTTATTAAGAAACCATACGAAACAGAGATCGTGTTTAGAAGTATTATGATATTTCAATAATTCTTTATATCGATGCTCAAAAAAATTTATTTATATCTCGGTGTATTCCAAAATGACGGAATACAAGATGAAATATTGTTTCAGAATAGAAGTCCCATTTCAATCCAAAAGAATCAAGCCACGCTGTTATAGATTAATATCACATTATATATGATGTTATTACTTTTATAATCAAATGATTATTTTTTATAAGCAAAATTATATTAAAAGAGCACAAGGGGTGCCAACCATATACATAATGTTCTCCTTGTATACAATACTCAGAAGAAAAAAAAAAATCGGCTCTAAAAGCCAATCCAAACAAGAAACTGAATATAACTTTGATTATCTAGCTGACAACCAAAGTTAAATCATGACTTTAAGCGTGTTTAGCGAGAGTAGTAATAGGATGGATGATTAGTCTAGCTGGTATTTGTTGAAATTTACGGTGTTTTATTTACAAACCGGATTACAAGGAACTGTAACAAACTATCTATTACAGAGAATGAAAATTTGCGAGAAAAGGCGAGGCGAGTTAACACTCTATCCGCAAGATAAACACGTCCCGTATAAGTCTTTGTAACAGGCGTGTTATCCCCAAAAGATACAACAACTTCGTCCTTGTAATAGCAAAGATCACTGAAATTACAAGGCACCTTTTTTGAAAAATGTGCAAAATCGAGTACACTATGCAAGTACAAGAAAGGAATGAGTATGAAAAAGTGTGTAATCTAAACAACAACAATGCTCCTATTTATAGGACTTCCAACCAGTCTTGGGGTCTCTTTCTTTGCAGGCGGTAACTCCAGGATAATGGGTCAGTAACCTCCGGTAGTGGGCACTCCTTCAATGACCACTATGTCAGAATCCCAAGTAGTGGGGTGAGTGGTGTTGTTCCATTATAAAAGCTGCGATTTGAACTTTTAAGTTGCAACTTTATTTGTTTTTATTCTCCAAAAATAAAAAACAAATGTTTTCTCAGGTAAAACTAGGCCCGATCCAGTCGGGACACGGACACGGACACGGACACGGACACGGGCACGGGCACGGGCTCGGGCTCGGGCTCGGGCTCGGCCCTCGGCCCACCCCGGCCGGGGCCGGGCGTGGCAGCAGCCAGCGTGTGGCCTTGCCCACCACACCTCACATGTGTATAGTTATTTCATCTTGCACACTCTTATACACCCACTTACTTATATATTGAATAAAATTAATATTTTATTCCCATGTGGATGGTGTCTTTTCACCTTCCCATCATCCATTATCCCATTTCAAAGTGACTATCTTGTGGATTTTATTTCTCACTCACCACTAAATGGTTTTGAGAAGTTAAATATACCACACTCATCTACTCAAACGTAGAATTTTATTTTAATATTTAATTCCTCCAAAATTAAATAATTAGTCACTAAAAAATTGGTCAAAGTTAGGTATCAACCATTACTTCTCAAACCAATTTCCAACAATCCCCCACATGAGTGGAAATCAAATGCACATGAAAATGCGGACTCTTGTACTCGGTTTAATTGAAACCATATTGTATCGGGACGTAGTTTGCGACTTTGAACCTTCCTTTGTAAATATCATCGGATATACTGGCGGCTTTAGTGGACGATGCCTGAACTATTCCTCCTTCGTGTACACCTAGTCAATGACATTTACACAATATGACTTCTATCACATTCCGTTCTTCAGTTGTGTCCTTTTTGGCCATGGACAACATCTTTGGATTCATAAGTGTTACATTGAAGCGGCCCTCACTTCTCACTTATATAGGTGATCTCTCTTGACCGAGTCAATTTATCATTAAAAGTCCTTATGACTTAACCTTACCACAACCAACAAGTTTATTGCACTTGTTTTGCCTTCTAGGGATGGGTTAATTGATTTACAAGTGCTTAAATGAACTTTTAAAGTTTAGTTTTCCTATTGAACCAAGTTCTTGGGATCTCCAATCACCAAGTTGGGTTACCACTTTAATCGTTCTTTAAATTGTGGATTTTAATCCCATTCCCTCTAGCAATTTACTCAATTGATCTCTGTTAAGCCCTTTCGTGAGCGGATCCGCTATGTTATCCTTTGACTTTACATAGTCAATTGATATAACACCATTAGAGATCAATTGTCTTACGGTATTATGTCTATGACGAATGTGTCTAGACTTACCATTATACATATTACTTTGTGCTCTCCCTATAGTAGCTTGACTATCACAAAGTGAATCATCACAGGAGGCAATCGGGCTTTTTCCACATGGAATATCTTCTAAGAAATTACGAAGCCACTCGAAACCTTCTTCCCCACTTTATCAAAAGCTATAAACTCGTATTCCATGGTGGATCTAGCTATACAAGTCTCCGCTTAGTGGATTTCCATGATATCGCTCCTCCTCCAATAGTAAATATATATCCACTAGTGGAGTAGGAGTCCTTTGAATCAAAATCCATTTAGCATCACTATACCCTTCAAGTCTTTGGAGGGTATTTCGAGTAGTGTATTCCATAACTCGGGTGTATTTTAGATATCTTAGTACCTAGTTAGTGCTTTCCAATGCTCTTGGCTTGGATTGCTTGTATACCTACTCAACTTGTTTACGGATAGGCAAGATCTGGGCGTGTACGTTTGTAATGTACATCAAACTTCCTATCACCTTCGAGTATTCCAACCGAGCTACTCTTCAGCCTTTTATTTACTACCGTTTATGCTCAAATCAACGGGCGTTTTGCATGGTGGACCATCAAAAGCATGGAACTTCTTGAGCACTTTCTCCACATAGTGGGATTGTGTCAAGCTAATTCCTTCGATGTTTTGCCAATTTTGATTCCGAGAATCATATCAAAGAATTCCCATGTCTTTCATGTCAAAATTTCTTTTTAACATTTTCTTAGTGTCCATGATTATGTCATGACTACTACCCATTATTAACATATCGTCTACGTATAGACAAACTATGACAAATGCATTTGACATGCCTTTAACATAAACACACTTGTCACATTCGTTGATTTTAAAGCCATTTGACAACATCGTTGTGTCAAATTTAAGATGCCACTGTTTTGGAGCTTGTTTAAGTCCATACAGTGATCTTATCAATTTGCACACCTTTTTCTCTTGACCAGGTGCTACAAATCCTTCAGGTTGTTCCATATATATTTCTTCTTCCAATTCACCATTTAAAAACGCAGTTTTACATCCATTTGTGAATCTCGAGATTGTCAAAGCAAAGAATCGCAATAAGCACTCGAATGGATGCAATTCTTGATACAGGTGAATATGTGTCGAAGAAATCACTTCCTTCTTTTTGTTTGAAGCCTTTAGCCACTAACCTGGCTTTATATTTATCAATAGTTCCATCTGCCTTATATTTCTTTTTTAATATCCATTTACACCCTAAAGGTTTACTACCTGCAGGGAGATCAACCAACTCCCAGGTATGATTTTGTAAAATGGATTCTATTTCACTATTGATGGCTTCTTTCCGGCGGAGCATCCGGACTAGACAGAGCCTCTTTAACAAAGATTTGGCTCACCGTCCTAATAAGTAAGTGACAAAATCGGGACCAAATGATGTAGCGTTTTAGTCCTTTTACTTCGTCTTGGTTCTTCATTCTCTTGTGAAGAACTACTTACTTTCTCATAAGTTCTTTTGTTAGAACTTATTCCAACCCTTTCTTTACAAGGATATACATTTTCAAGAAATATTGCATTTCTTGATTCAATTATGGTACCTTCAGAAATTTCTGGATTTTCTGACTTGTGTACCAAGAACCGATATGCACTACTGTTGTATGCATATCCTATAAAAATACAATCAACCGTCTTAGGGCCAATTTTGACTTGTTTAGGTTCATGTATTGCTACCTTAGCCAAACACCCCCACACTTTAAGGTATTTATAAGATGGCTTATGATTTTTCCACAATTCATAAGGTGTCTTATTTTTCCCTTTAAGTGGGATTTTATTTAAAATGTGGTTTCTTTGTCAAAAACACTTCCCCACATGTTCTGAGGTAGTCCAGAACTAATCAACATGGCATTCATCATTTCTTTTAAAGTTCGATTTTTACGTTCAACAATGCCATTAGATTGTGGTGAATATGGTGCAGTAGTTTGATGAATTATTCCCCACTGGTTACATAATTCTTCAAAAGGTGCAACATATTCTCCACCTCTATCACTCCGAATTATTTTAATCCGGCTCCCAAGTTGATTTTCAACCTCATTTTTATAATTTTTGAAAGCTTCCAACGCTTCATCTTTGCTTCTTAATAAATATAAGTAGCAAAATCTTGTGCAATCATCAATAAAAGTGATGAAGTATTTTTACCACCTCTAGTTTGCACAAATTTCGGATCACATATATCGGTATGTATCAATTCTAGAGGTCTTGTATTTCTTTCCCGCACGAATGAAAAGGTAACTTAGCCATTTTAGCTTCAATCTGATTTCACATCTCTTTTGAGAATCAATTTTTGAAGTTGGAAGTAATTCCAAGTTCATTAATCTTTTTATAGCATTTAGATTAACATGCCCTAATCTAACATGCCACAAATCGAATACTCAAGCATATAAACAGTAGGCTCAATTTTATTGCTTTGCTTGAATCGGTTACACGGCGAATCGCCATTACATTCATTTTGAACAGTTATCTACGGATAACCTTTTCCTAGGAACTGTCCCAAACTTAGTTAAAATAAACTTTTCGACTCAAACATAAGTCTAAAACCATGGTTTACAAGAAGAGATCCTGACACTAGATTCTTCCTGGATTTACGGGACATGAAGAACATCCTTCGACGACTCTTTTCAGTGAGCTTGAACCACGTTGCCAAAACCTCGCAACATCGAAGAGGAAGAATTACCCATATTAAGTTTTCTACCCGTACAAGGGGTGTAGGTAGAGAACGCATCCTTGTCGTAATGGACATGCCGAGTGGCCCCCGTGTCAATATACCACTCCTTTGGATTATCCACAAGGTTTGCCTCAAAACCACCGCAGATAGATCCATATCGATCGACTCTTGGATCATACCACTTTGTGCTCAACCACATTAGCATTAGTCGTCTATATTTTGGTTTTTAGGAAGCGACAAATCCTTAGCCATGTGGTTGGGCTTTCCACAATTGTGACAATTTCTGTAAATGGCTTTTTGTTTACGAGGCTTCTTTCCTTTGTAGTTGTTGTTATTGTCACGTTTTCTTTTCTCAGTCATTACTTGAACCGCCATGTTCTAGCAAATTCGCCTTTGCATCAACAAAGACTTTTCAAACCTTGAATCTAATTTGCGATTACCTTCCTCAATTAAGTAACGCATAATTAGATCTTCAAGATTTATTTCTTTTCGCTTGTGCTTCAAATAATTTTTGAAGTCTTTCCATCCAGTGGCAACTTTTCAATCATGCACGCCACTTGAAAGCTTCATCCAATTGCATTCATTCGCACGAATATCGTGCATAATTAATCGCATTCTTGAGCTTGTTCCATGACAAATTCTAGAATCCACCATTTTGAAATCTAGAAACACGCCAACCACGAACTTCTTGGAACCAAATCGTCCTCGATTCGGTTTTTTTCCAAAGAATCCCGAGCTCTTTGGAAGATTTCACTTCACTATACACATTGTATAGCGAGTCGAACATCCATTTAGGGCGTAGTTGCGTACACAGAAGTCACCCTGGCCCCAAGCATCAAAGGCAAAGACGCGTTTTTCATTGTTGGTTTCATTTTCTTCCACCACCGGTGGATCCTCCTTCGAGAACTTAGCGAGGCTCGCCGTAGTCGGATAAAAAACATCTTGGATTGCCATCTTTTGAAATCGGCACCGAAAATTTTTCGGCTTCTCGAAGCAGGGAGCAAAGAGGAACATTCACCGCTCAAGTAGACGCCATCGTTTACGAAAAAAAAAAATGTTTATCTTGCGTTGTTGAAATTTCTCGTGTTTTATTTCTCAGAAATCGGATTACAAGGAATCGAACAAACTATCTATTACAGAGAATGGAAATTTGCAGAAAAGCTGAGGCGAGTTAACACTCTATCCGCAAGATAAATACGTCCCGTATAAGTGCTGACGGAACAGGCGTGTTATCCCCAAAGATACAACAGCTTCGTCCTTGTAATAGCAACACTGCAAATTACAAGGCACCTTTCGAACTGAAATGTGCAAAACTGAGTACACTATGCAAGTACAAGAAAGAAATGAGTATGAAAAAGTGTGTAATCTAAACAACAACAATGCTCCTATTTATAGGACTTCCAACCAGGTCTTGGGGTCTCTTTCTTTGCAGGCGAACTCCGAGGATAATGGGTCAGTAACCTCCGTGGTAGTGGGCACTCCTTCAATGACCACTATCTTTGTAACTTCAAGTAGTAGGGTGAGTGGTGTTGTTCCATTATAAAAGCCGCAGTTTCAGAACTTTTAAGTTGCAACTTTATTTGTTTTTATTCTCCAAAAATAAAAACAAATGTTTTCTCAGGTAAAACTAGGCCCGATCCGGACACGGACACGGCCCGGCGCGGCCGAGTGGGCGCGCGCGTGTGTGGCCTTGCCCACCACACCTCACATGTGTATAGTTATTTCATCTTGCACACTCTTATACACCCACTTACTTATATATTGAATAAAATTAATATTTTATTCCCATGTGGGATG
The DNA here is from genome assembly GCA_016081115.2 of Rehmannia glutinosa. NCBI lineage: Eukaryota > Viridiplantae > Streptophyta > Magnoliopsida > Lamiales > Orobanchaceae > Rehmannia > Rehmannia glutinosa. The sequence continues at coordinate 200,318 of JABTTQ020000424.1, read as the reverse complement.
GTGTCTTTTCACCTTCCCATCATCCATTATCTCATTTCAAAGTGACTATCTTGTGGATTTTATTTCTCACTCACCACTAAATGGTTTTGAGAAGTTAAATATACCACACTCATCTACTCGAAACGTAGAATTTTATTTTAATATTTAATTCCTCCAAAATTAAATAATTAGTCACTAAAAAATTGGTCAAAGTTAGGTATCAACCATTACTTCTCAAACCAATTTCCAACAAAGATTGCACATCTCTTTGCCACACCACATAATCAAATTATTAATGTCATTGAAAGTTTCCAATGTGATTTTTTTTTCAAAATTTAAATCAAAATGCAGTTTCCTATGAAGTTGAATTATGATGTCTTTGAGAGTAGCACAAAACAAATATTTGTATATTTTAATCGTTGATATTTCAAAATTCGTTGTAGATATAAAAGGGTGGCCAATTTCATATATCTACAAAGATTTTGATGATTAGTAGATATTAAATTCTTATAATACATTCTTATAATACCCATATATATAATATCGATCACGATTTTTATTGACTTATTATATATGTCTACAATACAATGAATTTTTCAATTTAGAAATCGTAAGATTTCAAGAATTATTTTGTTTTACTCTCAACACTTTTGTTGAATCAAGAATATTTTGCTTTGTTCTTTTAGGATGGAAAAATACTTATACTTTAATTTCTTTAATTAAACAATAAAGGATTCTGTAACGTAAATCCATCAATGTTTTTAAACATGGATCGGACATCGAACCTAATTAATAATTGGGTCATTGGATCACTCGTTCAACCTAAGTTAAACCGCTCTAGAAAAACCAGTTTTTTTGTGTAAACACCCAGGGGTGGAGGGTTAAGGACCCTCAACCTCGCTTTTTTTGTATTATACTCAATTAAGATTCAACATTTACAAGTTTTGAAGGAATGACTATGAATAGACAATGAAGTAAAGCTAACTATTAACGATTATGTGCCTAAAAGAAGGTAATTGCGGTTGATCAACTCTAGCTAATCCTCTAATAGATCTAGGTAAATTGTCGATGAAATGAAAGCGTTAAGAACTTGAGAAGAACATCCAAGGTTGGCCAATCCATCAAAGAACTTTGTTCCCTTCTCTAAAAATGTGAGATATCTTCAAACCGAAAGCTTCCGCTTTTTGCCTGATCTTACTTAATGTGTGTTGATATGACCATTTGCCTTTTATCTTGAGAGCAATTAGATTCACATGCACTTGAGAGTCTGTTTCCACCCACGATTATGATAGATATTTACATCCGGCAAGGAGAGAGCCTGGTGGAGGGTCGCTATTTCTTCGCATATGTGTTATCTCGTACAATCATCAATTTTATCGGCAAAAGCCATGAGAATGTTACCATTCCAATCCTCGAGAACTCCTCCTATTCCCCCCCAAAGAAAGCCAGCTTTTTTGCCCCATCTATGTTCGGTTTGTATTGACCAATGTCGTTTATGCCAAAGAACGGGGATGCATTTCTCGACCATAGCAAATCTAAAATAAATGCCAAAGATGCAGCAACATCCCAAAACCTTTCCAAGTAGATTTAAACAGAAGCAGTTACTAGCTTTGAGAAGATAAATGTGATGTTCCACCCTCCCAATAATCCTGTTGGCGAAAAAAACCCTTATTCTCATGCTTGTTCTTATTTATTTCAAGCCAAATAAACCATAAAATGACACAAGGTATGATAAGAGATATATGTGCGGTGTGTGCAAAAGGAGTAGAGTTCTTCCATGATGAGATGAAAGTATTCATGTTGTCGGGACCGGGAGAGGAGATGAAGCATATCAAAAAGTGCATACAAACCTTGTGAGAGTGTGTGTTGTTAAGAATAAATGGGACAGGGTTTCGGTGGTATAAGTCACACTAAAGACTAGCAGACCGAGAGGAGAAGAACAACACCAAAGATTTGGAGGCAAGGGGAGATGCCTCTATCAATCGATTCCGTCAACAGCAACCTGTTTTGATCGATCTCCACATGAAGAACGACATAGAAGGGTAAGGTATGCACCATAATGTTGGAAAGATATGGATAGAAGGTAATGTGTTCCCAATGATAAGCCAAGCGGATGTTAAGGAAAATTCACCATTCACAAAGCAGTATCCATCTAGCAATGTCCAACTCGACAAATGGGAATTGTGCAAATTTGAGAAGCCCACAAAGTGCCAACAATGTTGTCTAATCTATCAAAATCCCATCGTCTCATTGGACCAAAAATAATCAACAAAAACATTTTCAAGGCCAGAAATATCCACATTGATTAAATCAGCCAAAATATTATTGTTGAACCATTTATCATACCAAAAACTGACATGACCATGACCAAGAGACCAAAACATGTTATTATTGGCTTGAGTTCTGATTTTACAAAGCCTTTTCCAAATAGGACTAGCAGATTACAGGAACAAGGAGCAAAGGATGTTAACACTACCACCTACATATTTGGCATGCATAAAAGAGGCCCAAAGGGAGTTATTCTCTCTGAATCTCCACCAAAGCTTGAAGGAGAAAGCAGTGATGGAATCAGAAATTTTTCTAATTCCAAGACCACCTTCATCAATAGGTGAACAAATATTGGACCAAGAAACCCAATGAATGGCTTTTTGAGAATCAGTAGCCCCCCCCCAAAAAATCTGGCCATTATTTGCTCAAGTTTGTGGATGATATACTTAGGAGGTTTGATCACTTGGATCAGATGAATAAACATAGAATTCAAGGTACTTTTGATAAGGGCAAGCCTACCTCCAAAAGATAAATGTCTCCACCCCCAACTCTGAATTTTGTTGTGCATTTTGCTGATGAGCTCATTGAAAAGTTCCCCTTTGTTGTGCCCTTTATAAATAGGGGCACCCAAGTACTTGAAAGATAAGGATTCACTTTTAAAACCAGTAAGAGAGACATCCTGGGAAACCAGAGAAGGATGCACATGAGAGCTCATAATAATGGAGCTTTTGGAAGCATTGAGGCTTGCCTGAAACAGCCCCCATAGTGATCCAAAAAAGACAAAGACTTTCTCAAGAGAACTGGGAATTATTGGTAAATATGAGGATGTCATCTCGCATAAACAAGATGAGAAAGAGGCAGACCACCATGAGAATTGAAGTACAAAGCAGGATTGGATTTGAAAAGGTGATCAAGACCCCTAGAGAGGTATTCAACTGCCAAAATAAACAAGGAGGGAGAAAGGGGGTCTCCTTGTCTTAAACCTCTTCCAGATTTAAAATAGCCAGAAGAAGTTCCATTGACCAGAACTGAAAACCAACAGTTGTTGATGTTGTTGTTAATAAAACATATCCATCTTTCAGGAAAGTTCATTTTTCTCAGCATATTAAGAAAGAAAGGCCATTGGATTCTATCATAAGCTTTGGCCATGTCAAGTTTTAAAGCAACATTGATAGACTTACCAATGGAGTTCAAAGAATGAATGAATTCTTGGGCAAGAAGCACATTATCACTGATAAGTCTTCCCTTAATGAAACCACTTTGAGAGGGGGATATCAAGAAAGGGAGAACAACAAAATTAACTGATATTAAGGATCTTGGTGATGATTTTATTAGTCACATTACGCAGACTAATAGGCCCGAAATCACTCCTAACTTATGGTTAGGAACCTTAGGTAATAGAACAATGGTGGTGGAAGTGAAGGACTTAGGGAGTGGGTGGCCATCAAAAAAATCAATGACAATCCGAACATCCCGAGAGATGATATCCCGGAATGTTGGAAGAAGTGTGCGGTGGAACCATCGACCGCAACACTCTTAACATCAATGGAAAAAAAAAAGATGTTTGACTTGAGAGAGGGTAGGATGTTTGTGAGAGCATCTCTATCAATAGAATCGTGGAGAGAAGGAATGTCATTGCCTCCATCAAAAGGCGGACATTGAACATCATTGGAGAGGAATTTAGCAAAATAATTAGCAGCAGATTTTTGAATAGAATTAGCATCACTCAGAACATCTGAGCCCTCATGAATACAATGGATTCTAGTTTGACCTCTTTTAAGCTTGACAAGGTTATGAAAATAACTAGTATTTCTCTCACCCTCCACCATCCACTTACAAGAAGATTTTTGGTGCCAAGTCCTCTTCAATCTTAGTAGCTAAAGTAAGATATGCTATGGCTCTATGTAAGTCAGATCTGTGGCCAGGAGTAGGAGAAGAATTAAAAAAATTCTCAGCAATGTCCACCTGAAATTCAGCTTTCTTAAGATTCTCAAACACATCTCCAAAAACATGCCTATTCCACCACTTGAGTTTTTGTTTGACTCTAAGCATTTTATATTGAAGATTAAGCATATCAGTCTCCCCAGTAGGACCAACCCAAACAGAGTTAATAGCATCAATGAATAAAGGGTGGTTGTGCCACATTTTCATATATCTGAATGAAATGGATTTTTGGACAAAGAGTAGCGAGATGAAGGAAAATAGGGGCATGATCAGACCAAACTCTAGCAAGATGAGTGACAGTGGTGGAAGGGAACACAGTGTGCCAGTCAGAAGAAAGAAGGAATCTGTACAGTCTCTCTTTGAGGTGGTTTCTAACCCAAGTGTGGAGAGATCCAACACAACCAGGGTCAATAAAACCACAATCAGATATGACTTGACTAAAATCTTCCATGTCTAAGACTCTATTGGTATCACTACTAATCCTCTCAGATTCATTGAGAAAGCAATTAAATCTCCCCCCACCATCCAAGGGGAAGAGTCAAGGGAAGTAGATAAAGCTCTAAGAGTATCCCATAAGGGTCTTCTATCCCTTCTGTTACATTTAGCATAGACAAATGCAACAAAAATAGGGGTAGGGAAAAGAGGAGACACAATTTTGATTTGGAGGAGATGATCATGGTCAAGGTCAACAGAAATGTTAAAACCATGACTCCCAAAGATCCAAATCTTATTGGAACAATTGGAGAAACCCTGAGTGAAACCTAATTTTCTGCAAAAAAACAGGAAAATCAGGCTCAGTCATGGGCTCAAGAATGGCAAGGATATGAATATTCTTGGATTTACAGAGAAAAGAAGCATGATTAAGGGTAGGGGCATTGCTAATCCCCTAGCATTCCAGACAATCATATTCATCATCATTTATTCCATCTATTTTGACCTCTACCTGGCCTAATAGGCCTGTCCATAATTTTTTTGTTAGAAGGTGATATAGAAGATCCCCTCCTATGAAGGGATAGAGCTTTTAAATCCTGCGCAACCTCTTTTTGTGGAACACTGACTTCCAGATTTTTTCCTTTGTGAGATGTATGGTGAACAGGAGTATTTTCAGAAACAGAGGTGTCAATGAGAGGAGCAGCAGGATCAGTATTAGCCATGTACACTTCCAGATTCTTCTCTGGGAGGTGAGAAGAGCAAGTGGAAGGCTTGTCAAGTGCAGATATGGGTGAAGAAGCAACAGATGGTTCAGTAAGAGTTAGATTATCCAATTGAGGCTCAGCAAGGAGAGCAAATGAGTTGTTATTGTGAGGGGAAGGTGCCTTTTGGTGGTCAGACTGTGGATGAGAAGTATGGATGATGGAGTTAACCACGTGATCTTCAGTGAGATCAGGGTTAGGGGAGGATGAAGCAAACTGTGGCTTATTAGGAGAAGAATCCCCCTGATTAGGATTGGCCACCTGATCAGAGAGTTCATCATGCTGAAGAGGACCTACATTGTTTCCAGCTATGTTAGCTGGGGGAAGAGGTTTTTCAGGCCTGGGAGCATTCCCAAAAACATAACATTGATCAATTAAATGACCAAGATGGTGACAACCATTACAGTACTTAGGATTAGACTCATACACCACTTTTTGGGCACGGATTTCCGAATCAATTTGCAGGAACACAACCTCCTTTCGAGGTTGCGTAGAATCAATTCCAATACAAACACGAGCACAAGTCAGCTTAGTTTGCATGGTTGTAGCTTTATCAAATTGTATAGGTTGGCCTAACAAATTAGCAATAGACATCAAAGCGCGACTATCATATAGATGAATAGGTAGACCAGGAAATTTGACCCATACAGGAACAATAGGAGACTCATGTCGAATCGAAAATTTAGGACTCCATTTGAACATTCTCATAGGAATGCCATTGACCAACCAAATCGGCGACATCCAAAGTTTTGAGAAATCTTCTTTGTGAGAGCAAGTAAGGAGCACATGACGAGCATTAAGTAACCTAATGGTAACCTCACATTTTAGTTTTAATTTGACAAAAAAATTTTGAATAGACACAACATTGGGAGCATTTTGTGAAAATTTTCCAACTAAGGACAATTCCCATTTTTCAGTAAGAGATTGAGTTTCAGCCTGTGTAAATGATAGAATTTCCTTACCATCATGATGCACAACATTGTCGAAGGGGTAAAAAAAAGGTTTTATTCTCCATGAATATTTCTCTCTCTAAAAACCGTCTCTCCCCTCACTGATTCCGCCATGGCGGAAGTGCATCCATTCCTTAATTTTGCTTCCTCTGTTCCTCAATTTCTTCTTCTTCTTTTAGCTAGTCACTTTATTCTTTTCAAATTCAATTTCATTGTTTTGATTTGGAGGATTACGGGTGTGTTTTCAGGTCAATCCAGTTGTTGGTCCTGGCAACCAGATTTGGTGAGTCGCCGTGAGGATGAATGGATAGGGTGACTCCACTTCTTTACCGCCACCTTCACTTGCTGATGTTCTGCAATTTCCCCCAATTCAATGTCCTAATGATAAGCTACTTGCCAACGAATCACTTATGCATAAAAGCCAATCGGCGCCAACATCTCCGCTTTCGCGATCTCCCCAACCTTTGGCCCCAGTGCTACCTGAATACGATAAACCTAATCAAGGAGGCAAAACCTTCTATGATGTGCTCACAACTCAGAAATCTGAACATCCGTTTTTTCTAGAAAAACCGGTTGACCCATATATATACACATATATATGTACAAATGTAAAAGATAAATATAAGTACAAATGTAAATAATAATATCAAATACTAATAAAAATAAAATTAATGATAATATCCAAATATATGTATAATCGAATATAAGGAAAAGTTATATGTAAATTTACCAAATACTTTTTCGTTTGTAATACAATAAAATAAAATTGACATTTTGCTTAAAAAAAATTGGACCGGTTTTGACCAGGGGCAACAGTTTTTTAGCCACTCAGTTTTAATTTAGAACCAGACCGGACATGTGACCGGTTTCCAGTTAAACTGATCGAATTGACGGGTCCGGTCTAAGTTTCAAAATATTATCGAAATTCAAGAACGTCATAATGGATTGAGCCTATATACGACAAAGCCAAAAAATATCAATCTTCTTTAGAACAACAACCAAGACATGTTCCCAATCATTACTACAAGGAAAAATCAGTTTATCTATAGAAAAATCAGTATGTAAGTATTAAAAAATTTGTAAAGTGTAGGTAAAATCATTGTATGTAAATATTTACCTACAGAATCTAAAATTGTTGGTAAATACCTACAAAAAATTTGTTGGTAATTGAAAATTATCGGTAATTTGTTGGTATAACTAATTTGGGGGAAAATGATATTTTTTAGTCTGTAGGTTGATTGGTATGTATTTTGCATGTATTTTGGGCTTAATTGTAGTTAGAAATAGTTGTTATGCATGCATTACTTGAGAGTTGAGTGAAAAGGGTTTTATTTCTGTTTTGTGGAAAAGGTATTACGCTTTGCTTGTTTTGTAGGAATTTGTTGATATTTGTAGCATTTTGGCGACAATTCGAAGCATTGCGGTAGGGGACCACCACTACTTGAAGTAACGTACGATGTTGGAGTTGAATCGAGAAGAAGTCGACGAACCGGAGAAACGGAAGGAAATGAACAAGATCTTTTCCAAGTGCGCCGCGGCGGGCGTGCGTCCATAGCACGACCCGTGCGCCACCCAAGAGTGAGACTCAGCCCACGGAATGATGCATGGGCTGGTCGTGCGTGGAGCGCACGGCGCTCGTGCGCCCTTCAAATAAAAAAAAAAAACCTACGGTACCCGCAGCACAGTTGGGCATGCGCTAGGCGCACGGCCCGTGCGTCTGTGCGGGAAATGAGGACACACTGGCTTTTACACTAGAACACAGAGAAAACAGCAAAACCTTCTACCGAGGGATTGGAGAGATTGATCGAGGTCGCAACCACACGCTTGAGGATTGAAGATAGATCGAGAGATCATCAACATCCCTGAGTTTACTCATTCCATCGTATCATTTACTTTTGGTTAGTTAGATATGAACTTGAATAATTTGCCTATGGATTATTTATTTTCTATGTTTGGCTAAACATCTTGTGATTCTCGGGTTTGGGATTAGGTTAATGGATACTTTTATTGGATGATTAATGGCAATTGAAGTTATTGTTTTCCAACCCTATTCAAGTACTTTGTTTAATTCTTGTTTTATCAAAACGCGTTTGGTTTAACTTGTTTTGATGTATTGATTCATAATTCGAGAGATGAGTTTCAATACTAGATCTCATGAGTACTTGACATGAATATTTTCAAGATTGAGAAGTCTCGTGAATATTTTTGAGGATATTTAATCTTTTGTGCTTTTGGGAGTTGGATATCTCATGTTGAGTAGAGATGCTAGCATAGATATTCCAATCAACGTTTTTACATACATCTTGAGAGAGAGGGTAAAATACTTTTGTGATTGTCTTATAGGGAAGAAAAATAATAACTTTGGTTGTGATGAATCGGATAATAAAAGGGGATATTAACGAGACCATAACTTAGAATCCATTCATCTCCTTGATCTTTCAATCACTTTACTTTGTCTTTTTAGGATAAATTCTTGTTTTTGCATTAATAAAACCAATCCGTCAAAATTGATCGATCGTCTCAATAAAAATAAGGCTATTACAATCTCAAGATTTAGTACAATAATTTATAAGTCCCTGTGGATTCGACCTTGCTAACCCTATTCTATAAATTGCACCGTACACTTGCGGTGAAGCTAAAAATAAGGTGAACAAGTTTTTGGCGCCATTGCTGGGGACTAGTTAAATTTTTAGTACTAATATTGCGATAAATAGAATTATTTTTAATTTATACACTTTTCTTTCTTTTTATTTGTTGTTTAATTTTACTCCTACTGTGTTTGACTTGTTTTCTTTAGTTGGTTCAGGTAGTGCATGAACACTCACTCAAAGCAAGGAGAATTAGCACCGTTCATACTGGAGGTTGAGGCTTTTGCTAGGAGAATTAGTGCGGCTACTAAACGGGCAGAAAGACAGCAAGAACATGCTATGGCGGACGTAGAAGATAACAACGGAGTCGACAGCGGAGGTAACAACAGGGCCAACAGGGTCAACAATGAGTTACCAAAGACCAAAGGTTCCGATAGTCCAAAAAAGCGGTTCGCGATTACTTTTCGCCCGCGGACAAATCGCAACTATGGTGGAATTGCCAATGTCCCAATTAATGCAAATAATTTTGAGTCAAGCCAAGACCGATCTCGATGGTGCAAAGTGAGAATCGGTTTGGGGTTTCCCCCTGAGGATCTCAATTCTCATCTTGCGAACTTCATGCAGATTTGCAACACAATCAAGATGAATGGGGTGACTGATGATGTTATACGTTTGCGCCTATTCCCTTTCTCTTTAAGGGATAAGGCTAGAAATCACAGGCACACTAACTCGAGGGAGTGTGAGTACTTGGGACGAGCCGAGTCGAAATTCTTGTTTAAATACTTCCCACCAAGTAAGACATACAGCTCAAAAGTGAGATCACGCAGTTCAGGCAGTTTGATTCTGAGCCACTATATGAGGCCTGGGAGAGATTCCGGGACTTACTGAGGAGGTGCCCGCAACACGGATTTCCAAAAGATCGCAGGTTTGCTTTTTTACAATGGGTTGATTGGACAGACTAGGTCGTTTGTGGATACCGCAGCAGAGGCGCTTTATCGGCTAAATTTCCACAAGACGCATTCAACTTGTTGGAGGAGATGGAAATGAATAACTATCAATGGCCCTCCGAGAGGACTAATGTGAAAAGGGTAGCCAAAGTCACTGATTCGGACCCAATTAAAGAATTGACAGCTCAGATGACTGCATTGACAAATCAATTGAGTGCATTAACGAAGGTAACTGATGGAAATGCGGGTGCAAGTAATGAGGGAGTTTCTCTAGATCCCATGGAGGAAGCAAATTATGTTAATAACCGGAATTTCAACGATTCTGGGAACAATCGACTCGACTCATTACCACCCGGGTTTGAGGAATCATGAAAACTTCTCCTGCGCAAACACGAAGAATGTGATGCAACCACCACCGGGGTTTAATGTGACAAATGGTGTTATTAATGTTGAGGCTAAGCCATCTATGGAGGAAATTTTCACCTCATTTATAAATGAGACGAGGAACCGATTCAATAAGGATGAGGCGAAGCTTGATAAAATCGAAAACCATATCACGCAATTGGCAACACTATGGGGTCCCAAATGAAAATTCTTGAAACCCAAATTGGCCAATTAGCTACGATTGTTGGGGGACAAGATCGAGAAAAGCCAATTTCCGAGCAACACCGAGGTTAATCCAAAGGAGCAGCGTGTAAAGCCATTCATCTGAGGAGTGGAAGGGACTACGAGGGTCCGAAAATACCGAAAAATCCTGAACAGACGTAGGGGGGCACGGCCCGTGCGCCACCGCACGGCCAGGTCGTGCGTCCTATAGGGACAGCGGTTAGTGTTCCGGGAGACGCGAAAACTAAAGCAAATGGCGATGTTAAGGCCGAGGAAGGAGTTGAGGACCATGTTGCCGAACAAAAAGGGGAGAAGCTTAAATCTTCCTCTAACCCCGATCTTTCAAAACTTACAATTCCCCTTCCTTTTCCTTAACGATTTCAAAAGAAAAAGTTAGATTCGCAATTTACAAAATTTTGGATATATTTAAGAAAACCGTATATTAACATACCTTTTTGCGGACTAATTGGAGCAAATGCCCAATTACGCTAAATTTTTGAAGGATGTTATGTCAAAGAAAAGAAAGATGACTGGTTTTTCGAGACAGTCAATCCGGAGAGAAGAGTGCGGTCTGATAATCCGAGAAAACGCCACATAAATTGAAAGATCCGGAGTTTCACTATCCCTTGTACCATTTGGTGGTGAAGCACTTTGTGATTTAGGAGCAAGTATTAACTTGATGCCCTTGTCCATTTTCAAGCAACTTGGATTAGGAGAGGTGAAGCCGTCTCTACAAATACCTTACAATCGGATCGAAGGGAATCATCGAGATGTGCTTATCAAAGTCGATAAATTCATATTTCCTCTGTGTATTTTTGGTGGTGGATATGGAGGAGGACAAAGTCGTACCTTTGATACTTGGACTTCCATTCCTGCTCTTCGGGAAGGCCTTGATAGATATGCAAAAGGGAGAACTCACATTACGGGTTAATGATGAGCACGTTTTATTTTCTATCTATAAGGCACTACAATTTCATAATGGTGTTGAGAATTGTAGTTTCATAGACGTAGTTGAGTCTTGCATTGATGAATACGCAGATCATACATTGTCTAAGGATGATTTAGAGTTTGGGTTGACACATTCGTGTTCGATGACAACTATGATGATTGATTTCAAAAACCAAGACTTGTATGATTGTGTTTATGCTTTAGATAATATGTAGGAGCTACCGAGAAGCGTGAGAGGCGCACACATGAAGAAAAACGTGCGGAAGTCAGTTCTGCAGGGGTGCACAACCCGTGCTCCGGAGCATGCCCTGGTTGTGCGCATGGCCGAAGTAATAGATGAAAAACCTGAAGGCCGCACGGCCCGTGCGTCTGAGCACGGGCAGGTCGTGCGTGAGGCCGAAGCAAAGGAAGAAATACCTGAAGAGCGCACAGCCCGTGCGTCTGAGCACGGGCAGGTCGTGCATGAGGCCAAACCAAAAGATGCAACCACTGAAGAGCGCACGGCCCGTGCATCTGAGCACGGGCATCCCATGCGTGAACCTGAAGAGCCCGTTTCGAACCCAGAACTCAAGCCATTGCCCGATCATCTCAAATACGTTTACCTTGGAGCAAATAACACGAATCCGATAATTGTATCATCCCTTTTAACTTCAGCTCAGCTTGATAAATTGCTTAGGGTGTTGCAAAAATATAAGTCTGCGATAGGTTGGTCAATTTCTGATTTAAAAGGCATAAGTCCATCGATTGTAATGCATAAAATTAGAATGGAAGATATCTATAAACCTTCAGTGCAGAATCAAAGAAGATTGAGCCCTATAATGTAAGAGGTCGTTAGAAAAGAGGTTTTAAAATGGTTATATGCTGGAATTGTGTATGCGATTTCTGATAGTTTTTGGGTGAGTCCGGTACAAGTGGTAGCAAAGAAAGGGGGGATGACTGTAGTTAGAAACGAGAATGATGAACTTATTGCAACTAGGATAGTTACTGGGTGGCGTATATGCATTGATTATAGGAAGTTGAATGATGCCACTCGTAAAGATCACTTTCCCTCCCCTTTATTGATATGATGTTAGATCGCTTGGTGGGATATGATTATTATTGTTTTCTCGATGGTTATTCCGAGTACAACCAGATCATGATTGCACCGGAAGACCAAGAGAAGATGACATTTACATGTCCCTATGGTACGTTTGCATTTCGCAGAATGTCATTCGGACTATGTAATGCACCCGCGACTTTTCTGCGATGTATGATGGCCATATTTCATGATTTTATTGAGAAACTAATGGAGGTATTCATGGATGATCTTTCTGTTTTTGGAGATTCCTTTGATCATTGCTTGGTAATCTTTCTCTAGTGTTGCAGAGATGCGAGGAAACTAACCTTGTTTTGAATTGGGAGAAGTGCCATTTTATAGTACGAGATGGCATTGTATTAGGCCACCGGGTTTCTTCTGCAGGTTTAGAAGTGGACAGAGCGAAGATTGTTGCAATTGAGAAACTCCCATCTCCAATAAATGAGAAGGCCATTAAAAGCTTTTTGGGGCACGCCGGATTCTACAGAAGGTTCATTCGTGACTTTTCTAAAATCACTAAACCTTTGAGTCAGTTATTAGAAAAAGATACTGCTTTCAATTTTTCCGATGATTGTTTGCAGGCATTTGAGATTATGAAGAAGGCTTTGGTGCCAGCACCAATTCTTGTAGTTTCGGATCGAGTCATCCTTCAAGTGATGTGCGATGCCGTGACTTTGCAACAATGGGCTGTTCTGCGTCGAGAAAAGGACAAGTTGTTCATAGCCATCTACTATGCGAGCGTAACTTTAGATAAAGTTCCCAAAGAAAACTATACCACCATGGAGAAAAAATGCGCAATCGTTTTCACGTTCGATAAGTTCCGATCTTACTTGATTGGAACTAAGACGATAGTCCACACATACCATGCGGCGATCAAATACCTATTCGACAAAGAAGGATGCCAAACCGAGATTGATTCGGTGGATTCTTTTATTGCGGGAGTTTGATGTGGAAATCCGAGATAGGAAAGATTGGGAGAATATGGTAGCGAGACCACTTGTCCAGGTTGGAGTGCAAGAAGGATGAGAAATAGAAATACACGGATGTAATCAAGGAGGAGTTCCCCGATGAGCAACTCCTAATGTTAGCGGCTAAATTCCCATGGTATGCTAATTTCGTGAATTACTTGGTAGCGGGAGTTATGCCTCCGTATTTATCTTCCTATCAAATGAAGAAGTTCCTCCATGATGTCATGTTCTACATGTGGGACAACCCCTTGCTCTTTAAGAGGTGCGCGGACACTATCATCCGACGATGTGTGCCTTAAGAAGAGAGTGAGGGAGTTTTACAACAGTGCCATTCTTCACCTTCCGAGGGACACTTTGGTCCGACACGCACCGCGCAGGTAGGTATTGAGTGGTTTATAATGGCCTACTTTGTCTAATGATTGCTATTTATATGTACAAAAGTGATAGATGCCACGGATGGGGAACATTTCGAGACGACATGAGATGCCCATGACCAATGTAATGGAAGTCGAGCTCTTTGATGTGTGGGGATTGACTTTATGGGTCCCTTTCCATCATCTTCATGGGTATCGACATTCTACTTGCAGTGGAGTACGTATCTCGATGGGTTGAGGTGATTCCGGCACAAACAAATGATACGCGAGTGGTGCTGAAATTCTTAAAGAAAAATATATTCACTTGGTTTGGATCCCCGAGAGCTTTGATTAGCGATGGGGGGTCACACTTTGTGAATAAATTGATGAGCACTCTACTTGCATAGTACAGGGTTAAGCACAAGGTGGCATTAGCATATCATCCGCAAGCAAACGGGCAAGTAGAGGTAGCCAGTCGCGAGATTAAGCAGATCTTAGAGAAGACAACGAACATAAATCGCAGGGATTGGGCTATGAAGTTAGATGATGCATTATGGGCATATCGGACTGCATACAAGACACCATTGGGCACATCACCCTATCAGTTGGTATTCGGGAAATCATGCCACTTGCCCGTGGAATTTATGTTAAATTTTGGGCTGTGAAGAAGTTAAATTTTAACTTCCAAGCAGTGGGTGAGAAGAGGCTTTTGCATTTGAATGAGATGGAGGAGTTCCGAGATAAAGCCTATGAGAATTCCCGGATTTACAAGAAACACACAAAGAGATGGCATGATCGAATGATAAAGAAAAGAGAGTTTTTACAGGGTGAACAAGTTCTTTTGTTTAACTCGCGTCTTAAACTCTTTCCTGGAAAACTCAAGTCTCGGTGGTCGGCGCCGTTTGTGATTAAGAAAGTGTTATATCCTCCAGGAATAGTAGAATTGTTGAGCCGGGATAGGGAGACGTTTATGGTGAATGGCCAGAGGATCAAGCACTACCTTCATAGAGACCAAAAGGAAGAGGTGACACACCTCACTTTGCTAGAACCGTGATCGCGTATACAGGCGTCAAGCTATAGACGTTAAATTTAGCGCTTAATGGGAGGCAACGCAACGATTTGCTATTTTATTTCTTCCCATGTTTTTTTCCCTTTGCTAGGTTGGGATTTCTTATTGCTTTCATAAGTTAAGATTTTTTTTGCTTTTCTTAAAAAAAAAGAGGAATTTCGGAGTTAAGGTTCGACACCCGCATGGCCCGTGCGTGATTTAGGGATGAAGAGTGAACTTGCGGCACCCTGCACGGGCTGACCGTGCGCATGTGCATGGCCCGTGCGTGTTCATAGAATTTAGGTTGAAACTTCAGCACCACGCACGGGTTGCCCATGCGCCAAGCGCACGGCCCGTGCGTCTGTTGGCAAAGACAGCAATAAGGTCGCGCAGAGCTTATTTTTTTCACACTTTTTCACACCTTCTCGCGCACAAAACACCCGAGCTCACACCCATCTCAATTTTTTCGACAAATTCACTTAGATTTCAATGCAAATTCAACACCCACACTACTCACACACGAATTGGGGCCTTGAACTCGATTTGAAGAAAGATTTTGTGTGAAAAGGAGCACCTAGGGTTTCAAATTCATCTCTTCCCTAATTTTGGAGGATTCCGGTAAGAACTTCACATTTGTTTTCGAATGTAGATTATGGTTTAGGGTTCGTATATGGTGCATGTTTTGATTAATTTGCCATGATTAAATCGACTTTCGACATTTTCTGGAGTATTACCACAGCGAAGAAGACGAAGTATTACCAAAATGGTGGAACGGATAGGGTATTTTTGTCATGGGATGGAGCGGGTGGGGTATTTTTGTGATGGGTTGGTATTTTTATCTTTTTTCTAAAAATCAGGGTATTTTGTGTACTAAAAACTATAAATCGGTTTTAACTGATCTAATAGTCTAAATCATTGCCGAGAATGAATGTGAACATTTCAACGGTACTTTTAGGAGAAAGATCTTTTATCCTGCATAAAAACCTACCTAAATTTGAATTATTCTATGGGGCATTTTATCGAACACCTTGTGGGTTGTTGAATTGGAGTATTTGTGGTTGATTTAATGATGAATCTTACATGAGCTTGAATATTTAGGGTGTTAGTGGCTATGATTCTCTGCAATTACATTGTTTTTTAGGTTTGGGAGTTTAATTGTTGATTAAATTGTAGGGAAGAGACATTATGCCGTATTTGATTTGTTTGTATTGAATTCATCGTGTTCTTGTGTTACTTGGCATGTTCGGAATCTCACATTTATTTTGCTAGGTACAGACTTGAACATATGGTTGACCAAAGGAACCAACAGGGTCGGGATAGACGCCCGAGGGGGCCGCCGCCTTACGGTGGGAGGTACATCCGATAGCCCGAGCTTACGGACTTATTCTCGGCTGCAGGAGGTTTTCCGGAGCACTGGAATAGGTTGATCACTCGTTCTTTTACACCAAGAGATATGTTGTTTGTGAGTGTACCCAAGCCCTTGGGATACACGATGATGTTTGGCAGTTGTTCGAACGGGTTGGGTGGACCGCGTTCATGCAAGGGTGGTGGCCGTCGTATAAAATGCTAGCACTCGAGTTCCTAAGCATACTGGACATTACTAAAATGAGAGTGAAATGAGAGTGAACAACAAGCCCCAGGAGATTCGTTTTCGACTGGGAAATGAGTGGAGGCATGTATCTATTGCCCAACTCAATGAGATTTTTGCGGTACCTTCTAACGCCCCTATAAAAACGCGAACGCTACAACCAAGATGAATTCGCGGCTATTGGTTCGGGGCGTCGGAAACCGGCCCGATGCTCTATGAGACACGCTCGTCTAAGGCCTCGTCACTCCGAAACCCCGTCTTCCGCTATATCCAAAAGGTCACAGCTCACTTTGTCTACGCCCGACACAATAACGAAGGTATGCAAACTCGGGAGCTATACCTACTATGGTGTACCCCTTACAACACGGCGGCCCACTTTGTGGAACACGCCGTATATGTATCCAAGCAGTCCGCGGGAATGATACTGATTGGGGGAATGCTAACCCCCATTGCTCGACATTTTCGTGTCGCTTTGAGAGGCATGGAGCCCATAGCGGGCAGTCGGAGTATAAACATGAACGCCCTTTGCCAAATGAAAATCATAACAGATGAAGAGAACATAATCTGCTTCCAACAAAGGGTTGGACCTGCCTTCCCACTCCCTAACCCGCAGCTCACATCTGTAGTTGACAATGAACCTAATTGGCTTATGAACTCTAAGGCGCATACCAGAGTCATGGAAGTCATGCTTGCACGGAAAAAGAGGAGGGTAGCGGGGTTACCCAATGAGGAATTGGCAATTGAGGTGATGGAGTATGATCGGCAAGAGCAAGGTTTTGATCCGGGTTTCCAACATGGGGTTTCAAGCGGGGATTCCAACAAGGAGGCTCCACATTCGGAAAGTTCTCACCAAGGTGAGGAGCGTGGGGACAAGATTACCAGGATATACTATTTGCTCTTGAGGAGAGCATGAGGTAACACCGGGACAATTTCAGGCAGCACTAGGATGATTTCTGGTAGTACCGGGATGATTTCCGGCATCACCAAGATGAGTTCCGTACTTTTCAAACGGAAAAGAGCGAGGTATCGTGCCCGGGAGCAACGGAATTGGAGATGTTGCGGATGATGCATCAAGTACAAATGTGGCACATCTCCCAGGGCCACTTTCCGCCGCCACCCCCACAGTGAGATAGGTCCATTCCACACTTTTCTTTGAAATTCTATCTTCTCTTCTATGCGCTATAATTTCATTCAAGTTTGGGGGGATAGGTAGTATTTTGATTGAAGGGTGTGGCGTTATTTGCATTCATATAGTTGCATGTAGAGCATATAGGTTGCATTGCAATAGATGATTGTTTTTTGTTTTAGCACGTTTATTGCTTTCTTAGGTTTTTCAGGATTGAGTTGACCGTTATTGTGTGATTGTTGTGATCTTGGGAACATTTGTTGAACAGTTTATGTTGTTTTGAATTGGGTGTTGAGCGTGAGTTGACCGGGTTGAGAATAGATGATATGGAGCATGTGAATATTGAAATCATGGTTGATATGCTTTGAATTACGCAATTGCAAGCCTGTGAGCTTTTTGAGCATTTACTGTTTTCATTATATGCTGTCTTGTTTGTTGATTGAGTGTGTCATTCATGTTGATATGAATTCTAGAACTTGATCTGGTATCTCTGTCAAAGTCACATGCTGTATGCAATTTATGAAGATGATTTTAGGCCATTTTTTTTAAGCCTTTCAAGCCTTTTGCCTACCTAATGACATTTAATTTCCCTAGTTAGCTAATTTGAGCCTATTGCTTGATTTTTTGATAGCCACAACTCAAGCCATAACTTGATATATCTGTTACCCTAAAACTTGAGCGTATAGCATTAAGTAAGGGGATTGAATAAGGTTCAATAGGAGGATATCGAGAAGTTAGATAATGGTGTGCATGTTGGATGTTGGGAATAAAAGAAGAAGAGGAGAAAAAAAAGAGGATATACTCACAAAAGGGTCGAACAAAAAAAAATTGACTGCCTAAGTGAGTTGGCCGTAAATGAACTTATATGTTGAGAGTTATAATGTAAGGCGAAAGAAAGTAGAGTATATGAAAGAAAAAAAAGGGGAGAAGAGAATTGTGATAAGAATAAGAAGTGATTGGGGGTGCATGTTTGATTTGAATAAGAATATTTGATTGAGAAAAAGATGTGCTTGCCAGTCTATACGCTTAAGTTTGAGTCACTTTCTCTATATTTTCCTACCTTAACCAAAGAGCCTTCATTACAACCAAAAGAAAAGTCCTTTCTGATTTATGAATTGCATACAATCGAGTGGCGGAGATGTGAGACGATTTTCAAGCCTATGGTAATTCTTCAACACTGATATGATTTAGGCGAATACATGTTCCTTATTATTCTAGAGAGGAGAGTATACACTTGATCCATGAGAAGTGTGATTTGAAGTATTTGTCATGGTTTTAATTGACTTGTGCTCTGTGTTAGATATTCGAAGCTTGGTTGATTTGTTGCTTGACGTCTTTGGATAAACGACATGAATTGTGATGTGTTGTTCTTGATTTGCTTTTCATTACTCCCATTTATGTTTTGTCTTGTTTATAAAGCGTTGACCGACTGTCAACAGTTTAAGTTTGGGGGTTTGATTGGTATATGTTTTGCATGTATTTTGGGCTTTATTGTAGTTAGAATTAGTTGTTATGCATGCATTACTTGAGTGAAAAGGGCTTTATTTCTATTTTGTGGAAAAGTTATTACACTTTGCTTGTTTTGTAGGAATTTGTTGATATTTGTAGCATTTTGGCGACAATTCAGAGCATTGCGGTAAGGGACCGCCACTACTTGAAGTAACGTATGATGTTGGAGTTGAATCGAGAAGAAGTCAGACGAACCGGGCGAGAAACGGAAGGAAATGAACAAGTATCAGCTTCAGCAGGTGCGCACGGGCAGGGCGTGCATCCATAGCACGACCCGTGCGCCACCCAAAAGTGAGACTCAGCCTACGGCATGACGCACGGGTTGGTCATGCGTGGAGCGCACGGCCCGTGCGCCCTTCAGCGAAAAGAAAAATAGCTACGCTACCCCGCAAGACAGCGTAGGCTGCGCGCAGCGGCACGCCCGTGTATCTGTGCGAGAAAATAGAGTTTGACAGACTCCTAAACAAGGTTTTGACCCAAATGCGTACAAATAGAGACGGGCGATCACAAATGAGGGCACACCGACTTTTGCCCTAGAACACGAGAGAAAAGAGCAAACTTACGCTTGAGGATTGAAGATAGATCGAGAGATCATCAACATCCCCGAGTTTATTCATTCCATCGTATCATTTACTTTTGATTAGTTAGATATGAACTTGAATAATTTGTCTATGGATTATTTATTTTCTGTCTGGCTAAACATCTTGTAATTCCCGAGTTTGAGATTAGGTTAATGGATACTTTTATTGGATGATTAATTGCAATTGAAGTTATTATTTTCCAACCCTATTCAAGTACTTTGTTTAATTCTTGTTTTATCAAAACGCATTTGGTTTAACTTATTTTGATGTATTGATTCATAATTCAAGAGATGAGTTTCAATACTAGATCTGTGAGAACTTGACATGAATATTTGCAAGATTGAGAAGTCTGTGAATATTTGTGAGGATATTTAATCTTTTGTGCTTTTGGGAGTTGGATATCTCATGTTGAGTAGAGATGCTAGCATAGATATTCCAATCAACGTTTTTACATACATCTTGAGAGAGGGTAAAATACTTTTGTGATTGTCTAATAGGGAAGAACAATAATAACTTTGGTTGTGATGAATCTGATAATAAAAGGGGATATTAACTGAAACCATAACCCAGGAATCCATTCATCTCCTTGATCTTTCAATCACTCTTTACTTTGTCTTTTTAGGATAAATTCTTGTTTTTGCATTAATAAAACCAATCCATCAAATTTCGATCGTCTGGATAAATATAAGGCTATTACAATCTCCAATAATTTATTAGTCCCTATGGATTCGACCTTGCTAACCCTATTCTATAAACTTCACCGTACACTTGCGGTGAAGCTAAAAATAAGGCGAACATAGGTAATTGTAAAATTTAGTGACAAAATCATTTATATCGGTAAACTGGAATTTTCGTGTAGTCCATATTAATGAAGGTGTTATTTTTTATTTTGAGGAAAAGTTTTTATCATTTATGAAGTGCAAAATCTTAGAATTTAATAAACATATATATAATCTATTGTAATTTAAAATCATATGTACTTAATATCAAAGATTAATCCCTCAAAAAAAGTTCAAGATTATAAAAAATCAACCGAGGATTACGTATTTATATATAGATACTGTAAATTTGAAATTATATATAACTGAATTTAAGATTATTTGTAGTCAATGGAGACGTGAGGATATCCATTGGACAGGTAGACGCTGTTGGGTTATAGTTGCTATTTGATGCTTAACGTTTTCTTCTCTCCCTCACGTTTCTATTAGTTGGTTGTTGGGTATAAGATGTACACGTGTCAGAGAGTGATTGGGTCTTAGAAATCTGGAGGGAAAGTTGGTTATAAATAGTTGTAAACTTCTCCCCGCTTTCTCACGTGAATAATAAAATTTTACTTTCCCAGCTTCCATTCATGAATTGCTCTCAAGGTTATAGATGGATTGTTAGCTTATCTACATGGTACCAGAGCGGGTTAGCTCATGGATCAATGGCAGATTGGAACAGTGAATATGGCTGGTATTGAAGGTGTGCTCAAAGACTCTGCAAAAATGGTGTCAACATATACTAGAGATCTCGATCCTCTTTCTTTACATGGATCAGACCATCCAGGCATGGTTCTGGTTACAAATCCATTCAATGGATCGAATTACTTACATTGGAGTCGTGCGATGCGATTAGCACTCGGAGCGAAATCAATACTCGGATTTATATATGGAACGGTGATTGTTCCAGAACTAGAGACTGAGGCTTATGAACAATATCAGAAAGTCAATTTCATGGTGATTTTGTGGTTACTCAATGCGATTTTGAAGGATATAGTTGAATCGTTTATGTATGTTAAAAGCTCTAAACAACTTTGGAATGAACTTGCGGAATGATATGGTGAAAGTAATGGTCCACTCCGTTACCAGCTTCAAAAGGAGATTGCACCTTTACACAAGGTAATCTGAATGTTACTACTTACTACACCAAGTTCAAGTGCCTGTGGGATGAATATGCGTGTATTGTGCAAATTCCTGATTGTACGTGTGGTGCTGGGAAGTCAATTTGTGAAAATGATATGGATATTAAGCTCATGCAGTTTCTCATGGGGTTGAATGATGTATTTGAGCCGGTTAAGAACCAGATCTTATTAATGGATCCACTACCTACTGTGAACAAAGCTTACTCTATGATATTGAAGATTAAGAAACAGAAATGTGTGCCTAATAGGCTTATGGATGCATTAGATACTACAGCACTGATGGCACGAGGGAGTTTTGGTAGAGGTGCAGCAGGTTTTAATGTTAATCATGGCAGGGGATCTGGTAAGATGTTTAACACATCTGGAAGAGGACGAGGAGCTCAAAGGAAATCAAAAGAGGAGAGAGCTAAACTTATTTGTGAACATTGGTGCTTTAATGGACATGAGGTGCAAGAATGCTTTAAACTACACGGATATCCGGACTAGTATAAGGAATTTAAGGAACAACAGAGGAGTAATCAATCAGTTCATTTGCTTGAGAGTGATTGTGCTGAAGCTGTGCAGGGAAAACTGACTGTGGAAACAGAAACAAATAAGGTTGATGTGCCAGATTTTGATGCAATGATTCAGAAAGCGATTGCAAAGTACTTGTCAGGACAAAATACCTCTGGAGACATTCACTTTTTCTCACACAGTGGATTACTCAGGTACAATGTTTAATTCACATTATGCATTATCTTTACTCTCCACAATTGGTAAAGATAGTTGGATTGTAGATAGTGGTGCTAGCAGACACATTTGCTCTTATCCTAAGTTGGTGTTTGATTCTGTATTGATGCCCAGTCTAGTTGTGGTTCATCTTCCTGATGGAACTAGTGTGTCTATCACACATTATGGGAGTGTGAAGCTCACACCTGATATCACTATTACAAATGT
Organism: Rehmannia glutinosa; assembly: GCA_016081115.2. Taxonomy (NCBI): domain Eukaryota; kingdom Viridiplantae; phylum Streptophyta; class Magnoliopsida; order Lamiales; family Orobanchaceae; genus Rehmannia; species Rehmannia glutinosa. The sequence goes on along the minus strand of JABTTQ020000424.1, from coordinate 177,808 downwards.
CTTGGTTGTACCTACCTTTAGATACAATCTGCTTTCAGTCAGTCAACTACTTGGCAACACTAGGTTGCACTGTGTTTTTTCTCAGAGTGGGTGTTGGTTGCAGGGCAATAATGGAGGAGGTATTAAGGTTGTTGAAAAGGGAGTTTTTGGGTTGTATTTTATGGAGATTTCAGCATTTAGTGGTGCATTCAGTGGTGCAATATGCAATCCAAAAAGGACAGCTGACTTGATTGTATGGCATAGAAGACTTGGTCACACTTCTTTGTCTTGTTTAGAACATATTGATTTTCTTAAATCTCATTGTAATAAAGGTTCTATGGATACTTGCAGTATTTGTCATATAGCTAAACAGTGTAGGTTATCTTTTCCTCAAAGTTCCATTAAGACACACAGTCTTTTTGAATTGATTCATGTTGACATTTGGGGTCCATATCATGAGCCCTCTATCCCTAACACATCTTATATGCTGACTATTGTTGATGATAATGCAAGAGCTACCTAGATCTATTTGATGAAATACAAATCTGAGGTTATTAAACATCTGCAGCATTTTATAAATTTTGTCAAAACACAATTCCAGAAATCTGTGCAGGGTGTTAGATCAGATAATGGTGCAGAGTTCTTGTGCCATGATGCTTATGAATTGTTTGCCAGGGAAGGGATAATGCATCAGCGTTCTTGTCCTTATACTCCACAACAAAATGGTGTTGTGGAAAGAAAGTATAGACATATACTTGAAATTGCTCGTTCCTTGTTATTTCAGTCAAAAATTCCAAGGAAATTTTGGCCTTACACGTTGTTAACAGCATACATATCATCAATTCTCTGCCTAGTGCTTTGCTTGGATGGAAATCACCTTATGAGTTGCTCCATGGTGAACCACCCAAATATGACAGATTTAAGGTGTTTGGTTGTTTGTGTTATGCATCCAATCTCAATCCTCATAAAATTAAGTTTGCACCCAGGGCTTTTGCATGTGTTTTTCTTGGTTATGTGCCAGGTGTGAAGGGGTACAGATTATATAATCTTGTTACCAAGACAGTGTTTGTATCCAGGGATGTTCGATTTTGTGAGTTTAAATTCCCTTTCCATGAGATTTCTGATGTTTCTGAGGAAATACCTTTGCCTCTAGCCATACCAGATGATACAGAACCTGCACCTATGCCAGCTGAGTTTGACAGTCTAATTGCAAATGACTTACATGATGAACTTGGAAGGGGAAAAAGAGTTAAAACTAGGCCTCATTGGCTTGGTGAGTATATCACACAAGTTGGAGAAAGTATTGTTCCATTGGTCTCTTCCTGCATCCCTGCACCAGTCAAGAGTTCCATCATTTACCCTTTGGAATCTCTTTCTTCTTCTAATTTATCACCAGCTTACAGTGCATTTTGACCAATATCTCAGAAAAAATTAGTGAACCTACTAGTTATGTACAAGCTGCAAAATCTAAGGATTGGGTTGATGCTATGAACAAGGAAATTCAAGCACTTGAGGCCAACCAGACCTGGGAACTGACTCATCTACCTGCAGGAAAGAAGGTAATCGGTTCTAGGTGGGTTTACAAAATTAAAAGACATCCATATGGGAGTATTGAAAGATATAAAGCTCGGTTGATTGCCAAAGGGTATCTCCATGTTGAGGGTGTTGATTTTTTGGAGAGTTTTTCACCTGTGGCAAAATTGGCTTCTGTCCGTATGATTGTTGCTTTGGCTACTCAGTTTCAGTGGGAACTTCACCACATTGATATTAATAATGCGTTCCTCCATGGTTATTTGGATGAAGAGGTGTATATGACACCACCTGAAGGGTACTTAAAAGCAAAAAGTGGTGAGGTATGTCTTCTTAAACGTAGCTTATATGGCCTTAAGCAAGCTTCTCGACAGTGAAATCTTGAGTTTTCTGAGAAGTTGTTCAGTTTTGGTTCCGTTCAGTCCTCACATGATAATTGTTTGTTTGTTAAGAAGACTGGGGCTCAGTTTTTGGCGCTGATCATTTATGTTGATGATGTTCTTATCACCGTGAATTCTGTCTCACTCATTTGTTCTCTTAAAACATATTTGCACGATTTATTTACTATCAAGGATCTGGGGAGTGCCAAATATTTCTTGGGGCTGGAATTATCACAGATCGATCAGGGCACACACCTGTGCCAATTAATGAAAATATATCTTGGATTTACTAAAGGATGCTTTGGCCTTTTAGGTTGTAAACCGGTGTCTACTCCGTTCCCACGGGTTTTAACATCACCGCTTTCGAGTGGACCTTTATTTTCTCGATGTTGAACGCTACAGACGGATGTTGGCAAAGTTGTTGTATCCGAATTTGTCCGACCGGACATCTCTTTTCGTGTTCAACAATTGAGCCAATTTATTTTTACTCCTCTCCAGGCCCATTGGGAGGCAGCCATTCATCTCTTACATTACCTAAAGGGTACGATCTCTTTGGGTCTTTTCTATCCTATTGGTGCCCGAGCTACTCTCACAGCTTTTTGTGACGCGGATTGGGGCACCTGTTTACTTACTCGTCGCTCCCTGCTTACGGGTTATTGTATTTTTTTTTGGTGATGCTATTGTGTCCTAGAAGACCAAGAAGCAAAAGACTATCCAAATCCTCCGCCGAGGCGAGTATCGAACTATGGCGACCACCGTATGTGAGTTGCGAGTGCATGGTCACGCACTTGGGCAATGATTTGCATATTCCTATTACATTGCCTATTGACCTCTGGTGTGACAATAAAGCAACGCACTACACATCACTGCCAATCCGATGTTTCACGAGCGTACGAAAGACCTTGATATAGATTGCCACATCGTTCGTAACCAGTACAAGGATGGTGTGGTTCTTCCTCAGCATATTTCCTCACGCCTGCAGCCTGCTGACATGTTCACTAAGGCTTTAAAAGGGCCTGTGTTCCGAGCTTTTGTTTCCAAGTTAGGAATGTGTTTGTTTACCCGCATTCCTACTTGAGGAGGGGGTGTTGGGTTATAGTTGATATTTGATGCTTTATGTTTTCTTCTCTCTCTCATGTTTCTATTAGTTGGTTGTTGGGTATAAGATGTACACGTGTCAAAGAGTGATTGGGTCTTAGAAATCTGGAGGGAAAGTTGGTTATAAATAGTTGTAAACTTCTCCCCTGCTTTCTCACATGAATAATAAAATTTTACTTTCCCAGCTTCCATTCATGAATTGCTCGCAAGGTTTACAGATGGATTGTTAGCTTATCTACAGACGCGATATTCACTGTCATTAATTATCGTTTTAAAGAAAATTATATTAAATAAATTCGAATTAATATTTAAGTGGTTTTTCACTTAATGCCTAAGTGTTGAATTTCCCAAGTACCATCATTTGACCACTAAATTTTATTTATATATAATGATCAAACCAAGAATTTTTAATTTGCAAATTTGGAAGATTCATTCCAAATTTTCCACCAATCAAATTAACTTGTTTGGTGTGTATCTTCTTATAAAACTTTCAAAATCTTCTTATCTTTTATATGGAAGTGGGGCAACTCTCTAGCTATACATATCGCTAATTATCTTATAAATTCCCCCACTTAGTGATATTTTCAATCAAAATTTAAGTCTATGTGTTTAGTAAGTGTCTTTGAGCTTAAATCTTCTATTAGTATAAGCATTTCAAAACCTTATAAAATATGTGGTTGATTAATTAACTTAAACCACCAATTCTTATTGACAAGATCGGAAATGCCATACACACAAAAACTTATTGATTTCTATTAACATTTTCCCCATGAGCTTTAGCATCATATTATTGCCTTATGTTACTTCCTGAGTTCATGAACACTTGTTGATTTCTATTAACATTTTCCCCATGAGTTTTAAATATCTGACATAAGCAGATATAGCCAGAAAATGACTCAATAATTTAAAACTACCTAACTAGCAGTGCGAGGGCAAGCTAGGTGAATTCTCGTGTAGTGGTTGTTTTTCACCAGAGGAACATGCACACATGGCTAGAGGGTCCGGCATGATTTATACTTGGAATTTTGTTCAAGTACATCATTTATTGATAAAATCGCATCTAATATAAACCTAAATGTTACACACAAGATAACGAACTATAAATAAAACACATATGAATTATATACTTAATCATCGTGAATGTTTTCCACATTCATCTACATCATCACCATCATCATCATTATCATCCATTAACTTATCTTCATAATCATCAACATACTTATCATCTGTTGCATTTTTCTCATCGCCAATATAATTATCTTGTACATGAGACGAATCATTTAGACTTATTTTTATATCAAAAGTGACAACATTTGCAGGAACATTCAACTGATCTCGTGATATTGTTTTTATATTTGGCAATTCAACAAATAATTCAAAATTATTACTACTTATCTCATCAACCAACATGCAAAATTATCCTTAAATTGTACATGCAATTATTTGTAAATAAAATATAAAACATATATTATTCATCATTGTCACTTTTCAATCATCAATCACGTCAAATTATTATTTTAATATAAAAATATCACAAATCATTATTATGATCACAAATACATTACTCACTCTCTCTTATTTTTCAAATCATTAATCACATTCAATCATTACTTTTTATAAAAAATTATTATTGTAATTGAAGTGTATATTTTTGTAAACTGGAGAGTACAAGAGTTTTCTATTACAATGGAACATAAAGAAAAACTTTGTAGAAAAAGCTAAGGAGAGTAGAACTCTATCCGCAAGATAAACACGTCATGTATAGTGCTAACAGAACAGACGTGTTATCTCCAAAGATACAATAGTGACGTCCTTGAAATAGCAGTACTGCAAATTTCAAGGCTCCTATCGAACTAAAATGTGAAAACTAAGTATACACTTATGCAAAGACTGAAAATAAAATGAGAATGATTATGTCTTCTGAACAGCTACAATGCAACCTATTTATAGGACTTCCAACCAGGTGAGAGGACTATTTACTGCAGGGCAGTAACTTCAGAGATAATGGGCTGAAATCTCCAGTAGTGGGCACTCTTCAACTGCCACTATGTTGTAACCTCCAAGTAGTGGACAGAGTAGTATGATGGCTCAAAAGCTACTCTTGAAAATCGTAAACAAGTGCACCTATCATTTTATAGTATAGATTATTGAGTACCGAGTGTCATTCCCACGAGGATTATAAGTACTAATAATTACCGTCTTTTTGTTATTTAATCTAACAATTTCAAATTTTTTTTGATTAATAAACTACAATATGTAAAAATGAAGGAAGATTTGTAAAATAAGAAATCAAGAGATATAGATGTGTTTGAATGTAAATCCCTCTAGAATATTTTTGTGATTTGACAAGTTAAAAATACAACCATGAACCCTTAAGCAAAAACCATCCTCTTTTAATAAAATCTCATGTTATGTGGACCGTAGAAATTCCCGATTTAAGATAAACCCTTTCTCAAGGTGAAAAACTCCTAATATCAAGTTGATTAACTGAAATCTCTTTCTAGTTAAAACCCCCAAGACAGCATTATAACGATTTGTGAATTCCCATATTAGGTTTGACCCTAATCCAGAAGACTTATGTCGTCATATATCTAGGATTGCATACAACTCTTTTCACTTATATAGGTTCTATTTCACCATGAATCTCTCGATTTCCCGGATGAAAAATAAACTTCAAATCAATATTGCGCATATATCAATTCGAATGATCGAAGCATAATATAAGTGAATCACACAAAACATGAAGATTTTATTAAAAACATACACACCTCAATCACAAATCCATTCTAGAGTTCATTACATTCAAACACTAGGAGTTTAGCTACACATGATTTTGACCAAAGAATAAATTACACAAGAAGATTTAGGTATTGTAGACATTGTGTACTTATCTTTCTCAAAATCTCAATTGGCTTCTTTCTTGATTGATGATGTTTCTCCAAGCCTTCTTCTCTAATGTTGCTACAAGCTTACTTCCAAGACCTCTTGATCTCCAATGTCTAATGAATTTAATAAATGAATCTAATGAATTCAATGTCCTTCCTGTTTGATAAATGGTTTTATCATGATTTTGATGATTTTGTTTTTATACCAAAGCAATGGTTTTAAAGGTTGTCCAAATACTCCTAAATGAGTTAAAATGGTTTTAATATTTTCCGGAGTATTTCTTCAAGTTTTATTTTCGACAAAATTGGACAACTCTTTTAATGATTTTTTGTTGATGTATTTTTACACCAAAACAATGTTTCTAAATGTTATCCTAATACTCCCGATCGGTCTAAAATGTTTTTACTATTTTTTTGGAGTATTTTTTGAAGTTTATTTTCAACACATATTGGACAACTACTCTGTTTTTTGAGGTCAACCGTCGCCGTATAGGCAACCCGTGACTGAAAGTTGGAGAAAACAAAACTTCATATTTGCGTAAAAATGGTGAGGGTGACCGGTCACCCTATAGGGCGACCGGTGATGTCGACCGGTCGACCTATAGGGCGACCGATACCTGAAGGTTTGTTCAAAATTGCAAACTTCTCTGTATTGGTTTTTTGAAGAAGGCAACCGGTTGGTCCCTAGGGCGACCGGTTGCACCCCCCTCCGACCGGTCTCCCTGTGTAATTTTTGTGTAAAATTCATTTCAAACTTTTCCCTGCGCGACCGGTCGCACACCCTTCTTGACAGCAAACTATCCGTTGAGTTTGCAGACAGCTTTTTCTTAAATTGTGGGATTGATTTCTAACAGCTATAATCTTGATTTTAATTGCAATTTTTTGTAGATATCAGATTCCAAGAGGAGCCTATCAAGTATCAATCATCTCCTATAAGTAGAGGAAGATTTGAACACAACAATAAGAGAGAACAACACAACACAACTAGATATACTCAAGTAAACACTTGGTCTTCTATTGTCTTTATTCTTGTTGTAATTTGCCTAGCTTATCACTTTCACATCCTTGAGGTCTAGGCTATTCTTGATTACACTTGCACTCAATTGTATAATTTATTATCGAGTTGTAATCTTGATTTTGAGTTATCATTCAACACAAGATATTCTTGTGAGTGTTCTTATGGTAAGAACACACTTGGGTGATCTAGGTGTTAGGTGTAAGAAGGTTGTGGTAATCTTCTTGTTGAGGTGTTGAAGAATTTGGTATTCTTCAAGGTTGAAGATTGTGGTAATCTTCACAAGGTGCCGTTGGAGATTGTGGTAATCTTCAAGAGAGATTGTGGTAATCTCAAAGGTGGTGTTGAAGAAGAGTGTGGTGCTCTTCAAGGTGTTGTTGTAAGTTGGTGTTGTATTAATTTTGGTAATTAATAAAATCCTTTTTCTTTTTGAAATCCATCTCGGATATACTGGGGTGGTAGAGGATTAGGCCCTAGGTGGGTTGAACCTCTATAAATCGACATGTGTTGTTTATATTCCGCACCTTCTATATTGTATTGGCTTGTTTTGTTCGAAAAAGAGGGTAAAATCGAAAAAATGGAGATAATCTATTCACCTCCCCCTCTAGATTATCGTAGTCGTTTGGACTTACAAGTGGTATCAAAGTCAAACTCTTTGGCAAGCTCGTTTCACATCTCGAGTGAAGAGAAGCGATCGTCGGCTACGAATGAAGCTCATCTTTCCGGCACCTCCACCACCAAGCGACCTCGATTTGATTCCAAAAATTTTATATTTTGGAAAGAAAGAATGGAATGTTATTTACAAGGTTGCGGGTTCGATATTTGGAACATCGTCATAAATAAAGAATCCATTCCGATGATAGACACACCATACACCTCCAAAGCTTTCAAAGAGCTCAATGATGAAGAGAAGAAAATCATCTCCTTAAACGGTAAAGCTCTCAATATTTTGTATTGTTCACTTACTAATTTGGAATATGAACATATTGTAGGAATTCGATCAGCACATGAAGTATGGAAAAAATTAGAAGCCATCTATGGAGTATTTGCAAATGAAAGGAGTCAAACAAAAGCATCTATTTCTCAAAGGGATACAAGTTCAAATCTAAGGAACAAGCCTTTTACAACTTCCAACTATGAAGTAGTCGAACAATATTTTATGGGCATCGAAGAAGAAAACGAGGTATGTCTTAAACCCTCTACTTCCTATGATATTGTCATTCAAAATGATTATAGTGATTTGCAAAATGATTTTGATGATCTTCAAAATGAATTCCAAAATTTACTAGTTAAGTACAAAAATTTGAAAAAGGAATTCAATGTTTTGAAAAATAAAAAGGATAGTTTATTTACTTCCTATGAATCACTATCATGTGCTCACACCACCACACTTGACAAGGTTAGAAACCTTGAAAAATAAAATAGTACTCTTGTTGAGGATATTAATTGCATGAAAAATGATTTATCAAAATCGAACTTGAGTACCAATAAATTGCCCAATGTTGTGAATGTTAATGGTTGTGATAGTTTGAAAAGTGAACTTGATCATGAGCCTAATATTGTCAAGCATATGAAAAAGAATCTAGTTCCTATGCATGTTAATAATATTACTTGCTTTTATTGCGGTAAAAAGGGTCATACGGTAAATACTTGTCGGGCTAGAAATAGCTCAAATTATCTTTGGAGACCTAAAAGTCTCAAGACTAATCCCAAAGGACCCAAGCACTTGAGGGTACCACAAAACAGTGTTATATTAGGTACTCGGCGAAATAATAATCGAAGAAAATTCATACCGCCAAGAAAACATCAAATGACCAAAGGAGAAAACATTTTCAACAAAGTCATTTTCTAAGAAGAGGAAATAATCAAAAATGGGATGAACAAAATCCTTGGAAGTGGCAAAGACATCATCAACAAGATGATTTTCCAAGTGAAAGACACTTTCAAAAATGGGAAGGCCACAATGCTTGGAAATGGAGCAATTGGAGAAACCATCATCAACAAGAAGATTTTCAAAAGGGAAGATACCATCAACAATGGGAAAGGCACAACCCATGGAAATGGCAAAATTGGTAAACTGTATCTCCCTATTTAAATATGCATTTTATTTTTGCATGTTCTTATTTGTGTTTAAATTGCAAAATGAATTTTAAAATTTATAAGGTCTTTTATATATATTTATGTGTTTTTAAAATACTTTGAAAAATGAGACCTTACATGTTGTGGACTTACTTAGACTTATATGTTTTTATCTCTTATGGATTTTTATAGCATTAGCATTGTTGTGATATCTCTCGTTGCTTAGCCTACACATGTATTATTATGTTTGTGCCAAATTTGGTTTAAGAATTGTGTAGAATTTACATATCTCTTTCAATGGATATCTACTCGTAATATAACAAGAGAAACATGAACTATCGAGGTACGCTCATTATTGTTATTCATCTCATAGACTCGATACATGTTGTGTCATATGCCTATGTGCTTATTTTATATAAGTGCCATTAAGAGGATGTTTTGGTTTTTGAGAAGGCATTATTTAACATAGCTTGTTTTATCCAGGATTTTTAAACGTTTATATTTTGTTTTGATAAAAAAATTGATCTTCTAGTTATGCATTTAATTGCACATATAAATGTCATTATTCTTGGATGCTTATGTCAAAGCTCTTGGTCATATGATTCTTGTGATTGAGGTCTCAACTATGTGCTCTCGTATTTTCATATTTCAAAAGATACCTTATATAGCTTTCTATAAGCTTATTTGAACTTACATGGTGTAGTATATTCTTGATGATTTTCTTTAAGCATAGTATGTGTTACTTGCTATAGTGTCTCTATCATTCGATATTACTATTCTCTTGTGCAAGATTCTTTGTTGAGATTTTGCAGAAATTTTTGGTATTTCGGAACAAGTTTAAGGAACAAGGCAAGGTTAGTAGCCTAATGGTATTGTCAAGATGAAGGTAATGATTTTGATGTAATATTTGCACTCATAGCACATTTAGAAGTTATTTGCACTTTACTTGTCCATTCTTGTTTTGAGAAAATTTCAAGCTTTACCAAATGGATGTTAAATCCAATTTTCTAAATGGTTTTATTCAAATAGAAGTCTATCGGAGTTTTAAATTTTTTGGCCAAATGATTTTTATAAATGGCCTTGTACGGTTGATACAAGTACCCCGAATATGGTTTGATGGACTTAGCTATTTTTGCAAAATTATTTTACAAAAGGTAAAGTTGATACTACATTCTTTGTTTTCAAAAAGGGCAAGGATGTTTACTTGTGCAAATTTATGTTGATAATATTTTTGGTACTACTAATGAATATTTGTGCAAGATATTTTTCCAAGTCAATGCAAGGTGAACTCAAGGTGATCATGATAAGGGGAGCTCAAATTGGATCATTGGAATTCAAGTTCAACAATGCCAAGAAAGTGATTATATTCCACACTCAAAAGAACAAGTGAGACATTGAAGAAGAAAGAACTATTTCAACCTATATGGCTACAAATGCGAAAATTGACAAAACGTTGAAGTAGGCATTGACAAACGAATTCGAAGTATGTTCATTCGTTTATTACTCCTTAGACTCGATATTCTATATGCCTTATCTCTATATGCTCGACTTAAAACAATCCAACGAATCTCTTTAAAGTGCCATTAAAAGAAATTTTCAAATATTTGTAAGACACTTCTTCTTATGACTTGTTCATTCAAAGTTTTAAAACGTTATTATTTTTCGGGATAACAAGTCCGGTGTAAATTTTATTTTTCAAAATATGGTTCGTCATAATCGAACTGAACATATTGAGATTCGATATTTTTTTTGGGATTGCATGTTTTAACAAAAACTTGAGATGTGTTTAATTCCATCTCAAAGATAACTCGCGGACTTTTTAATCGCTCACCGCCGAGTATTTTACCTCATTTCGAGCTTGATTATGGCATAATGTATATTGAATGAGGTCTACATTTGCATTTTGCACGTTTTCAAAACTTAGAGGCAAAAAATCGGATTTTTGGATCAAATTTCGGAATTTCAAAAATAGAACAGAACCAGTGGGCTGCCAGGGCAGGGGCCGATCGGTCACCCATGCCCTAGACCGGTCGCCCTTATGGATTTTTGGTTTAAAATGCGTCTGTTTTCCAGACTTAGCCATTTTTGGCTCTTTTGGCCATTTTTCGTCCCCTTCACAAATTGCACACAAATTTCACTCCAAATTTATTTTGTTGCACACATTTCATATCTTGGACCTATTTAGGCTTGATTATCATCATCATTGCTCGTCTTTATCGATTAAATGGTAAGAATTCTACTTCCTTATCTCAATTGGGTTGAACCCTTGAGAACTTGGCCTATATGTATTTTCTTGATGAAATGTGTATATACTTGTGATGAGCTTATTGATTGTTGATGGATGATATTTGTAAAATTATTTTTGGTGATGAAAAACTTGGCTTGATTACATTTACAAGGGCTATATATATCTTCTTCAATTTTTGACGCCCGCCAAGTGTTCGATAAAATGTCTCAATGAAAAATTCATCACCTACATGATTCTCTCGATTTCAAAAGCCTTGTATATTTATAGAGATCATGTTTTGCAAATCAAATGGGTTTTAATAAGCTTCTACAAGTCGTATGATCGATTATTTCCTCCTAATTGGTCTATAAGCTTCAATGTTCAAATGGCTCGATACATCGGTTTAGTTACGCACTTTGATATGATTATATGATGTTTTTATCGTGCTAACATTCTTTTTGATGATTCCAAAGGGGGAGAAACAGGTTATAAGCTCATTAGCTCATAAAAGCTAAGTTAAGCTAAACAAAAGAAGCTATAAGCCATGACTTCCTAAAGTCATAAGTTGTGCATTATACTTAGTCCAATTGTTGTATGATGGACTCATATACTTGTCTAATGATGTTTTGTTGACAGGGGGAGCTTATAAGCTCTTGTACTTAAGATCAATATGTAAAATCTAAGCTTTTAGCTTGTGGTTGATTGCTTTTATATTACTCTTGTTGTGCATATTGATAGGGGGAGCTTTTACTATATATGTTTGAATATCTCTACTCCCATCCTTGTGTTTATATTGCATGGAATGTTGTCGCTCACAACGGATAGTTCTCTTTAACCGGTAAAATTGTTTTGTTTTCAAAATCGACCTCGTTAAAATTGTTTTGGTTTGTAATCATCAAAAAGGGGGAGATTGTTTGATAAATGGTTTTATCATGATTTTGATTATTTTGTTTTTATACCAAAACAATGGTTTTAAAGGTTGTCCAAATACTCCTAAATGAGTTAAAATGGTTTTAATATTTTCCGGAGTTTTTCTTCAAGTTTTATTTTAGACAAAATTGGACAACACTTTTAATGATTTTTTGTTAATGTATTTTTACACCAAAACAATGTTTCTAAATGTTGTCCTAATACTCCCAATCGGTCTAAAATGTTTTTACTATTTTTTCAGAGTATTTCTTGAAGTTAATTTTCAACACATATTGGACAACTACTCTGTTTTGAAGTCAATCAGTCGCCGTATAGGGCAACCCGTACCTGAAAGTTGTGGAAAACAGAAAACTTCATGTTTGTAGAAAATGGTGAGGGTGACCGGTCACCCTATAGGGCGACCGGTGACGTCGACCGGTCGACCTATAGGGCGACCGATACCTGAAGGTTTGTTCAAAATTGCAAACTTCTATGTATTAGTGTTTTGAAGAGGGCAACCGGTTGGTCCCTAGGGCGACCGGTAGCACCCCCCTCCGACCGGTCTCTCTGTGTAATTTTTGTGTAAAATTCATTTCAAACTTTTCCCTGCGCGACCAGTCGCACACCCTTCTTGACAGCAAACTATCCGTTGAGTTTGCAGACAGCTTTTCCTTAAATTGTGGGATTGATTTCTAACAGCTATAATCTTGATTTTAATTGCAATTTTTTTGTAGATATCAGATTCCAAGAGGAGCCTATCAAGTATCAATCATCTCCTATAAATAGAGGAAGATTTGAAGCACAACAATAAGAGACAACAACACAACACAACAAGATATACTCAAGCAAACACTTGGTCTTCTATTGTCTTTATTCTTGTTGTAATTTGCCTAGATTATCACTTTCACATCCTTGAGGTCTAGGCTATTCTTGATTACACTTGCACTCAATTGTATAATTCATTATCGAGTTGTAATCTTGAATTTTTGGGTTATCATTCAACACAAGATATCCTTGTGAGTGTTCTTGTGGTAAGAACACACTTGGGTGATCTAGGTGTTAGGTGTAAGAAGGTTGTGGTAATCTTCTTGTTGAGGTGTTGAAGAATTTGGTATTCTTCAAGGTTGAAGATTGTGGTAATCTCCACAAGGTTCCGTTGGAGATTGTGGTAATCTTCAAGAGAGATTGTGGTAATCTCAAAGGTGGTGTTGAAGAAGAGTGTGGTGCTTTTCAAGGTGTTGTTGTAAGTTGGTGTTGTATTAATTTTGGTAATTAATAAAATCCTTTTTCTTTTTGAAATCCATCCCGGATATACTGGGGTGGTAGAGGATTAGGCCCTAGGTGGGTTGAACCTCTATAAATCGACGTGTGTTGTTTACATTCTGCACCTTCTATATGGTCTTGGCTTGTTTTGTTCGAAAAAGAGGGTAAAATCGAAAAGATGGATAATCTATTCACCCCCCCTCTAGATTATCGTAGCCGCTTGGACTTACACTTCCCAACTCAAATTCTTGGCTTTTATAGACATTATTTTTGTGAAAGAACACATCAATAATGCTATCTTTTGTTAAACAAATGTTCCACTTTCATTGTTGGGTTGTTGAATTATTGTTTTCATATGATAATTGAGAGAATATAGGGACATGATGTAGCAAAGTTGGGTGTTAAAGGTGTACAAAAGTGGTCAAAAAGCTTGGTTGGTGAGTTTTCCATAATTTTCGCATGGAAAAGTTGCAAAAATATGTCCCTGACATGGCCATGTCGCAGAACACACCCTGGCCATGCTGTTTCTTCTTCAGTCTAACATGGTCGTGTTGCACAACACGGCCTGGCCATGTCAGAGGCTGTCCAAGTCCAAAAATTGTGATTTTTTGCCCTGTTTTAATATGGTCGTGTTGCCCGACACCCCCTGGCCGTGTTGGACCGAAAAGCCCCGGAATGACGCGTTTGGCTTGGGATTTCGAGCATTTTCGCATCCCTAAACTCCTTGGTATGTTTTGACATGAATCCATGGTCTGAAATTCACCAAAATTAGCCCCAAATGGTCAATCTACATCAATAAAAGCACCTTGGAGTAATATGAACTATGTATAACCAAAAATTTACAAAACTAACAATAAAATAACTCGAATTCTACTCAAATATACACATAAAACATGCATACAAAGACCCTTATCAAACCACCTCCAACTTTGAACTTTGCTTGTCCTCAAGCAAAACATTATATCAAAAAGATGGATTCAATAAATCACAACACACAATGAAATTTTTTTTCAACACATTGAACACAAGCAGTCAAGTTCTTAGCTTTCTCAACCCGAATTAACCATTCAGTAAAAACAAAGTTTTGCAAAGCGATCGATTGTCGAGAAAGACCGTAATATCAACAGGCATTATTCAGACTTGAAATCATCACTCCCAAATACTGATAATTATGAACAACTTCAATTCAATAATGCTATGAAAATACAAGAACTAAATAGATCTTTGTAGTTAGCCTACTAGTCATATAACCAAGCTTCTTGAACTTTATGAGAAGTCAATGAGTACATTTTTTTTTTGTTGGTATGCATATAATTATAAAATTAGGACATTTTTGAGGCAAACTTCCACTAGGTTTAAAATGTGAATGTCTTTCCAAAAGCTCCTAGGGTGGTGTCCCATACTCATATTTGTGTCGCCGTTTTACGTAAAAGACAAACATGGGGCTCATGAATGCTCCTAGTTACTAAGCAGCAACAAACAGATGAGTATAACCTCGATTTGTCCCTTTTTTATAACAATATACACATATATTTTTTTCGCTTTCTTTTTTTTTCAAGTTTGGTTTAACAACTAGTTAACCACTACTAAATCATGAGTTCTCGGACGTTCATACCACTAAGTATCGTCGTATATGCCTTAACACATCAAGTATTTATGGTGTTGGAAATCTCGTCAAAATTTAGCCTGCATCCACGTCAATCTATCCTAGACAATCAATTCTTCACATTGAAAACACAAATTAACAAGTTAATATAGGTATAATTGGGCCAAGTTATTGACTAGCAAACATTCAATTTGTTAAAAAAAAATCATATCTCTCACAAACAAGCATTCAGAAAATGTTATTGTACCCACCTCCAACTTTTAAGATTCACATTGTCCTCAATGTGAAAGAAAGAAATGAACAAACACACACAAAACACTCAAAAAGCAAGGAAATTAGAATGATATAAAAGAGGTGGAAAAAGAAAAATATGACCTTACAACAATAGTGGAATTGGTGTTGAGCGATCATTGGGTTGTTTTGGTACGGGACCTTCAACGACATCTTCATACCTAATCAAAGTTAAGCAACACACAACTCGAATACCGTGAAATCTCAAATATTCCTAATGAGGACAACCAAGAAGATGTTCAAGAGATTTTTTTTTTTTTGATTTAAAAATGACTCTAATGACTTGTGATTATTTTGAAAGAAAATAAAAAAAATAAAAATAAATGAAAACAATTGCACACAAACATCAGGTTGCCTCCCGGGTAGTGCTTCTTTAACGTCGTATAGTTGGACTATGTCACCTAAATGTGAAGATTTAATCGGGTGGAGCCTTGAACTTATGAAAATCCTTAACATCGCCACCTAAGTCAAATTTCGAACAATTTACCTTGACGGTCCCATTTTTCTGCACGACATCTTTAAATATGAACTTTTATGTGGGCACTTCAACATACTGAACATCACATGCTTTCAAGGGTTTATTAGATGGTGTATCAAGCAAAGGATCATTTTTCCCAATCAAGTTTATAGGAAAACAAGTATCATCTATGTGATTTTCACGGGAATTTTAAAGATAACTTGTTCACTCCCTACTCTCAAAATAAGTTTTCCATCATGCACATCAATGAGAGATTTTGCAGTAGCCAAAAAGGGACGCCTTAGAATTAAGGGAACTTCTATATTATCATGCATGTCAAGAATAACAAAATCGACTGAAAACACGAATTTATCAATCTTGACTAACACATCATGAATAATACCTCTAGGATGTTTAATCGATTTATCGGCTAATTGAATGTCCATCCTAATAGGTTTAAGTTCACTTAATCCCGCATGCTTGAATGTTTCATATGACATCACGTTGATACTAGCTCCCAAGTCGGCTAGTGCCCTATCAACAGGTAAATCATCAATTGTGCAAGGGATAATAAAGTTTCCTGGATCATTAAATTTTTGTGTTAGTTCATTGGAAGGACATTTATCATTCAATTGCACATTTGATAATTTGTTAAGATTATTTTCACTAGGAATGATGTCAATAAGATCTCTAACATGCTTTGAAGGATGGTCAACAAATGGAATATTGGCATGTAATTGTTTGAAAGAATCATGATACTTACCAAATTTGTCCTCTCTTCTATCTTCTTCGGTTAGACTCCGGTAAGGGATCTTGGGCTTGTATTCTGCAACCTCCTTTTTCATGAGCTTTTCTTTGGGCATGTCATCTTCCACGTATTTCTGCATGGCGGAATTGGCATAATCATGCTCATGTGGAAAACTGATGGTGATTGCCTTTACGTGCTCCCTTGGGTTTGGCTCGAGATTACCTGGCAAACTATCTTGTGGCCTTTCGAAATCATCTTCGCAATCTAGCCTATTTGGTTTTCCAGTTATGGATAGATGCCTCTTGATTTCTCAAGGATATTTCCACCGCCGAATCGGGTATCTGTGATTGCACAAACTTTGTTATAAGATCTTCCAAGTTAGGCTTACATTGGTTTGGCTAAAATCGTGAGACGTGTGTGTAGATCGATTGGGATTAGGTCATGGTTGGCCTTGGTTTCCCCAACCGAAATTAGGATGTTATCGCCACCCAGGATTGTATGTGTTCTTTGTAAGGATTACGGGTAATTTCGCCTTGATTCCCAACGTAATTAGCATGTTCGGCGTGAGGTATTGTGTGTGGGCAGTCCGATGATTATGCAATCCTCCGCAAGTTTCACAAGATAAAACATGCGGTGGTGGTGGTTTAGGAGCAGCTAGATCGTCGATCTTTTGGGTCAAAGCTTCGACTGCAGCAGTGTGTAACCACCGCATCTGCATTATAAACACCCACTAATCTGTTAGGTTTACCTCGTGACGATTGCCATTGATAGCCATTCATGGCCATTCCCTATCGATCTTGGGCGAGCTTCTAGTGTTTTATTGTTCAAAGTTCCCCGATCGTCGCATCAATCATTTGCCTTGTTGACTAGAGTAGCCCATTGTAAAATGTTTGGACTTGCATCCAAATAGGAAGACCATGATGTTGGGCATTTCCGCAACAATTCTTTGAATCTCTCCCAAGTGTCGTCAAAGGTCTCGTGCCTTCTTAAGTGGATGAAGAGATTTCATTCCTCAATCTTGCAGTTTTGGTCGGTGGAAAATACTTCAAAAGAAACTTTTCGGCCATGATGCTCCATGTTCTGATTGTTCCCTTTGGCAAAGTATTTAGCCATTGTTTAGCCCGTACCCA
The DNA here is from genome assembly GCA_016081115.2 of Rehmannia glutinosa. Classification (NCBI taxonomy): domain Eukaryota; kingdom Viridiplantae; phylum Streptophyta; class Magnoliopsida; order Lamiales; family Orobanchaceae; genus Rehmannia; species Rehmannia glutinosa. Next base: position 160,211 of record JABTTQ020000424.1, on the reverse strand, counting down.
AAGAGTAAATGGGAATAGGCGCAGACGGATGGCATTGTCAGAGACCCCATTGATTTTGAATGTATCGCAGATTTCGAGGAAATTTGCGATATGATTATTCGGATCTTTGTCGTAGGCCGTCAAATTGAACAAACTGTTGCACCATCTGAATGACATTTGGTTTTATTTCAAAATTATTGGTTGCAACAGCGGGCCTCACGATACTAGATGACATGCCGTCCATGGATGGTTTGGAGTAGTCGTACATAGTTATTTGTTCATCCGCCATGTCGAATTTTGTTAATATTTTCTTCGTGGTCTGTATTAGTACTTTCCTCTGTGTTGCTATCGGCGGTGTCGCGCTTCCAAATTCGACGACGAGTAGGCATGCACTGCGGTAAATAGAGAGATAAGTGCAATCCAAGACTTACAAAGACAGATAAAAAGAAAGATGATGGTAAAGTAAAAATAATAAAAAAATGATTAAATTAATAAAAATAAAGCGTTCTTAATATTACAATTCCCGGCAACGGCGCCAAAAACTTGATGGCTCAAAAGCTACTCTAGAAAACCATAGTTAAGTGCACCTATCATTTTATAGTATAGATTATTTAGTACCGAGTGTCATTCCTACGAGGATTGTAAGTACTAATAATTACCGTCTTTTTGTTATTTAATCTAAAAATTTCAGAATTTTTGTTTGAGTAATAAACTACAATATGTAAAAATGAAGGAATATTTGTAAATAAGAAATCAAGAGATAGAGATGTGTTTGAATGTAAATCCCTCTAGAATGTTTTTGTGATTTGACAAGTTAAAAATACAACCATGAACCCTTAAGCAAAAACCATCCTCTTTTAATAAAATCTCATGTTATGTGGACCGTAAAAATTCCCGATTTAAGTTAAACCCTTTCTTAAGGTGAAAAACTCCTAATCTCAAGTTGATTAACTGAAATCTCTTTCTAGTTAAAACCCCCAAGACAACATTATAACGATTTGTGAATTCCCATATTAGGTTTGACCCTAATCCAGAAGATTTATGTCATCATATATCTAGGATTGCATGCAACTCTTTTCACTTATATAGGTTCTATTTCACCAAGAATCTCTCGGTTTCCCGGATGAAAAATAAACTTCAAATCAATATTGCGCATATATCAATTCGAATGATCGAAGCATAATATAAGTGAATCACACAAAACATGAAGATTTTATTAAAAACATACACACCTTAATCACAAATCCATTCTAGAGTTCATTACATTCAAACACTAGGAGTTTAGCTACACATGATTTTGACCAAAGAATAAATTACACAAGAAGATTTAAGTATTGTAGACATTGTGTACTTATCTTTCTCAAAATCTCAATTGACTTCTTTCTTGATTGATGATGTTGCTCCAAGCCTTCTTCTCCAATGTTGCTACAAGCTTACTCCTCCAAGACCTCTTGATCTCCAATGTCTAATGAATTTAATAAATGAATCTATGAATCTAATGAATTCAATGTCCTTCCCAACTCAAACTATTGGCTTTTATAGACATTATTTTTGTGAAAGAACACATCAATAATGCTATCTTTTGTTAAACAAATGCTCCACTTTCATTGTTGGGTTGTTGAATTATTGTTTCATATGATAATTGAGGGAATATAGGGACATGATGTAGCAAAGTTGGGTGTTAAAGGTGTACAAAAGTGGTCAAAAAGCTTGGTTGGTGTTTTCCATAATTTTCGCATGGAAAAGTTGCAAAAAGATGTCCCTGACATGGCCATGTCGCAGAACACACCCTGGCCATGATGTTTCTTCTTAAGTCTGGCATGGCCGTGTTGCACAACACGGCCTGGCCATGTCAGAGGCTGTCCAAGTCCAAAAATTGTGATTTTTCTCCCTGTTTTAACATGGTCGTGTTGCCCAACACCCCCTTGTCGTGTTGGACCAAAAAGGCCCCGAAATGACACGTTTGGCTTGGGATTTCAAGCGTTTTCGCATCCTTAAACTCCCTGGTATGTTTTGACATGAATCCATGGTCCGAAATTCACCAAAATTAGCCTCAAATGGTCAATCTACATCAATAAAAGCACCTTGGAGTAATATGAACTATGTATAACCAAAAATTTACAAAACTAACAATAAAATAACTCGAATTCTACTCACATATACACATAAAATATGCATACAAAGACCCTTATCATGGTATCTGTTTCATCTTAAAAATTGCAGTCGGGACATGGGCACAGGCACGGGCTCGACCCTCGGTGTCGGGTCGGGCCGACGCGCGCGCGCATTTGGCCTGCTCACCACACCTCTCATGTGTGTAGTTATTTCATCTTGCACACCACTTATTGATATATTAAATAAAATTAGTATTTTATTCCTATGTGGGATGAGTGTCTTTCACCTTCACATCATCTATTATCCGATTTCAAAGTGACTACTTTGTGTATTTTATTTCTCACTCGCCACAAGTTGATTTTGAAAAGTTAAATATACTACATTCATCTACTCGAAACGTAGATTATCATTTTAATATTTAATTCCTCCAGAATTAAATAATTAGTCACTAAAAATTAGTTAGGTCATCAACCAATACATCTTAAAACCAATTTCCAACAATTATTACATCAATTATCACCATGTCATTTTTTATATTCAATCATCTTTTCAAAATTTATTCTCTTTTTTATAATAATTTTTCACAATATTCTCCACAAAAATAGAAATGAGCGGAACAAAAAGTCAATCATCGACGGCTTAACGGTTAATTCGCACTCTAGTAGTATTCAAGAATTAAGAAAATTTGTGGCGCGAATTCAAACCAGAAAAGCAGGCCACGATTGGATGTGAGCAAGAATTCATTTTGGTTCTGCTGGAGAAATTTTTTTATCAAACATGCGATTGTTTATGAAAATTTTCATAAAATATACTATTCTCTCATTTTCACTTTTTCTCATTTTTTCTTTCACCAATCACATCTACACATTTTTCACAAAAAACTAATCATTATTACACATTATCCCACAAATTTTACTATTCATTCACTCATACATTTCTAATTACCAATCACATTTCATCATTATTTTACTATTTTCACATCAAATCAATTTTCATCATTATTTTTTCATCTCACATCCAATCACACTCTCAAAATTTATTTTTTTCTCCCAATTTTTTTCACTATTATTTTCTAGTAAAATGAAAATTTTCAAAATAAAACTATGTCCAGTCGCGCCCGCAGTCTCTCTCTCTCTCTCCTCGTCTCCCAACTCTTCTAAGTTCCGACTGTTGATTAGGCGAAATACCTGTTTCATTTGCCTAAAGATTCGCTTATATGAGTTTAGCGAAGATAAATGCATTTTCAGCTATTAGATCATCTCTCAACCAAAAACCCACTTCAAGAGCAACAATAACTTGCTCAGATTTGGACTCTCTTTTCTTGCAATGCCAAAATCTCAAGCTCTTTAATCAGATTTTATGTCAAATGATCTTTACCGGGCTAATCAAGGACACTTATGCTGCTAGCAGAATCCTCAAGTTTTCCACCGACTCACACTTCATCCACATTGATTATTCTCACAAAATCTTCACAAACATTGAGAACTCAAATGGGTTCATCTGGAACACAATGTTGAGAGCCTTTGCGCAAGGAAATAGAGTGCAAGACTCAATCATTCTGTACAAATCAATGTTAAAGAATGGTTTTTTATGCATTGACAATTATACTTACCCCATCTTGATTCAGGGCTGCGCTCTCGGATTCTCCGAATTCGAAGGGAGAGAGGTGCACGATCATGTGGTGAAAATGGGTTTTGAGGGTGATGTTTATGTGGTGAACAATTTGATAAATATGTATAGTGTCTGTGGGCACGTGGGTGATGCTCGGAAGGTGTTTGATGGAAGTCCTCTGAGGGACTTGGTTTCTTGGAATTCAATGTTGGCTGGATATGTTCAAGGGGATGTGTTGAGGAGGCAAAATTAATTTATGCTCAGATGCCTAAAAGAAATGTCATTGCGTCAAATTCTATGATAGTATTGTTGGGTAAGAGTGGCAAAGTGAGTGAGGCGTGTCAATTGTTTAATGAGCTGCAGGAGAAGGATTTGGTCTCGTGGACTGCACTGATTTCTTGTTACGAGCAGAATTTGTTGTACGAAGAGGCTTTAGATGTGTTTTTGACTATGTATAAGAATGGCATTCGTGTAGATGAGGTGGTTATTGTGGCTGTGCTTTCTGCTTGTTCTCATTTATTGAATTTAAGAATAGGGGAATTAGTTCATAGTTTGGTTATAAAAACTGGTTTGGAATCTTATGTAAATCTACAAAACGCTTTGATTCACATGTACTCCACATGTGGGGATGTGTTGGCTGCGCAAAAATTGTTTAATGCTGGTTGTTTCTTGGACATAATATCTTGGAATTCTATGATATCTGGATACATTAAATGTGGATTGGTTGAGAAAGCTAGGGAATTATTTGATAGCATGCCTGAGAAAGATGTCGTCTCATGGAGTTCAATGATATCAGGTTACGCCCAATTCGATAAGTTCTCAGAGACTTTAGCATTATTTCATGATATGCTTTTTGAAGGTGTTAAGCCTGACGAAACCACTTTGGTCAGTGTGGTTTCAGCTTGTACTCAACTTGCTGCCCTCGACCAAGGCAAGTGGTTAGATGCTTACATACGGAAAAATGGGCTGAAGGTGAATATAATTCTTGGTACAACTCTTATTAACATGTATATGAAATGTGGAAGCGTGGATAACGCTATGGAGGTTTTCTATGGGATGGAAGAAAAAGGGGTTTCTTCATGGAATGCTCTAATTCTCGGCCTGGCCATGAACGGCCAGGTTGAAAGGTCACTCGAGATGTTTGAAGAAATGAAAAAACACAAAGTAGTGCCAAACGAAATAACGTTTGTGGCAATTCTTGGCGCGTGTCGGCATATGGGTTTAGTGCAAGAGGGGCGCCAATATTTTGATTCTATGGTGAAGGAATACAAAATCGAACCGAACATTAAACATTACGGATGCTTAGTTGATCTTTTTGGTCGAGCAGGGCTTCTGAAGGAAGCAGAGGAACTAATCGACACTATGCCTATGGCACCCGACGTTGCCACTTGGGGTGCTCTTCTTGGAGCTTGCAAGAAACACGGCGACAAGGAAATGGGAGAGAAAATCGGGAGGAAACTCATTGAACTTCAGCCCGAGCACGATGGATTTCATGTATTATTATCAAATATATACGCTTCAAAAGGTAATTGGTCGGATGTCTCGGAGATCAGAGGGATCATGACGCGGCAAGGTGTCGTTAAAACTCCGGGATGCAGTATAATCGAATCCGACGGCGTCGTGCACGAGTTTCTTGCCGGGGATAAATCGCACCCTCTGATTGAGGAAATAGAGGGGATGTTGGAAGAAATGGTTCGGAGATTGAAGAGAATGGGTTACGCGCCCGGTACGACTGAGGTTTTACTTGATATCGATGAGGAGGAGAAAGAGACGAATCTGTTTAGACATAGTGAGAAGCTTGCGATTGCATTTGGTCTTGTGGCGACGAGTGCACCAACACCGATTAGAATAATTAAGAATTTGAGAATCTGTAGTGATTGTCATGCAGCGGCGAAACTGGTCTCTAAAGCTTTTGATCGTGAGATTGTGATTAGGGATCGGCACCGGTTTCACCATTTCAGAAATGGTTCTTGTTCTTGCATGGATTATTGGTAGCAGAATATCATACAACGATGAGACGAAAATGAAAAAAAAAAAAAAAAATACAATGGTGTATATTTTCAGCTTTATGCGAGTCCAAATAGGTTCTGAATGCTGCAATCTTGACCGCTGTGCGACACGATTGCACGAGTTAATGCACATGTTTTGGAACTTTATTTGGAAGCAGCTTTTTTTGAGTCTAAGCAGCAAATCAAAAGGGTGTTTATGGGTTGGGCATGCATCTCACAGCCAGGTAAAAACTAAAAACTAAATGCTGTAGAGTTGCTAACTTCAATCAACAATGTATTTTCACCAAAGACTAGGAATGAAACTTTGCCATCTGCATCTGGTTCAACAATCAAAATAGAATTATTGATGCACTTTCTATAGCTCAGAAATTGATAATTACCTTGCATTATCAGGTCAATCTTTAAAATAGAAAGGAAAATTTCTCTTTTATTTTATTTCCTTGTTAATTTTCTTCATGATTACAATCTGTTTATGCTATAAACATTTCCATTGACAATGTTGACTTAAAAGCCTTATCTTCTAAAAAATCTGCCAAATCAGGTGGTAACATAGGTTGCAAGCACCAAGGTAGATATGGAGGAGATCAAACATGGGAATAAGAAGATTTTTTTTTATAGTAATATGGTTTATTAAAGGCGCTTAATTTAGCCTTAACCATTCAGTCGAATTGCTCTAAAATTCAAGTCCATCCTTCACTCCAATTAAAGATATAGCACAATTGAATACAGGAAAGACTGGATTTGATTCATACATCAATCATCTCTGTCCGAATATTTCTTTTTGGAAGAGGAGATAGGGTAGAAAACCCGACTTTTAAAACCAATTTCTAATATACTTAATTCCAGCATTTAACTATTAGCCATTTATTATCATGTTCATTTTGCAGCAAGCAGCATTGGGGCTCAAGGATATTCAGAGATGGAGGCATTCAAATATTTGCAGCAATGAACCTTCTTTGGCAGATTAACAAAGATTCAACCAGAAATTATGTAATAAACTCAATTTCATAATGACTCCAATCAAAGAATAGTCCGACATGCTTTGAAAGATCCTTGTGCTTGCCATTTATGTATCAATCATCTTTTCACTTGTTATTTCTTTTGGAAATCAAGTTCATGCATTAGTAGTCTTCGAAAATTTTATCTTGTGATATCAAATTTTACAAGATTAATGTTGCTCTCCATGTGTGTAAGATTTATTATCAAAAACTTGCAATAGCACTTTAGATCAAAGAAATTGCTGATTGCATTTAGATTAATTTGAAAATAAAGCTTCTCTGACATATTGACAAAGATTTAACACAAAATTATACATCTATTTAAAATGTCTATTTGCAGCTAATCATCCAAGTCAAAATAGCCAAAATCACTTGGTTTGCCCAGATCTATGCCAGATTTAAATGTTTTCCCAGTCATCTCTATAGTGAAACACAATGGTTTATCATTTTTAAACATGCATTCAATGGCTAAAATACCTGTTAAGTTTTTTATCTGAAACTAAAATAAAAAAGACAGTAATTCAATTTTGGTTTCTTAAGAACTTGATGCATTATAATCTTCTTTTAAATTTTATCTTGTTTTATCAAAATCTTTTACAAGATTAATGTTGCTTTTCTGTCTAAAAAGAATATTCAAAAACTTTTATTAATTTTTATTACTTTATAATTGATAAAAAAATATTATATAAAGCCTAATTTTATTTAATATAATATTTATTAAAATTTTGTCTTTAAAATATTCAAATTAAAAAATTAAAATTTAAGGAAATTATTGGAAAAAACAAAATTCATAATAATATAGAAACATAAAATCACTATTTTGCACTAATTTTAAATTAATAAAAATGTTTTTAGATGAAATTAAAATTAAGAAAACAAAAAAAAGTTTAAAAAAAAAAATGAAAAATGGCTAAGATACCTGTTAAGTTTTTTTTTATCTGAAACTAAAATAAGACAGTTAGCGCAGAGCAAAAATTGCATTGGCTCCAAAGTGGAGCAACTTGATCGGGTTTAAAGGCACAATAAAATCTTTGATGCATCGTATCGACATAATTTAGTCATGTTGCTCCTCTATGGTACTGTGTTTGTACAAAAATAATCAGAAAAAAGAAATTACGTACCTACTTAACAACATACAACAAAAACCTGCAGGTCAGTTTCGATCATTTAGTCGAGCACTGGGCTGTTTCAATCTTCGTTTCCGACCCTTCATTGAGACCTCTGTCCTCTATTGAGGAAAAGAATAAAAGAATGGGATCTGTCTTCCTTCGGAAGTCGATCGTAAACACTTTAGGCTCCACAACAAGAACCAAAAATTTCTACACTAAAAATCACTTCTTGTTCAAGCCACAATCATATGGTCATCATCTCAAATGCTTCCCAATTACTGATCATCTTTAATTTCCATCTTCCAAATCACTTATTAAGCATTGTAAATCAGGATTATTACATCCCGTTTCTTTCATGTGTATGCCCAACATATCTACCGCTTCATAAACCCATTCAATATGCGAACCCAACTTATCTCCCGCAACAAAACTATAAATCTGATTCCTAACCTCAATCCAACTTCTACCTGCCTCTTTTTTACTTCCCATTCCTCTCAATAACTTTCTTATCCTCGCAAAATCTCCCCACTTGCCATCGGCCGCGTATATGTTCGACAATGCCAAATACGTCCCTGCAACACTCGGCCTCAAATCTAACACCCTACTTGCAGCTAACTTCCCCAATTCTGCAAGCTTATGTGCTTTGCAAGCTCCAAGAAACGCTCCCCAAACAGCCTCATCTGGCATAAACGGCATAGATTCTATCAGCTCGTACGCTTCCTTAACTCGCCCAGCACGACCTAGCAAATCCACTACACACCCATAAATTTCTTGATCTGGGGTTATATTGTAATTACTAACCATTGACTTGAAGTACTTTAGACCCTCATCAACAAGTCCAGTATGACTACAAGCATTCAGAACTGCAACAAACACAATCCGGTCGGGCCTAACTCCAGATTGAACCATTTTATCAAACAATTCAATAGCTTCCTTTCCATGACCATGGCTACCATATCCAACCATCATAGAGGTCCACGAGACAACATTTTTGCCATGCATTTCGTTGAAAATTTTGCATGAATTAATAATGCTTCCACATTTAGCATACATGTCAATCAAAGCGTTGGCCACTCCTAAGTCATTTACGAGGCCTCTTTTTATAATCCCTCCATGAACCTGTTCTCCGACCCCCAAAACCGCCATGTTAGCTACGGCAGCTATAACTGAGGTGAATGTGAAACAATTTGGGGTGAGACCTTCAGACTCCAAGCTCGAGTAGAGGTTGAGGGCCTCGTGTGGATTTGACTTCTCATATCCTGCAATCATTGTGTTCCAAGTGATTATATCTCTTTCTTTCATCCCATGAAAGCATCGATCTGCTTCATTCAAACCAATACACCTGCAGTACATGTCTAACATGGAATTCATTACAGGAATACTGGATTCAAACCCACTCTTGAATACTGTAGCATGTATCTGCTTGCCGTACGGTTCTGAGCCAATTGAAGTACAAGCTCTAATAGCAATTGAAACGTTAAAAGGATTTAATTCAGCATCCTCCTGTTGGCATAAATAGATGACAGCATGTACATTAAGATAAAGCAACAATTTTCAGATCAAAGCATGAAAATATGATCCCTCATCAAAATCATTAGCAAGAACCAAACTCATGTTTATTAAAAATTGTTTGCAACTTGATCATATTTGTGGCTTATCAGTGAATTGTAATCTCACACAATCCAAAAAATATTACGAACGAAATGCAAAATTTATATACTTACCAGTAACATTTGTCTAAAAACTTGGAGCCCACCATGGCCATCTCCCAGGTGAGTATAACCAGCAATCAAAGTAGTCCACGACACCGAGTTTTTAACTCCAATCTCCTCGAAAACAGCACAGGCTCTGTCCATACGATCGCAGCACGTGCCGTACATGTCCATAAGCGCATTCGCAACATAAATGCTCCCAAGCACTCCGTGCTTAACCGCCAGCCCATGAACCAAGGAGCCACAAGAAAGTGAATTCATGCTTTTACAAGCCTTGAGCACACTAGAGAAGGTGAACTCGTTAGGTTGCACGCCTGCACCATCTCTAAGCATTTCGCCGAACACTGTCCACGCGTTCATATGGAGGTTGCATGAGGTGTACCCACTGATCATTGCCGACCAAGCAACCACATCTCGGTCAGGCATTTCGTCGAACAGTGAACGAGCTTCTCTGACGAGTCCCGTTTCGAAGTATGATTTGATGACATTAGTGGCTAGGACTGAAGGAGGTTTCGGCAAAAATGGTGGTTTGGAGAGGGTCCAGGAGTTTAGAGTATGATACCAAAGAGAGTTGTGGATTCTTGGAGCGATATGTGGGAGATGGACTAGTTTTCTTGATGTCATTCCTAATACATCGGGCTACAACTGGCAATTGAATGTGATGAGATGATTTCTTATTAATTTTATTTTCTTTAGTTTCATCTATTATAATATTTATTATTATCATAGTTTAGTTTTAAATTTTAGTCCGTTTATTTCTAATCTTTCTATACCTAAAGAAGACCATGTTAATAATAAATAGTATCTTAAATTTAATAGTATCTTAACTCTAGTAAATAGTATCTTAACTCTAATAAATAGGGATAATTACAATTAGCCCCCTAATATTTGGGCTAATTACAAAAAAAGACAAGAGGTTTTTGAAAATTAAAACAACTCCTTAAGGTTTAATAGTGTCTTAAATTTAAAAAGGTAACTCTAATATTTTGATAAATATTAGGGGAGTTTTTTAAATATTTTTTGCATATGAGGGGGAAAATGTAAGATGAATCAAACCTAAAGGTTCTTTTTGTAATTTCCGTAAATCTCTGGGCTTTTTTGTCGTTAGCCCGAACCTTAGGCGGATTTGTGTGATTATCCCTGATAAATATTATGATCTAACTAGGGACCATGGTGAATAATTCAGCAATAAGACCATGCTATATACTCCCTCTCCCTGCCTAGAATAATGAGTTCAATTTAATTTGACACAAAATTCTAGATGTTAAAAATATATTTTTTTATTTTATAAAACATATCTTATTTCCAACACATCCCACCAAAATATGAGAATGCCAATGAATTGAAAAATGTTTAGGGCTGCAAAAATTCAATATATAGTATTACAGATCCACCTAAAAGTTTAAGGACACACAGGAAGCAATTCTAATTATTTGGAAGAAATAGACATAAGAAAACTATTGCATCTTTTCATTTCAAGAAAGTGTTACATCAAACATGTAAACATTATCCGATAAAGTTGTCAAAAACTAACTCATGAATAATTACGTAGGGATAATTACAAAAACTACTTTAGGTTTAGCCTGCTTTAAAAAGAAAACTCAGTTACCTCTTACAATTACAAATTCTCCTTTTGTCTCTACATTTGTCTCTATTTTACAAATTGCACCCTCAAAAGGGGAAATGGGAGGTAAATACAAAGTTTTAATGGATGTTTGTAATACCTTAAAGGGAGTGTTTATAATTTTAAAAGATAATTAGAGTTTTTTTTGTAATTAAGACTAAAACTCAGAGCAACTTTTGTAATTATACATAATAACTTACATGCATATCGAATGATTCATAATTCCACTTAGTTTGCACTTCAATTATGCTGTTCCTATTAGATATGAACATCTCGTGTTGCAACAAACACATATTTATGGAAATTTTGAAATGTTTTTTTCAAAAATGTGACACAAAATGCAACACCAAGTACTCTATTATTACACTACACAAGTCACAAACAAAATTCTTAGTTTCATATGTTGTATTGTATCAGCAGGTACATCAATATGAAATTTATCTTGTAGCTATTAAGCTAATATCTAGTAATTAGTACATATACATAAAACTAATAGGTCACCCTTAAAAAAATCCAGGGCCCCCAAATACATCGTTTATTTTCACATCCTATTTAGAACTGTGTGAAACCTACTTGTGTAGGACTTGAGCCTAAATATAACTCCTGAAAAACTCCTAAAACTATCATCTGTACATCAAATTGTTATACTTTCGTACAAAGAATCGTTTCGGTCATCAGACTAGAATCTGAGACTTGGCTAGCCAACGAGAGCACTTTTTGCGGGTAGAGTTGCTCAAAGCACAAACACAAATTTCAAGAAGATCGTAGTCTTCGTCCCAATATAAAAGGGAAGCCATCTCTGGATTCTCTAACAGCAACTTTGATGTCAGATATCCTGCGATGGACCATGTCTGATAAAGTCGGGCCTGCTTTCCTATGAATTTCCCGTTTCTTGTGTCGTAATATTCAGGCCAGCGATCCAGAGGAAGCCTTTTTTCGACTATATCAATTGCCTTCTTTGCCAGATCCGTCCTACCCATTTTCATGCATGCCAATGTGAACTGGGAGAGCAAAAGGGAAATCGTCAAGAAGAGTCCAAATACACACTCGTCCAAAAGGTTGAAAGGCAAATTCATCAATTCGTGATTAATATCTCCATCTCCAATCCACTCAACTAAGCTCAACGGGAGATAAATAGACTTTCCTCAGTTAGCCATGGACTTCACATAAGGAATCCCCTCTCCGATATTTTCCACAAAGGGATAATTACAAGAACTATCCCTTAGGTTTAGCCAATTTACCAAAAACCTCTAGTTATCTTTCAAAATAACAAGTACCCCTTAATTGGTTTTTTTTTGAAATTAGACTATAAACTCGGGTAATTTTGTAATTAATCTTTAAATGTTCATTACTTATAAAAGATTTAGGACAAAAAAGTTATTCTTACCTGCCACAAAAGTGTGGGCCAGGATCCACCATTATGATACGACCAAGGCCTGCAAAAGTCCATTGATATCAGAAAATTAGTTTTTGCCACTCAAAGTTTAGCAGCCACTTCTAAATGATATTTGCATATAAACAGAGAAGATATATATTTACGTGTGTGTGTATATATATATATATATATATTCTAGTAAAATAAAAGCTGCATTTATATGATCGAAATATAGCGGAGAAGCTGTTGTGGGCACTCACGTATTCTTTGGATCACTTCCAGTGATTATTCGCCACTCTTCCGATTCTAAAGCAGGATAACATATTTTAAGAGGCATCTGAGCAATAAGATCATCCCATTTGGCTTCAATCAGATTCAATATAGACTCATTCTGTTTCGGAGTAGCCAGAGATGATACTATGGACCACAGATTTCCAAGTGTGAAGAACCTAAAATCCATATGTGCTGGCTGTAGATTGCCAATAAGATAACCACCTTCCTCAGGAATCCAATGCATTAACCAATGAGGAATCTGTTCAGGGTATATATTAAACTTGTTAGTGGCTTCTGTTGAATACTCCTCGGTCTTGTAACGGTAGATTTCATTGATTTTCTTCAGATCAACCCAATAGTATTCTCTGATGTGAAATGACAATGCACTGAGTCTATTACTGATGGCCCTCACCAAATTCTTGGATCCATCGTCTGATGCAAGCATCTCCCGTGAGCACCGAAGAGCCGAGTAAAATAATGACTGCAAAATAAAAGATGTCAGGCATGTATGGTTACGGTGAAGTTTCCCCAGCCAGAAAAATGTGAAGTGCTTTGTTCAACACACGCAAATTGCTGATACTCATGAGAAGTATATTCCACGCCCAGTTTTATAAAGCCTGTGAAACCTAAGGATCAAAATTTATAAATGCATAAAGGTAGAGGGCACCATGTCTAATCAAACACTCTGTCCAAGAAAATATTGGAACTACGGATTTCAATCCCCACCTAAGCTATTATTTTCTCAGCATTTTCTTCTATTTAAAAGGATTTCAAAAGGAGCTGGGTGGATAGCAATTTAATTTTGGTTTTCCTTCTATTTAATCCAGAATTTCGGACACCTATACAAACCGCAACCTAGACATAGATCAAGAAAAAATAATTATCATATATAATCATCCATTAAACTCACAATGACCTCAATGCAATTATAAATATTTCAGGTAAATGATTTGGAGTTAAAAGAAGAGGCTCATTGTGACAGCACAAACTTGGAATAGAAGAAGCTTTTCTTTACATTATTTGTTTGATATTTGAAAATGTCAGTATAAAAATCTCTTTTGAAGACCTGTCAAGAAATCGGCACCTTGGGGTTTGTTCTTAAATGCGAACGAGAAAAATGTATTGAGTTTTCTTTTGTAAACTTAATCACCATTGATCCAGTATAAAGAATAGAAACTACTATTATATTGAAAATAAGGAGGAAAAACATATCAAGATTTTCAAAAATTACATGTCTGGTCATAGGGGAGAGGGTTTATTCTTCTACACAGAAAATTAAACAGCCAGTTAAACTTTACATCCCCAAACTCCCATCCTCGAAGCTGCTAAGAACTAACAAGTAAATTTTAACTGGCTCCTGCATATGTAGAATAAACTTACTTGAATCTCCAAGGGATGACCATGAATACCCATCCGCCGATCTATCATGCAGGAGCCATCAGTGACAAGTAAAGAAGGAAACATATCAAAACCATCAGACAAGCAGAGGTTCATAATAAGTGTTATTCCTGTTTGAACATCCACTCTTTCCTGTAATGCATAGTCACCAGTAAGCTTGCCATAGGCCCGCAATAAGATGATCCACCAGAGTCCTACATAAAATCGAGAATTTTTGCAACATTACATAAATAATATCTGAAATTGAAATTACTATGTTTTGAAACCTTTATATATTAGATTTGGACCAGGGGTTCTTCGATAGACAAAAGTAATATCAATTTGAAATGAACAGCAGGAAACCAAAAGAAAAGAGTCCACTAACAAGTGGCATTATAATTACAGAAATGAAATATGCATACCAGAATCCACAGGTGCTACACGGCCAATAGCTGACTCCCCAAAATCTGGATCAAGAACTTCTTCAAACTTATTATCATCTAAAGCCACAGTTCTAACTTTAAAACTTGCTGGCATCAATCCTTGTCCAGGACTGTAGCAATCCACAGTTTTCTCCCAACTCTATGAAACAATGATGCGACTATAAGAAACATGAAGGAACAATGAGGGGCATATGAGAAAAGGAGTTAGCATGAATGAAGTAACCACATCACTCACCAACTGCACTCCACGAGAATGATTAATTAGAAAATCATGGAAAACCATGAAAGAGATGCCTGATCAAAGATCATTTTTACTTGCCTTATTCATGAGTTTAATGTTAGTATCTGTTAATCATGCAATGTGTTATCAGAAGAAGAACATCCCTTAAGATACAAAAGTGGCTAATGTGCAATCAGCGAAAAGAAACAGTGTTCGACAATATTGCCGCATAGAGAATATGAAACAATGAGTGGTCTGCGTCTAAAGCATCTCTCGAGGTTATTTTTGTTGACTTTGCAACATAACATGCACTTAAGTTATGAAGTTAAAATTACTTAAGTTCTTATCACCTGAATCGTGCAGGACGCATCCAAGTATGAAATCCTTTTAACATGGAATATGAAAAGCAGGGACAAGGATTACTCATTTCATTTATTTACCCTTAACTAAAGGATGAGTTGAACCGTATAGTTAAGTTAAGATGAAATTTCTTGTACTTACGACAACTAGTCTTCTCTTATAATAATAAATTAAAAATAAATAATAAGAAGAAAAGCATAAATTGAGGTGTCTTCCAGCACATCTGGACATCCAAAATGTTATAACTTATAATGCTTCAAACACTCTAGAAAAAGTAAGTACAAGAGTTTCAGAGCTAAAACCCTGGCACCAACAAGATTTAAAGCTGTATTTAAACGGTCTACTCTGTTAAAAAATAAAAATAAAAAGTATATAGACTATTCTTAAACTTTTCACATTGGGTTTACTCTAGCACATTCGAACTTCCAAAAACTTAATACTTCAATGCTCTAGGAAAAGGAAAGAACAACAGTTTCCTGACCAAATCGAAAACGCCGAAATGATTTAAAGTTAAATTTTTATGGCTCCTCATATATGTTCCCAATTTCCCTCTTTATTTCTTCTTCTTTCTCTGTCTCACTCTCAACTATATCCTTTAGTATAAAAATTTTGCAGTGGCCATGAATCATACTCAAGATTTACAACTTGAAAACACATTCTACAGACTGCAGTGAATATCTACTTCTTCAATAATCTCTATGAGCTGTTTAGAGAAGGAAAGCAGTGAAGCATTGAACAAAACAAAAACCAAAATATTCAGTAAAGACAAGCTATCATTTTCAATCCAATTTGTTATGTTTCTTTACGAATCAATTTCAAGCTCCACAGTTGAAAATCCACATCCATATAAAACAACAAAACAAAAACAGCGAAAACTCGATGCATATATGACACACATACAACACAAGACAAAAACAAGATTGGAAATCAGATTACCTGTAGTTGCAAGGTGTGAAGCAAGAAATTCCTCACTATCTCCCCCTCACCCTTTAGCAAAAATGCAAAGGCCGATGGGACGAAATCCCGAATAAACACCTGATCATAATTAAGAGGCAGTTTGTCATTCGGATCATTTGCGCCAAAGTACCCACAGGACTCCCACAATACGTCACAATAGCACTCCTCAGAAGCCTCCAAGCTTCCTTTTCGACCTCAGACTCCTCTTTACTAACCTTTACACACTCGGCCTCATTCAAGCTCTCATTTTTCACATCATTGCCAAGACCTTCAACTTCAATCCTATCATCCTCTTTTTCAGCTACATTCTCATCCAAATCAATTTTCTCCACTACCAGTGGCTTAACATTAAGGCCACCATGAACATAAATTCTCTCGAAATTCTTGTCGTTAACACGGGTTTCAACAGATGTTGATAGATTTTTGACATTTGATGCAACACTAGCAACCAAATAATGGGCCCTTTTGCTACAATTACAGCTCCAGGTGCTCGAGAAAATTCCTGACTGACCCCAAGTCGAAGTGGGTGCAGAATTCGGCTTCTGGGATCGGCTGGAAATGGATTTAAACCCGAAAACACCAGGCGAATAAGTATGAAACTTATGGTAACTGAATCGGAAATTAAACAAATGGTTAGTGGGTGTGGATGGAAAATTGGGGAATTGGACAAAGGAACGCCTAAAAGAGGTGTGTTCTTGCAAGGGAACAAGATTCTACAATAGGGCTTCATGTTTATACGTTTGATAGTTTTCATTTCATTCGAAAACCAGAATTATCAAGAACACAAAAAATGAATAAAGAAAGAAAGAAAAACAGGTTACTGATGGTAAGGTATCAGTATTGCAAGGATAATTGAATCCGATGTTATGCAGCAGAAATTTAGGTTTCCCGCGGATAAAAATAGGGATGTAAGAATGGAAAGCAGGCAGGATTTCGTGGAGAAGAAGATCCAGGGATATGGCGTGTCCGAAGGACTTTACTAAAAGGGGGCACTGATTCAATGGTAGTTTGCATTTTATATTGACGTGGGCGATTAGCGGCGGCTAGCGGGATGAGGTCTCATGTTCCAAAATCTTGTTCCACTTCATATTCTACTGTACAGGATGAATGACACGTATACAATTATGATATTATCATATACACGTGTCGCACATCAAATACAGTAAAATAGGAAATGAAACAATTGTGGAATAGGAAATCTCAATCCGCGGCTAACACAGTGTTTGGGAAAAACTTATATAAAGTATTTTTTGTCCTTTTTGGCTAAAAGAAAAAATAAATAAAATAAAATTTTGTTTATGGGTTACGTGCTTCTAGCCTTCTAAAGTCATTTATGGTTTTAATTCCATTTACATCGAGTAATCTCATTTTCCATTTGACTGGAATAAATTTCCAACTTTTTAATAGAAATTGTGTAAAACTAAAATATGTTCGGTTATAAAAATATTGATAAAGAATTTATAAGGGGTAAAATGGTAATATGTTTGTTTAATATGTTGTTTAAAACTCTTCTCCTAGAAAAAACGTGAAGGAATGATATTGCTTGAAAAATAATAAAATAAAATTTGTAAAAGATAAATTTAGGAATATAGTTTTCATAAAAGTCAAAATAGCGAACAAAAACAAGGCTCCATTTCAATTGATGGGTTTGGATTTGGATTTTTTTAATAAGTTGATAGTAATGGTTGGATTTGGATAAATTTCAAAGAATGGGATAAATTTCAAAGAATCAAGATACCACTCTGAACTCTGGCTGGTGGTGGTTGGGTTTGGATTTGGATAGAGATTTGTGGAAATGATTTCAAATTACTCTAAATGACATGGATTTGAAATTAACCACAATGACTTAAAAATAACTCAAACAACACAATAAAAAAGATTTTATAATTATTTATTAAAATTAGTTAAATATAAAATCATTTGTCAAACTAAATTTATCTTAATCTTTAAAATCTACCAAAATTGTGATAAGACCGCCAAAAATAACCAAAATTTCAAAGATTCGTTTATTACATTTTCACCACATAATTGTGTTACTATTTTTACATAATGTTTTAGGCGGTAAAATTATTAGACTACTATTTGTAGTCAACTCTCTCTTTATATATACTAGATGAGACATCGTGCAATGCACGGGTTGTATATCAATGATGTCTTCGATTGTATTGTGACATGTGTATTTTTCTATTTGTTTTATTGATTCTATTTCTCCGCATTGCAATAATTTTAAAACAACATCAGACAATAGACGGAAAATTCTATTTAATATTTGTTATCGATGAAGTCAAAATACATAACTCGTGATCATAAAAAATACATTCAAGATTATGTCTTTGTATTCGATCTTAAAAAGGTAATTTCATAATCGTATAAGGCGCAACTTCATCGCCCATTGTATTTCACTCATGTTTAGATCCTTAATCCGTGCTAATATTGGTGTTATACCCTTTTCCAAGGTTGTAATAGTAAATTCGAATGCAATTTTTTTTTCAAAAGTTATTTGTGTGTATTTTTTATTTTTTATATTCATTATGAGTGTCAAATTAAAGATTGTAAAAAGACAATCAATTTGATATATTATATGTGAAAAACGAATCAAAACAAAAAAAATATATTAAATGTTTTTTCCAAAAGAAAAATATATAATAACTAATGTAGTCCACACAGAGATTAATAATCTAATTTTATATAATTATTTGTCAATATATATAGAGATTTTTCATAATTACACTAATTACCAAACTTGACGTTACATACTCCAGTTATATTTTACTATTTTGGGAGAATGGTTTAAGCAGAAACATTTTTAAATACTATTTATAAGTAACTCGCTTATTTTATGTATATATATAGGGTTAGGATCAAATGTGGCAGGGGGCTTACCATGTGACAGTGTGGATTAATCCAATTCATCCACACCTTTTATTCAATGGTCCAAATTGCTATTAAAAATAACTAATTTATCAATTAATTAATAGATGGAAATGGCATAATAGTAACTAGCAAAATGTCATAAATCACGCCCTACAATCAATGGATTGATTAATATCACGTTTCTATAACCGGATTGTGTACCAATTTAATAGTTGAACTGTACACCATTTAATAACTGATTTGTACACCATTCTATATCTAACAATGCATCATTGTATAACTAATTGTACACCATTCAATCCCCGATTTTTATGGGATTTCATTTTACGATTGTTCCCGCTTTTCATTCAATTGTGGTTTACTCACAATGATATACAATTAGTTATACAATGATGCAATCGTTAGATATAAAATGGTGCACAGTTAGTTATTAAATGGTGCACATTTCAACTACTAAAATGGTGCATAATTCAATTATGGAAATGTGATCTTTATCACATCCATGATTGTAGGGCGTCATTGTGGGAAGGTAGTTATACCATTTTGTCTTTTATAGGATTTTTAAATAATACACAATTAGTTATACAATGATGCATTGTTAGATATAAAATTGTGCACACTTAAGTTATTAAATGGGAAGATGGTTCACCATTTTATCTTTATAGTTCCTTTAAATGATGTACAATTAGTTATACAATGATGCACTAGTTAGATATAAAATGGTGCGCAGTCAGTTATTGAATAGTGTATAGTTCGAGATAAAATGGAAAGCTGGAACAATCATAAAATCAAATCCCATAAAAATCGCTGAATTAAATGGTGTACAATTAGTTATACAACGATGCAATCGTTAGATATAAAATGGTGTATAGTCGATTTTATTAAATGGTGTACGGTTCAATTATTAAAATGGTACACAATTTCGGCTATGGAAACGTGATATTAATCAATTCCTTGATTGTATGGGCGTGATTTATGGCATTTTACTAGTAACTATTATGCACTTTCCACCTATTAATTAATTGATAAATCGCTTATTTTTAATAGCAATGGACCATTGAATAAAAGGTATGGATGGATGAGATCAATCCACACCGCAATGCCACACGAGATCCTATCGCTATATATATATATATATATATATATATATATATTAGATAATGCAATTGATTATGATTTTTTTGTTAATACTACAACCAACAACAAAGTGATGGTGATTTAAAATATTTTATAGCATTAGATTTACGAAAATATTAAATGCCAACAAAAAATCTCTCATTTTTTTTTCCTCAAAAACCTGGTCGTCTTTTGCTCTTCCATCCATTTCATTTTGTTCTTCATTCATCCTCCTATAGGAAGTAATTTTCATTGTTTTTATTCTCAATAATTTTTTCACGTATAAATGACTTTTATTTGTCCCCAATAGAGGATTTTTTTCGAGTAAATAAAATTTTTCACATATGTCGATTTTATTAGAAGATTCGGATGAGACATTATCCGACGATATTAGGGATGGCAAAATGACTGTCCCCGTCTGTCTCGTGACTGTAGCGGTCGGGCGGGTCCGGGTATCACCTGCCGTGGATACCCGGGCTCCGTCCGTGCTATTCTTTTTAATATATTTAATGTATATTTTAAATGTATATTATATAAAATAATATAGTTTTATGTATTTAATATTATATTTAACATATATAATAACAAATTTTATAAATAATATGTATTTATAATACAAAATATAATTTTAAAAATTTATTAATAATATACAATATAAGATAAAAATAAAATAAATTCAAAATGGGCGACCCGCCCCGCGACCCATGGAGAGAGATGGGGCGGTCCGGGTATTGAGCCCCATTATCATCCCTAGACGATATGTTACATAAGCGATATTAAATTTTTTAGTATGTGTTTTGTCCAAGAGATTCATTACGATGATATGATTCTACGGATCGCTTAGATGTGTATAGATTATAGATTTAAAAATTTTGTTTTAGATCCAGTATATGTTTATGATCATTTATGGCTTACAACTATATTCCATTCGATTTTATAATCAATTGTAAGTTTCTTCTATGAATGGAAGAAATTTATTTTGATTCTAAAAAAATATTAAAGCATATTAGTAAATGAACAGGGCTTCGGATGTAGCCCATAGCATTAAATGAATAAAATTAGCTAGTTGAATGTTAATAAAAAAGGGTTAGTCTTCCGTCGGACAATGTTTTTAAATCGACCGACATCAAACTGAATTAATAATTGGGTCATTGAGTCATTGGTTCAACCGGTTAAACCGTTCTAAAAAATCGATTGACCTTATACATACATATATATATATGTATGTACAAATGTAAAGGATAAGTACAAGTACAAAAGTAAAAAAATAACAAATATAAATAATAATAAATATAATAAATTATAATATCCAAATATATATATAAATCGAATAAAAGGAAAATTTGTAAGTCCAAGAGGCTACGATAATCTGAGGGGGGAATAGATTATCTCCATCTTTTCGATTATGCCCTCTTTTTTTCGAAACAAATATGCCAAGACATAATAAAGGTGCGGGAAGTAAACAACACACGCGTCGATTTAAAGAGGTTCAACCCACCTAGGGCCTAATCCTCTACCACCCCAAAGATATCTGGGATGGATTTCAAAAAGAAAAAGATTTTATTAATTTCCAAAATTAATACAACACCTTACAACATCACCTTGAAGAGCACCACACTCTTCTACAACACCACCTTTGAGATTACCACAATCTCTCTTGAAGATTACCACAATCTCCAACGGCACCTAGTGAAGATTACCACAATCTTCAACCTTGAAGAATACCAAATTCTTCAATACCTCAAGAGCACCACACTCTTGAAACACATATCACTAGATCACCCAAGTGTATTTTTTCCATAAGAATACTCACAAGGATGTCTTGTGTTGAATGATAACAAAAATCAAGATTACAACTCAATAATGAATATTACAATTTGAGTGCAAGTGTAATCAAGAAATAAAGCCTAGACCTCAAGATGTGAAAGTGAAATACTTAGCTATAAAAACAACAAGAGTGTTGAATATGAAAGCTTGGAAATTTGCGATTTCTTGTTGTGTATTTGCTTGTGTTGTTGTGTCTTGTGTCTTCAATTCAACCTCTATTTATAGGGAAGTCTTCACCAACATAGGCTCATCTATCTTCACTTTTGTCTACAAAAAGAAGATCACAAGATGTAGAAATATTGTACAAAAATCAAAAGTAAATCTTGTCAAGAATTTCAAATGACATAATTTTTTGTCACAAAATAGCATAGCATGGGCGACCGGTTGCCTTGTTGAAGATTTCGACCGTTTGAAAAAAATAGTGCGATCCGGTAGGGGTTGGGGTGCGACGGGCGGAGAGGGGGGTCGGCCGTCGCCCAGGTGCAACCGTCGGCCCTCCCTCCCTGACCGGTCCCCCCCCTCTTTTTTCAAGACCCGCATGTTCTTCTTTCGTGTTTTCTTTTCTTTAGGCACAGTCGACCATTTGGGCGACACTTCGACTCCAATTTGAAATGTTGTCCCATTTTTTTGAAAAATAAACTTCAAGAAATACTCCAAAAATTAGTAAAAACATTTTAAATCATTTGGGAGTATTTGGACAACATTTATAAACATAGTTTTGGTGTAAAAACCAATATAAACAAAATCATCAAAAGTGTTGTCCAATTTTAATCAAATTAAAACTCTAAGAAATACTCCAAAAATTAGTAAAAACATTTTAAATCATTTAGGAGTATTTGGACAACATATAAAAACATTATTTTGGTATAAAAACTCATTTAAACAAAATCATCAAAATCTTGATAAAAACATTTATCTAACAAACTCCCCTTTTGATGATTACAAACCAAAACAATTTTAGGAAGTTGATTTTAATACAAAACCAATTTTTCGGTCTTAAAGATCAACCATTGCAAGCAAGATTTATCATAAGTACAAACACACAAGGATAGGAGCAAAGATTTTTCAAAATCATTTTTGCACAAGCTCCCCTATCAATATGCATATCAAGAACAAGTATACAAGCAACAACTAAAAGCTAAAAGCTTAGCTTTTACAACTTAAGCTTAAATTCCATGGGCTTATAAGCTCCCCTGTCACAAAACATCATTAGTCAAGCATAAAAGTCCACAATACATCAAATGGACTAAGCAATATTCATAGCTTATGGATTTTAAGAGCCCTAACTTATAGCTTTTCTTGCAAGCTTATTTTCGCTTCTTTGAGCGTATGAGCGTTTTCTGTTTCTCCTCATTTGGAATCATCAAAAAAATGTTAGCACGATAAAAACATCATATATTCATATCAAAGTGCGCAAATTTATCGATTTATCGAGCGTTTTGAAAATAGAAAGCTTAAATTCCAAATAAAAGGAAAAATTGATCAATTGACTTGCAAAAGCTCATTTGATTGATAAAACATGATCTCTATAAACTTATAAGACTTTTCAAAATCAAGAAAATCATGTTGGTGATGAATCTTTTATTGAAACATTTTGTCGAACACTTGGCGTGCGTCGAATAAAACTAGAAGTATATAACGCCTTTGAAATTCATTTAAGCCAAAAATTTCATCACCAATTCAGTTCAAACAACATTCAATACATCATAAATATTAAGCTCATTACATTCATATGAAACTAGCATCAAGAATTTTGCAAATAAGTCAAAATCTCAAGGGTTCAACCCATTGAGCAAATGGAGTAGAATTCTTACCATTTATTCGGTAAAGATGAGCAATGATGATGATAATCGAGCTTAATGAAGTCCAAAATATAAAACATATGCAAGAAAACAAATTTGAAGTGAAATTTGTGTGATTTTGGCAAAGGGGACGAAAAATGGCCAAAATAAATTAAAATGAAGAATCTTTGAAGACGAACGGTTTTAATCCGCTTTTTAGGCTTAGGGCGGCCGGCCGAGGTTGAGGGCGGCCTGGCCGACGTTGAGGCGATCGGTTGCCCTCAACCCTTTCACCACTTGTCTGTCAGGTTTTTCAAAAATCCGAATTTTCAACCAAAAATCCGATTTTTCGCCCCTTCGAGTTTTAAAAACGTTGAAAAATCCAAACGTAAGCCTCATTCAATATGCATTATGCCATAATCAAGCTCGAAATGAGGTAAAATACTTTCATGGTAAATGATTGAAAAGTCCGCGAGTTAACTTTGAGACGGAATTAAACACATCTCAAGTTTTTAATAAAAACGCAATCCCTTAGAAAGTTTTTCGAATCTCAATATGTTTAGTTCGATTATGACGAACCATATTTTGAAAAATATTATCACCGGACTTGTTATCCCAAAAAATAATAACGTTTTAAGACTTTGGATACAACAAGTCATAAGAAGAAGTGCCTTATAAATATTTGAAAATTTCTTTTAACGGCACTTTAATGAGATTCGTTGGGATAATTTTTGAAGTCGAGCATATAGACATAAGACATATGGAATGTCGAGTCTATAGAAATAATACAAGAAAACATACCTCGAATTTGTTTGTCAACCGACATGCCTTTCTCAACCTTTGTCAATCTCTTCATTGGTAGCCATAGAGGTTGAGATGATTCTTCCTTCTTCAATGCCTAACTCCTTCAAGAGTTCTTTTGAAATGTAACCATCTACTTGACATTGAATGATTTGAAGTCCAAGCAAGAAATTGAGCTCCCCATCATGCTCATTTCAAGTACACCTTGCATCAACTTGGAAAAATATCTTGCACAAATATTCATTAGTAGTACCAAAAATATTCTCATAAATATGCACAAGTAAACAATCTTGCCCTTTTTCAAAAACAAAGAGAGTAGTATCAACTTTACCTCTTGTAAAATCATTTAGCAAAAATAGATAAGTCTATCAACCGTACAAGGTCTTTTATAAAAAACATGGCCTAGAAAAATTTTAAACCCCGGAGGTTGTTTTACATAGACTTCTTCTAGAATAAAACCATTGAGAAAATTGGATTTAACACCCATTTGGTAAAGCTTGAAATTTTCTTAAAACAAGAATAGGCAAGTAAAAAAATGCAAATAGCTACTAAATGTGCTATGAGTGCAAATGTTACATCAAAATCAATTACCTTCTTCTTGAAAATACCTTTGAGCTACTAATCTCGCTTTAGTTCGACCAATGTTGCCTTGGTCATCGAGTTTGTTCCGAATACCCTTTTTGTCTACTTCATTACTATCATCATAGGGCATCCAATTTGTCAAGGTGTTCACAATAGAACATATACATCCAAATATTTTGAGGTAACCAATATTTGGAGTACTTCATTTCTCATCTACACAACTTTAACAAACTCATTAACGACATCGCTTATATAATCAAGAATAAAAATAGCCCAAGTGTAAAAACATGTTTCAATCATCAATAACAAAATATCTAGCAAAAGAGCATAGTAGTAAGAGACATTATATATATATACCATGAAGCAAGAAACACATACTATGCATTTAGAAGATCATCAAGAGTCTAATAAATCATGCAAGTTCAAATAAGCTTAAGAAAGCTACAAAAGGTCTCTTTTGGAATTTGAAAATCCGATAGCATATAATTGAGACCTCATTTAAAAGAAGTATTTGAACAAGAGTTGACAAAGTAAATATGTGCAATCAAATGTCGAATAGTGCCTTTTTTAAAAAAAAAATTTAAAAATCCTCTTAATGGCACTTGTATGAAATACTATGAAAAACAAGCACATAGGCACATGGCAATACATATATCGAGTCTATAAGAGTAAGAATAACACAAGTAAACGTGCCTCGATAATTAATGCCTTTCTTGACAAATAATGACGTAAATGACCATATGTGAAAATATGTAGATCCTACACACAATTCTTAAAACAAATCTAAAGACAAATCATAATGATAAAAGTGTAGGCTAAAAGATATCACAAGTAAGCTCATGCCATAAAAATCCATAAGAGATGATAACACACTATAGTCTACAAAAAGTGCACAAGAGTTTTAAAGACATCATATAAGGTCTTTTTTTCAAAAATATTTTAAAAGCACAAATATATATTGAAGACCTTAATTAAAAAAATAAATACTTGAAAACTCATTTTGCAATTAATACACAAATAAAAGCATGCATAAAAATAAAATGCATATTTAACTAGGAAGATACGGGTTACCAATTATGCCATTTCAATGGGTTGTGCCGTTCCCATTGTTGATGATATCTTCCCTCGAGAAGTCACTTTGTTGATGATGGCTCATTTGATTACTCCATTTCCAAGATTTTTGTCCTTCCCATTGTTGATAGTCTCTTCTTCTTTGAAAATCATCTTGTTGATGATATCTTTGCCATTTCAATGATTGTGTTCATCCCACTTTTGATTATATCCTCTTCTTGAAATTGGCTTTGTTGAAAATATTTTCTCCTTTGATCAAATGAATTGGTCATTTAATGTCTTCTTGGCGGTATGAATTTTCTCCGATTATTATTTCGTCGGGTACCTATCAAGAAATTATTTTGTGGTACCCTCAAGTGTTTGGGTCATTTGGGATTAGTCTTGAGACTTTTAGGTCTCCAACAATAATTAGAGCTATTTCTACTAGCTCGACAAGAATTAACCGTATGACCACTTTTTTATCGCAATAAAAAAACAAGTAATAATTCTAGGAGCATAATGATCAATATGCATAGAGACTTGATTCTTTTTCATGTGATTGACACCCTTGGGCTTATGATCAAGTTCTAGTTTCGGATTATCACAACAATCAACAATATCGGTCATTCTATTGGTACTCAAGTTTGATTTTAATAAATCCTTTTTCATGCAATCAATATTCTCAACAAGAGTACTATTTTCTTTTTCAAGGTTTCTAACCTTGTCAAGTGTGGTGGTGTGATCACATGAAAGTGATTCATAAGAGGAAAATAAATCATCCTTATCAATTTTCAAAATATTGAATTCCTTTTTCAAATTTTTGTATTTATCAAGTAAGCTTTGGAATTCA
Organism: Rehmannia glutinosa; assembly: GCA_016081115.2. NCBI lineage: Eukaryota > Viridiplantae > Streptophyta > Magnoliopsida > Lamiales > Orobanchaceae > Rehmannia > Rehmannia glutinosa. The sequence continues at coordinate 133,168 of JABTTQ020000424.1, read as the reverse complement.
TTTTGAAGTTCATCAAAATCATTTTGCAAATTACTATAATCATTTTGTAATTCATTATCATAAGAAGTGGAGGGTTTTGAACTTACCTCGTTTTCTTCTTCGCCCATAAGACATCGCTTCGTTTTCATCGACGTCGGAAGTTGTGGGAAGCTCATCCCATGTTGGGTTTGTATCCATTTGAGAAGTAGATGCTTTTGAGTGGCTCCTTTCATTTGCATATACTTCTTCTAATTTTCTCCATACTTCATGTGCCGATTTAATTCCTACAATATGATTATATTCCAAAATGGTAAGTGAACAATACAAAATATTAAAAGCTTTACCATTTAAGGAGATGATTTTCTTTTCTTCATCATTGAGCTCTTTGAGGCCTTTGTGTGGTGTGTTCATCATTGGAATGGATTCTTCATTTACGACCGTGTTCCAAATATCGAACCCGCAACCTTGTAGATAGCATTCCATTCTTTCTTTCCAAAATGTAAAATTTTTGGAATCGAATAGTGGTGGCTTGGTGGTGGAGGCGCCGGTAAGGTAGACTTCGTTCAGAGCCGATGATCGTTCCTCTTTACTCGCAATGTGGAATGAGCTTGCCAAAGAGTTTGGCTCGATACCACTTATAAGTCCAAGAGGCTACGATAATCTGAGGGGTGAATAGATTATCTCCATCTTTTCGATTATGCCCTCTTTTCAAATAAATACGCCAAGACAATAATAAAGGTGCGGGAAGTAAACAACACGCGTCGATTTAAAGAGGTTCAACCCACCTGGGCCTAATCCTCTACCACCCCAAGATCTCCTGGGATGGATTTCAAAAAGAAAAAGATTTTATTAATTTCCAAAATTAATACAACACCTTACAACATCACCTTGAAGAGCACCACACTCTTCTACAACACCACCTTTGAGATTACCACAATCTCTCTTGAAGATTACCACAATCTCCAACGCCACCTAGTGAAGATTACCACAATCTTCAACCTTGAAGAATACCAAATTCTTCAATACCTCAAGAGCACCACACTCTTGAAACACCTATCACCTAGATCACCCAAAGTGTATTCTTTCCACAAGAATACTCACAAGGATGTCTTGTGTTGAATGATAACAAAAATCAACATTACAACTCAATAATGAATATTACAATTTGAGTGCAAGTGTAATCAAGAAATAAAGCCTAGACCTCAAGATGTGAAAGTGAAATACTTAAAGCTATAAAAACAACAAGAGTGTTGAATATGAAAGCTTGGAAATTTGCATTTCTTGTTGTGTATTTGCTTGTGTTGTTGTGTCTTTGTCTTCAATTCATCCTCTATTTATAGGGGAAGTCTTCACTAACATAGGCTCCTATCTTCACTTTTGTCTACAAAAAGAAGATCGAAGATGTAGAAATATTGTACAAAAATCAAAAGTAAATCTTGTCATCAAGAATTTCAAATGACATAATTTTCTTTGTCACAAAATAGCATAGAGGCGACCGGTTGCCTGTTGAAGATTTCGACCGTTTAAAAAAAATAGTGCGATCCGGGTAGGGGTTGCGGGGGTGCGATCGGTCGGAGAGGGGGTCGACCGGCCGCCCGGCGGCGGACCGGCCGCCCTCCCCGGACCTGTCCCCTCCCTCTTTTTTCAAGACCGCATGTTTGCTTTCGTGTTTTCTTTTCTTTAGGTATAGTCGACCATTTGGGCGGCACCGGCCGACCTCCAATTTGAAATGTTGTCCCATTTTTTTCAAAAATAAACTTCAAGAAATACTCCAAAAATTAGTAAAAATATTTTAAATCATTTGGGAGTATTTGGACAACATTTATAAACATAGTTTTGGTGTAAAAACCAATATAAACAAAATCATCAAAAGTGTTGTCCAATTTTAATCAAATTAAAAACTCTAAGAAATATTCCAAAAATTAGTAAAACATTTTAAATCATTTAGGAGTATTTGGACAACATATAAAAACATTATTTTGGTATAAAAACTCATTTAAACAAAATCATCAAAATCTTGATAAAAACATTTATCTAACAAAATTTACATGTAAATTTACCAAATATTTTCCGTTCAAATTTTGTAATAAAACAAAGAAAATTTTGCTTAAAAATTTTTGAACCTAGGGTTAATGGGTCACCGGTTTTAGTTTTTTACCGGTGGTAATGGTTTCTTAGCCACCCGATTTTAATATAGAATGACCGACATGTGACAGTTCCCAAAAACCCGTAACCAAAGGCCTGATTCGGGTTTCAAAATATTATTGTCGACCGCCTAATGTGCAGTTAGTTAGACGGATCCAAATACGGCCCGCGGTCAATCCGCCTATCACCCGCACAACCAATAACACAATAATAACAATATATCGACCGATGCTAATACTTTTTAGGAGGGATGGGAGGATTACTAATACTTTTCGGGAAAAATAATAAAAATACCTTTAATCGAAAAACCTAATACTTTTCAATAAGAATATTAATACGTTTTAGGAGAATATCGATACTTTTTGCGAGAAAAATCAATACTTTTCATGTGGATTACTAAAAAAACTCATCAAGGGGTTAATAATACTTTCCAAAGTGAATTACTAATATTTTTCAAGGAATTGCTAATACTTTTCAAGGAAAAAACTAATATTTTTGAGAATTGCTTAATATTACATCAAACCCAGGGTTGGCCCGGTAGTTGAGAGATTGCAATTGTAACCTGAGGTCTCAGGTTCGATTCCTGACTAACGTGAAGTATTGGGTTGGGTTTGCCCCTCCTCCCCTTGAGATTAGGACCATCCGTGGGAAGGACGGATGTCCCATACTCCAAAGGAAGTGTGAGGTTTTGTGCCCCCGGCTGGTGTGGGGATACTCTGGGTCGAAAAAAATATATATTAAGTCAATGTCTAATACTTTTCAAAGGGGTAATTAATACAATTTTAAGTGGATTACTAATACTTTTGATGCAAAAATCAATACTTTTCTTGAATGCTACTAAAAGTATTGTTCAAGAGATTACTAATACTTTTTAGATGTCTTCTAATACTTTTCGGATGTCTGTACAACTAATACATTTTAGGAGAAAATTAATACTTTTAATGGCCTATAATATTACAAAAATGCCAACAATCCTAGATCCTATGACATCGCTTCCGAATATTACAAAATGCCACCGTTGAAAAAAAGCGGGCGGATTGATCCGTCTAAAAAAAAAAAACCCATTAAACATTCTAACCCAAACTTTTGTCTAATAAAAAAGTAATCAAACCAAACCAAACAGAACTTACCCATCAAACGGTCTAACCCAAATTTTTGTCTTATAAAAAGAGTAATCGAACCAAACCAAACTAGCAAATAATCAGCGTAACGTGACTTGCTTTACATTGCCACCCAATCACAAAAACGCATCTTATAGGTCCCTAAAATCGCACTTGCCCATTTCTCCTTAGTTCCCCATAAGCGCAAATCTTTTCATCCATAGCGAACAACAATGGCTTTTTCCACAGTAATATTCACTCTATCTAGATAACCCCAGAACCAACACACACTACACACAATGGCCAGTGTCGTCTTGAGATTCCTGTCCCCACCGGCGACGTCGCACACCGCGAAGCTGAACAGACCTTGTTCCAATGGACCTATGGTCCATAGTTCAGTTGCAGGAAAATCCACCGCTGCCCCTTCCATTTCGTGCAAATTAAACGAGGTGAGTCTTAGAATCATCCATATTTGGAGTTTTCCTAAATTTTGAAGTTATTTCTCTCCTAATTTAGAGATATTATCTGTGTTTGTACTTCCGTGTTTGTGCCCCAATGTTGGTGTATGGATTTTTGCTCCAGTTGTTCTATTAATCAAAACCGCTGAATATAGTGTGCTTGATTGTTCTAAAATGCTGGATCTTAGAATGAATATTTTCTCTTGAACTTGAATGTTTATTTTACTTTTTGGTTTGTGTGTTTTGGGGGGGGTTAATTCCGCAGTCAAAATGGATACCACTACCAGGAGAATAAAAGAAAGGGTTTTTTCCCAAAAACTACTCCTGGGGTTTAGCTTAATACAAAAAGCCCATTTATCGTTCAAAATTACTAATACCAACTTGACATTTGTTTCTCTTTTGCAAATTGCACCGTCAAGAAGGGATATTTGTTAGGTAAATACGAACCTGAATGGAGTGTTTGTAACACTTTAAGTTTAGGGGGTATTTGTAATTTTGAAAGATAACTGGAGTTTTTTGTAATTAGATTAAACATCATGGTAGTTTTTGTAATAATCCTAAAAGAAAGCAAAGGCCCGCTTTCTTCCTAATACTTGGAAGGAGTTGGTTTTATGCCCTTGAGAATGAATTACTGAGTCTCAAATTTCACATTGAAATCATCGATGCTTTACCGATGTCTTTGGAAACAATCCATGACAACGAAAATCATATGAGAATTGTTGTTGTTTGGACTTTGGATGTGATGGTTGAGTTTCCTTGTTAAACTTACGGCTCAAACCACCAGTTATTCTAGTTGTTAAATATGTCGTACACTTGTACCAACTGGAGAAAATAATTCGTTGGATGGGCAGTGGCTAAAGCATAGCAAGATGCGTTACAGTTCATCGGCCTATTTAATCCAACCTAAACAAAACAGTACTTATTAATAGAGACATCTACTAGTTGCTGTATGACTCAAGCTAGCACACATATTTTTATAAAATCCATTTATATATGTGCATGTAGAGTCCAAGATAAGATGCACGCAGATTCATATGGATAGAAGAATTATTCTGTCGTGATCACAATATTTATAGGTGTTTTTTGTTTGAATTGGGAGTTGACCCTTGGTATAATGGATTGGAATGGATAAAGCCCATCTATACCGTAAATGTGTATATTAAATGGTATTCATGAATCTGTTGTGTTGGGTAATCTTAATGAGATAACTGTAAATAAAATAAAGAAACAATATTTGTCTTAAGCTTTCAAATCGACTATGATTCGAGATCTCAAGATCATGATGCACCGTGATCCCCATCAGTTTGTTTTTCGTAATTAACTTGATTCCATGGTAAAAGCAATATGTTAAAATAATCTCATTTTACACTATTCATGAGAATATATGCGTTGCATTGGCTTCTCACCAACTTATTCTAATATATATAACCAGAGTAAAGATTTTGCAGTTCCAAGAAGAAAAGTGATGGCATTGATCCTATCAGGTTTCATCCTTTCACAAACTGGTGCACATAATATTGCGTTTGCACAATCCGTTGGATTCAGAGAGTACATAGACACCTTTGACGGCTACTCCTTTATGTACCCTCAGAACTGGATTCAAGTGCGTGGTGCTGGTGCTGATATTTTCTTTAGGGATCCTTTTGTTCTTGATGAGAATTTATCAGTGGACATATCTTCACCTTCTTCCTCCAAATACAAGAGTGTCGAAGATTTAGGCTCACCGGAAGAAGCGGGAAGAAAGTACTAAGGCAGTATTTGACCGAGTTTATGTCCACAAGACTTGGTGTTAGGCGGGAATCAAGTATTCTTTCTACCTCATCGAAACTAGCTAATGATGGAAGGCTATATTATGAAGTTGAGGTGAGATCTTTTTACTGCTTAAATTTTCTTTTGTTGCACAAATTAGGTGAAGTTAAAAACTTGTACCTCTAATTTTTAGGGTAGTTACAAAATCTATCCTTGAGGTTTACCTAAGTACACCAAAAAAGAAAGTTATCTTTTAAAATACAAATATCCCCTTAACGTTGAGGTTTGTATTTACCTAAAAATACCCCATCTTAAAGGTGCAATATGTAAAAGGGATAATTACCAAAAAAAAAAAAATCCTAAGGTTCGGGCTAATTACAAAAAACTGCAGAGGTTTGATTCCGTCTTGCATTCCCCCCTTCATAAGCCAAAAACATTTCAAAAACTCATCTGATATTTATACAGTTACCCTCTTAAATTTAAGATATAATCAAACTTGAGAAGGTTTTTTTGTAATTTTGAAATATTTTTTTTGTAATTAGCCCAAACCTCGGGGTTTATCTTTTGTAATTAGCCCAAACCTCAGGGTTTATTTTTTGTAATCATCCCTATGTAAAATAGTACTTATAGTTAGCCTAAACCTAATGGGTAGTATTTTCTGTAATTATCTCTTTGCAAGGGGTTATTTGTTGGGATTTGTTATAATTAGGCTAAACCTTATGGGTATTGTTTGTAACTATACCATTTTTATTTGTATGTCAATATAGATTCACTCATTGTATTGATTTGTGTTAATGTTTTTGATGTAATTAGGTGAACATAAAGTCATATGCAAACAACAATGAATTGGCTGTGATGCCTCAGGACCGGGTGGCGCGTCTAGAATGGGATCGGCGTTATCTTTCAGTTCTTGGAGTTGAGAACAATCGACTATACGAGTTAAGGTTACAGACACCGGAAAGATCATTCGCAGAAGAGGAAAATGATCTTCGTGAGGTTATGGATTCTTTTAGGGTTAACAAGGTGGCTGCTTGAGAAAGGGGCTCTTTTGAAGGCTACTTTTTCGTCTTGATTTTATCTTCCTCTTCTCCTGCATGCCCCTCTTTCGCACTTTTTGTTGCGCTCAAGTTACGAATACAAGTGTTGTAAGGGGAAAAGGCTTGGGAGTTTGTATTGAGTGGTGATTGTTACATGTTGAATATTTTTTCTGAGTCGTATTTTGTGGTAATTTAAGTTGTACTTGAAATTAAGAGAGGGGGTTTGTAGTTATTAATTTGAATGTTATTGAATATATAAACAGATAGAGTACCAAGTAGATAGCTTGCTCAAATAATTTACTTTTTTAGTCAAACCCCACAAAATTGTCGGAGATACTTATCTAAAGCAACTCAAGAATAAGTTTTAGGGATAGTTACACGAAGAACCTTGAGTTTCCGGCTAATTGCGGAAATTCAAAGATTTGTCGTTTGATTCTATTTTACATTTTCCCATTTCATAAACAAAAAAATTTCAAAACCCCATAACTTTTATAGAATATTTTTTTTAATAGAAATATTGCATTAACTTCCTTAAATTTCAAACAAAAAATCAAACCTGAATGGGTTTTTTTTTTTTTTTTTTTTTATAATTTTTAAAAATCTTTACTCTTTATTGTAATTAGTCCAAACATCAGGGTTTTTTTTTCCCTTCATAATTATCCTTAAATTTTATAGTAAGGACCAAAATCACATCAATGGAAGTATTGTATTTGTCTACTTTTAATTGATTACAAATTGTTATTAGTTGTTGTTATTTAATTATAAATTATTAAATATAATTGGTAATTGATATAGATGTACTAATTTATTTATTTCAAAAAAAGGATGACAATCAAGACTCTCGAGTATTGAGAACCGACTCTGAGGCTGCAAATCATATCACTCTCTTCAATTGTTTATGATTAAAAACTACATTTTTTTTCTTGTCCAGCTCCAAGAAAGGACCCAATCACACAATTCTAACAACAGAAAAATTCATGCTTCAATGCACAGAGTCTATGATAAATGTACAACAGATAATCTTGAAACAAAAAGGTTATGGTCTCACTAAGATATAATTCATTCACCTTCTTGACACAAGAGCTTATGATCTCACTTGAAACTCACCTGCTCGTGTAAGAGCTCGGAAACCTTTATACGGGCGTGAAGGTAAATTCAATAGATCCAACTTATCTATCTTTAAGCCAGACAGAGCAACACCCATAATCCTGAAACCCACTTGAAAAGTCGGAAATACATGAAGCCGCTCCACGCCCGTCTCAAGCACCAACGTACCGGACATTGAAGGAGCTTTATCTTTTGGGATTCTTCCGATAGTCCATGAGCACGCTCTGCAGAGAGAAACAGTTAATGCACCATCAAGAACGGAGAAGGCAAATGCAGTATAAAGTACTTATATATCACTTAGTAAAATGGGATAACTACAAAAACTACCCATGAGTTTTAGCTTAATTACAAAAAAATCCAGTTATCTTTTAAAATTACCAAAAAAATCCTGATGTATTACAATATCTCCTTAAGGTTTGTATTTGTTATTGTAAAGTAGAAACAAATGTCAATGGGGTATTTGTAATTTTGGAAGATAATTCGGTTTTTTTGTAATTAGATTAAACCTCGAGGGTAGTATTTGTAATTATCCCAACGTAAATATCAAATTCAACTGAGTGGAAGCCTTTATGTATTTAGTGCAAAAATATTCCATGCAAAAGCCTCGATTCTTTCTAGAAAGTCCCTATAGAACTATACAAGACGCGCCAAATCAAATACTTGTGCCTTCAATACAAGAAATCGGATAACTAGGACGATATTTGATCACAGCTCAAGAAAACACAAAATATTAACCCCATCCATTAATGCCATGTATATAAATCCAATACCTTGTCAGCAAGAACATTTACTGCTCCATAATTTGAAGAAAGATCAGATGAGGTAACACAAGGTGGTAGTTGGAATTGAACTGTTATAGAGTCAATCGGCTTTCCAGGATCATTTCGTATTCCAACTAAAACACTTATACGACATGTCCCTGCATCAGAGGTTAATTGTGGCTTCACATAAATTGGAGTATTCTTCAACTTCTTTACCCTGAAAAATAAGGACAAGTGTTTATCCTGTAAGAAAATAAACTTTGAAGATCCATGGGCTGAAAAATATCTCCAAAACACTGCAAACCTGTAACTCATGAGCTTAAATAGCCCGTCGGGTGGGACAAAGGATAAAATTTGGTTTGATTCCCACGGCCAAGTCTAACACAAGGGTGAAACCTCACATCGTTAAGAATTGAAGGGTTCGCAAACGACAGAGTGAGATCAGGGAGACCTGATAGATGCGAATTTACTTGAACTTCACCATATATCTCGCATTTTACCAGAGTCCCATCTCTAAGCATAAATGAAAAGATGAGAGAATTTAGAACTGGAAACCATAAAACAGATAAAGCCATATAGATTGCCCATCAAGTTTGCATGCAAAAACACAAGGATAATTACAAAAACTACCCCTGAGGTTTGGGATAATTACCAAAAACACAGAGAAGTCTTAAATTACAAAAACTACCCCTGATGTCTGATTCTGCCTTAATTTTAAGGGGTTAACTGTAATATTTCAATAAACGTAACAGGGGCTTTTGAAATTTTTTCCTTATGAAGGGGGAAAATGTAAGACGGAATCACACTGCAAGTGTTTTTTTTTGTAATTTTGAAACTTTTCTGGGTTCTTTGTACTTGCCCTAAACCTCAGGGGTAGCTTTTGTAATCATCCCAAAACACAAAGTATTGTCCAAATTATCAAAATTCAAAAGAATATAGTTCGAAAAACTGTCAATCTTGAAAGAGATTTGAGCAAATTCAACCATTCAAATTTACGAGGCGCCAGAGGCCTAGAGCTATTGTTTCAAATCCTAAAACCTTAATGTCTTTCTCAATCACCCAATTCCATTACTAGTTAGAATGATTGAAAAGATTTTATAAGAATTGAATCTAATGAAAATAGTGATAAATGTAAGATGGGTTTTTTTGAAAGAAATATCCATGCACCTGTTTATAGTGGCATCCATTTCTTCCACAAGATCAACATAAACATCATTGCTGGTGTGCTTAAGGTCTGTTTTTCTCCACGGAACACAAGATGATGTTGCACCGGGAGTGTATTGCTCATATTGGAGGTATTACCAGTGACAACACTCAAAACCTTACTAACAATGTTTGGAGGAGCTATCATTTCTCTAAGAATATTAGGTTCCGTTGTGAGAGGGATGCCATTGTCGATCATCTCATCCAACAGCTGCATATTTAATTTCAATTCTGTCAACTTAGAATTCTTGAATAACTTAGAAGAATGTCTAATAAATTATAAAGATGAAACATAGTTGGTAAGAGCAAAAGCTAATTCATTTCAGAACTGAAAACCAAACGCGTTTTTTGTAGACCAAGGCTCCATCGTAATGTAGTTCATGGCATCTCATCTATTGTCTTATCAGAGTTAAATGGAACCATTTACATAAACAATTATGATTAACCATGGATCAGAACTTATGGTATTAAAACCTCCTGTACTGTAACACATAACGATGGTTAACTACATATGTATGAAGTTGAGGAATTTATGAAATTCTAGAATATTCCATATGAAAATATTCTCTGTTATTGATTCTTTAAAATGTTTTTAGTAGCAGGACGTAATGATCCATTTCTGACCCCATTATTTAAAGGACTGACCAGATAATCAAAACAAATAATCACTAGGATTATCAAGTAATCAATTTCAAACAACATTGTCATGCAGATTAAAAAAAAAAAAAAAAGAAAGTAGAGCCATCTTATTGTGGTTGCATGCACCTTTTGTCTAACCAGAGTCAACGGAATTATTTACTTCTGGATTGTGGATTTACATACAAACAATCATGATTAGCAGTGGCATAGAGTTCCAAATGGAAATACTCACCATGATTAACTACACAAGTTAATGAAGTAAAAGGAATTTGCCTATGAAATTTTATAATATTAATAACAGCGGCATGGAATGATTGTGAACACCATAAAAAGGACAAACCTGATATGCAAATAAAGATTCACAAAACAATGCATCGGGTAAGTAAAAATAAAATCTCAAGCCGCCAACATAACTATCAAGAATATATTACATACAAGTGCTTGGTAAGAGTTCCTTCAGACTGAGTGAATATTCAAGTAATTATCATACAGCTATAGACTAATATAAACTCCAATAAAGCCAAGTATTATTAACCAAAAATCTAACACCAGACTTCACGATTTAACAGAACATCATAGGTACCTCATAAACGATAACAAAATTATCCTTAATCAGATCTTCATTCAAGCCATCCAAATAATCTGAAAGAACATCAGCTACCCTGCAAAGGAACTAGAAATCAAACCGTCAAGTGTTTAACAAGACTTTCTGCGCAGGACAATTATATCAGTATCATAGCATCGCCGCAATGTCTGGAAAAACTAAGAAGCAAGCACAAGATAATAATAGTAATCCAAAATTATACTAACGCAATGCCCTGGTACTTAGACATTGCATTTTGTCGCTTTTGATGCATGCATACTTTAATTTAGAATGTCAAAAGTGCAAAAGGAACATCTGCTTTCATATAGGGTCATATCACTAACTCGAACCTTCCAGTTTTGCTGTAAAAAAGAGAAAGCTAGGACTCATCCATCTTCTTTTTCTAAACTTTACATCCTAGATGACCATTTCTACAACATCTAAGTGCTGCCAAACTGTAATAAGTAGCGCTGTTTAAGGATGGTTACACCATATATTCCTTTAAAAAGAAAAAAGAAAAAGAAGAAGAAGAAGAAGAAGAAGTTCACGTAAGTTTTGTCTTCTTGTCAAAATAGGTTTGTTGTGTTAAAATAATGGGTTTCAAAGGAGAAACTATTTGGACAGCCATTGTCAGAAATATAGCACAAAAACCAATCATGATAATGAAACACGGGTACTTGCAAATGATTCATTCTTGTTGATGGGTTGAAATTATCAATTCGGCTTTCTAAGGATTTTATATGTTCCCTTGGCTTGAGCTAATCATATATTTGTATGTTTCACTAACATTTTTTCAGGAATTCTCATACTAAACTTAAAAAGTCATTCCTTTCCTAAATATAACCCTTCTTCACCAATCTGTTTTTTTGTTTCATCTAAGTGACTATCTCAAAGCCATTGTAAACGAAATAATGAATCCAATAATTCAGAAAAAAATAGAGATTTTCTTTTTCTATTTTTTAAACCATATGACATCGAAAATTGGTGGCAGTTAAGAAACAAGCAAAACCTAGACAGCTACAGCTCAATCTGGAATCAATTTAGAGCTAATTGCAGGTCTCGGTAGCAATTAAGAAAAAACATAACACAGAGCCTATGGCTCAATTTGAAATTGATTTACAGCTCTGTTAACCCTCAAATTAGGAACACATAACAGTTACTACAGCAGCTGCACATATCTTCTGATTTCTACAGATGTACTGTGATCTGAAATAAGTATCTACAAACAGTGGTAACTTGATATATATAACGCCCACCAGATTTGAAAATGGCAGTTTCATTTTCGAAAGAGGTGTTCATGAATCCAACATTTCCTCTGGGAGAAATTAAAGATATTAATCGAATTATCGCAAGAACCATCATCTTCGGTACCCACCTCAATTGCCATCAAAGGTGGCATCTCAACTTGGGTGCACGCCAAAAATGTGATCCCCTCACGAACCACTTGGAATAGATAGTGCGTTGGTGATGCAATAACAGGCACACTCTATAATATCACAAGAGGAAGAAAATGAAAACAAGAAGGCATATAAAAATGGTGTTAAGCGAATAACAAATAAATATAAAAGAATGGAAGGATCGGGATTGCAACATGTTAAATTTATAATAGCCTAGTTACCTTCAAAGAATCACCTTGAGTAATTATTTGGTCCCAAAACCATGCACATATAGAGCGATCAACTCGGTGACCAGTGAGCTGTTTTTCCAGCATCACTTCCTGAATTCCACAAATTTATTTTTCTTTCAGTTATTTACTGACCATAAAAATCATTTCATCATCAAATTTTTGTAACTGAATATGCAACTCCATTTGAAGCAGAAAATCTCAAGGTTATTTTTTTCCATTGAGTAAACATATAGGACGAATCTGGCACCATTAAACATTTTATGTTCCCAAGTTCTATTAGTAAAAATTAGTGATCTCCTTTGCAGCTGCAACTGATATCTGGAGCTATCCAATATCACCCTTTTTCATTTTAATCAATAATTTCTTGAAGCATAAAACATACAGGTAGAATGAAAATTGGGAGTGTTATTTCATTAACATTAGTTAGTCAGCAAAAACTATTGCATTTTCCTAATTTTGATTAATGAATACGCACACCCATAAATCAGAAGATTCCAAGATTTATCCTTTTTTTTTTTTTTTTTTTGTAAAAAAGTTATTGAAGCATAAAATATACAGGTAAAATAAAATAAAAGATATGAGATCATACCCGGAATCTGATAGAAGAAATATGCACTGCAACATGTTTCTGCCTCTCGAATTTCTTCTTCAAATTCTTGGAGCTCTTTATTCTCCCATCCAACAACCTTACAGCTCTATTTTGTTTCTCGGATTTGGGCTCGGTTATCTTTTTCTTTTTCCCCCTTTTTCACACCATAGGGTAGTATTTAGTGAAAATATTGAAATAACCCCTTATAAAACGTTTTTTCACTCTAATAAGTCCTTGTACAGTTGTACTAATTTGCATCAGTCAGACCATCTTGGCGCGGTACTATAGCAGCGCTAGTATATTTTTTTTTTTGTGCTTTTTTATTTAATTTATTATTTTTTATCTTAACTTTAAATATTATTAATAATTTTGTATTTCAGTTAATCTAATAAAAATAATACTAAAATAGGTAAAATTGCATAAAATAACTAAAAATAAAATTACTGAAAATCCAAATTAAAATTATTATGCATTTTTATTTTAATTTTTTCAATTAATTTCATTAAATTTTCTATTTTTAAAATTTGATTAATTTTGAAGATAAATTTTTTTACTTATATGATATTTTAATCAATTATAAATTAATAAAAATCAAAGTAAAAGAAAAGTAGTGTTGAGTCACGGAAATGGTCTTAGCTATTTTTTTGATTGTTGAACATGAGACTACCGTGGGAAAAACTATATGGATCGGGTCCATCTAGACCCAAAAGCCGGTCCATTAAGAAAGCATAAGACTCATACATAATTTAATCCGACTGCCTCACCTTAGGCACGACTCGTTTCACTTTGGATGCGAAACTCATACTCATGTCTAGCGGATAAAACCTCGTTAGTCCTATTGACCGCTAACTTTATATATTTGGTAAAATTTATATGATTTTTACCTGCATATTGGTATAGAAAAATTATGTTAAATGTGATATTTTTATATAATTTTGTACATATTATATTAATTATGAAACAATACCAACAATATATATAAAGACGAGCTCTTGAACAATAATATACATACGTTATGTACTAATTATATGGGTTGGTCCCTACTAAACCCCATTACCAACCCAAACTCGTTGGGGTCCAAAAATTAAAACACATTACCTACCTTATATCCATTATTTATCCCACACTTCTCTAAATAAGATAGGTCTGGTTCGATTACGGTTCTTATTCGAACCCATTAACATCCCTAAAAGATGTCAATAATACTTACTTAATGTTAAGGTTGCGCTAGGTTGTAAATGATTTTTGCAAAATTTCCACTTCAAAAAGTTTTTTTTATCCCTATATGTGATTGTTTGTGATTGTTTGTTTTTTTCTTCAAAAATGCACTGCTTACTCTCATTAGCCATCCAATCATATCAACTATCATAAAAATACTCTCATTTATTTTTCATTATTTTATGAAACCAAAACATCACATCAACTATCATAATTTATATATATATATAATAAGAAGCGCTTCTGAAATAGTAAATTGAAATTTTCCCGCTCATTTATAATTACTACAAAAAGTAATAACAATATGTGTAAAAATAAAAAGTAATAAATATTTGGTATTTCATTATTTTTGGTAGTCAACTTTCTTTAAATAACTTTTTTCAAATGATATAAAAAGTATAATTATGTAAAATCAACTTTCCAAATCATCGTAATGCATTAATTATTGTATTTATTTATTTTTCTTTTAAAACAAATAATAACTTTTTCGTTTTGATCCGTTTTTCACATATAGTATATCAAATTAACCATTTTTTACGATTTCCAGTTTGACACCCATATTGCATATATAACATAAAAAAGCATAATAAATAAAAATATCATAAATATTTAATTATTATTTTGTATTTTTAATGGGCTTTAAAAATAATGCATTCGGTTATTGGATATCAATTCATATATTCATGTATTTTGGATATTTATGATATAAATTTCTTATATAATTATATAGAATTATATGTAAATGGGTAAATTTAATTAAAAGGTACTTATTTTATCTGTGGTAATAAGCCAAATTGGTCATTTTCGTTTTGTGAAAATAAAAATAGTTATGTGTTTTCAAAAACATGTTTTTAGCCATTTTAACTAAAAACAAAATACCCTTCATTTATTCTCTAGTGATATACTTGGCCATTTTTCAAAAATTGATACGGTTCTTAACTCCTGCATGCGAGTTATGTGTCTCGGTATCAAGTTACTCGATTACATAATTTAGTATCGAGTCATGTAATAATTATGTATCGGTCCCCCAAAGGTATATTTAAACTCAAAAGTGGCTAAAAATATTTTTACTATGGAGAAAAGCCAAAAATCCGATGGACTCTATTTTAATTAAAACAACTTTATTTTAATTGAAGAAAAACGTATCCAAAATTTATATATCACATATATTCATACATAGCATTATATATTTATGTAAGAATAAATTTAAGATTTATTTAATATGAAATTATATTCATAATAGTATTTTATATATAAAAATATTCTTTATATATTAACGTATTTTCTCATTAATATAAATTATTTTTCATATTTATCATCAAAATATTTTGATAATCAAGTTTCAAAGTTGTACATTTGGAGTTAGATATGAATTATTCTTTTTAATATTTTTCTTGATATATGTGTATATACAATAATAAAATAGTTTTTGTTTTTGAAAACTTTCATTATCCGTTAAAAACTCGTTGCTAAATATAAAACATGGTTTTTATTATTCTCTTTAACAATTTGACAATTGTTCAACTTTCTAAACCTCAAACAATATTGGAATTTGAAATGATTGTAAATACAATTTATAAAATATTCAATATTGGGGCAGTAATAAAAATCAACATTTGGATGTTAAAACTTTTTTCAAAGTTTTTACATTCTTATAGATAATTGATAAACATGTCTTATAAGTAGACATAATTTATACTCACACAACCAAATATTTCTGATTCAAATATACTTTTTTATAGTTTATCATAATTTATGCTTTATCGTTTAATCATATGATTTATAATCAAATTAATTATCTTTATATTTTAATTATTTGTAGAAATTTTAAACTTAAAGCAATCAATATTTTTTTTTTTAAAACATAAATAACATAAATCAATAATTTGTAAAATAAAGAATAAGAACAAGTAAAATTGTAAAGATTATTAGTTTAACTTTTAGAATTAATAAAATAAAAATTATAAATATAATTAATATTAATAATAAATACAATATACGTATTCTGGAATGTGATGAGAACGAAAAATCCCCGTTTTGTCGAATCCGAATGGGAAAGAAAATGAGGATATAAATACAGTCTCTATCTCATCCCATATTCTAGAGAAGTGGAGAATCTTCATCCCCGCTTTCATCCTCAAATTAATTGGGGATTCCTCGTCCCATCGTATTCGATTCTGACGGGAATGTAGTCATCCCTAATTGCAAGTGATAGAATTAACTATTAGAAAAATATACATGTGATGAGTGTAAATATACGTGCATTTGAGGGCTTAAAATAATATATATTTGATGTATTTGTGTTCGCCTTATTTTTAGCTTCACCGCAAGTGTACGGTGTAGTTTATAGAATAGGGTAAGCAAGGTCGTATCCACGGAGACTAATAAATTTATGCGCTAAGTATTGAACTAAGATAGTCTTATTTTTATTTAGACGATCGAAATTGATAATTGTTGTAGAAGTAAAGACAAGATTAACCACAAAAACACAAGATACTAAGAATAGTGGAATTATCAAGGAATGAAGTGGATTCCCACGGTTATGGTTTCAATTAATATTCTCTTGTTGTCCGATTTAATCAAAGTCAAAGTTATTATCACTACACCTATAAGACGATCACAACGGTATTTTATCCTCGCCTCTTGAGATGTATATAAAGTGTAGATTGAAATATCTATGCTAGCATCTCTACTCAACATAAGATACACAACTCCCAAATGCACAAAAGATCAAATATCCTCACAAATATTCACAAACCTCTCGATTATGTAAATATTCATGTCAAGTACTCAAGATCTAATATTGAAACTCATCTCTCGAATTTTGAATCAATATATCAAACAAGTTAAATCATTGGCCAAATGATAAAACAAGAATAAGAACAAAGTACTCAAATAGGCTTCAAGACAATAACTTCAACTAAGATTAAAACATTCAACAAGAGTTCAATTAATCTACTTCCAAAACCCGAAAATCACAAGAAGTTTAGCTACTCATACAAATAAACAACTCATAGACAAATTGTTCATATTCATGACAAGCTAAAATGAAAGATTAAAGCACAAAGAATGAGAAAACTTAGGAAATGGATAATCTCTCGATTAATCTTCAATCCTCAAGCTCCGATTTGACCCGATTCTTCCCTTGGTTCTTCCTTGATGAAGTTGATGTATTTCTTGTGTTCTTGGGTGTATTCTCACCTTCCTTCCTACCCTAGATCAAGCCTCCCATGTATGTATTTATAGCCCCTCAAAAGTCCAAGAAAAAGGTGGAGAAACATAGTAATTTCGCCTGGCTGCGGCGCCCAGCAATTTCCCATAAGTGATCCGCCCGGGCGCTGCAGCGCCGGGCGTTGTGCAGCGCCCACCTGAAGAAATCATTAGCATTAGGCCAGAACGGGCGCCGCAGCGCCATGACGAGCGCTGCAGCGCCCGCCCGAGTTTTTCACCCACCAAATATTGGAATTTGCTTTTGAGCCCTTCTTCAAAGTTGTAGCTCTATCTCTTAGCTTTCCATAGCCACTTGAATCATCTCAATATCAATTTTGTAGAGAGAGTTATGGCCAAAATACGAAACGCTGCCAGTGATGGAAATTTCAGACGCGTTTGGACGTTTCTTCAAATCAATCTCTCTTTGTTTGCTCGTTTGTACTTCTTTTGATACACGATTCATTACTATGACTATAAACTCAATATAATTGGCTCTCAACATGGCTTGGCTACTCAAATGACTCAAAATACTCAAAAACAACACAAAACTCAAGTCTTGAAAGCCCAAATCAATGGTATAAAACCAAGTGAACAAATACCCCCAAACTTAAACGGTTGGCATTCCCGTCAACACTTTTAAAAACAAGACAAAACATGACTGGGAGTAATGAAAAGTTGAACGCACAACAACTCCATAAAATTTTGTATTGTTCATTGTAGGTATCAAGCAACGAATTAACCAAGCCTCAAACATCTCACATAGAGCACATATTAAAGAAACCATGGTAAATGCTAAAAATTACACCTCACTAAGATCAAATGTATACTCTCATCTCGAATGAATATAGGACGTGTTTACGCTCAATTCAATTCATTATTGCGAGAATTACCATAGGCTTGGAAATCGCCTCATATCTCCGCCACTAGGATGTATGCAAAATTGTGAATCAAAAAGGACTTTTTTCCTTTGGTTGTAATGAAGGTTCTTTGGTTGGGGTAGGAAAATATGGATAGAGTGACTCAAACTCGAGCGTATAGACCGGTGAGCATATAGTTCATCTACATTAAAGTTCAATATGCTACTCAAATCACCTCTCATTTTCACCAACTCTTCTTATCTCCATCCCTTTTATTTTGTAAACTCAACCATTCACATTACTATTTTTAACCTCCAAGTTCATTCAAAGAAAACTCATTCATCGATCTATTTTTTTTTTTTTACTCTTATATGAGTTTTCAACATTTCATATCTCCTTTTTCTTTCTCTTTTGTTCTCATCAACCAACTATAACATCACCTTCTAACATTTTGATTTCACCCATTCACCCTTATTCAATTCCTTTACTCAATGCTATACGCTCAAGTGTTGGGTAAAAGATTTATCAAGTTAAGGCTTGAATTGTGGCTATTAAAAATTAGGCAATAGGCTCAAGTTGGCTAACTAGGAATTTCAATATCATCATTAGGTAAGCAAAAAGGCTTGAAGGGCTAACAAAATGGCCTTTGATCATTTTCACAATTCGCATACAACATGTGACCTTGACAGAGATGCCAGAGCAAGTTATAGAATTCTAACAACATGAATGATACACTCAAATCACAAACAAGACTGCATATGATGAAAGCAGTAAAGGCTCAAAAGCTCACAGGCTTGTAAATATGTAATTCAAAGCATCAAACCAAGTTTTCCATCTTAACATGCTCAATGTTATCTATTTATGGCTCAATCAACTCATGCTCAACACTCAATCCAAACAATACAAAATTTTCAAAATCAATCACAAGTTACAATCAAGAGATTAACTCACTCCCTAAAATCTATGAAAGCAATAAACATGCTAAAACTGTAAACATGCTACTAATGCAAATGCAACTTAAAATGCTCTACATGCAACTATATGAAAACACACAAACAAATGCAATTTTTTTTTTTTTACACACTTCAAATCAAAATACTCACACATTTCAAATCAAAATACTAACTCTCCCCCCAAACTTGAATGAAATTATATCAAAACAAGGAAAAGATAGAATTTCAAGAAAGAAAAATGTGAAGTTACCATTGGGTTGCCTCCCAACAAGCGCTAGATTTACCGCTATAGCTCGACGTATGAATTGGTGCCTCCTTGAATGCATATATTAGCGCTTTTGGGTCATGGTCAAGTGACATATTTGCTTTACTTGCACCTAATAATGCATACTTGGGGTGTCCAAGCAAGGATTTGAGTCCTGGCGTAGGAATATACGATCTGTTTACGTGTATGTTGTTCGTTTGCATACGTATGATCGCATTTTCTCGCTCGAACAACTTTCTTATAATATCTCGCACGAACCGCTCATTCGTACACGCTTGGTTGTGTGTTCCTTGTCCCGTTTTGTTCCTTTTCGGCGCCACATACTATTTGACCGTGCATAGACATACAACTGTGTGTGGTTCGAACTTTCTTGCTCTTCCAGGATCTTCAACTCCTCGTATTCGGTATCATTCCTTCGATGAATGACACTATATTGTTCCTTCGAGTTGGCTTCAGGGTGCTTAAAAATCGCTCTTTTGATGTTGCCCACCAACTATTGTAACTAATTGGCCCATTTGAGTCTCGAGATTTTTCAATTGTGAATCCATAGTATTGGCCAATCAATTGCAACTTCATCTTGTCCATCTTTGCTTCGTTTTTGGTAAGGCTATTTCCCATTTCCCTCATGAATAAATTTATTTGACTCATAAATGAAGTCGTTTGATTCATGAATGAAATGAGGGCGTCTTCCAAAGATGGTTTTGCCTCTTCCATCCGAATAGGTGCACCTATAGCAATTCAAAGAAACAAATCAAGCATTGTAGAAGTAGAATTTACAAAAGAAAAATGAAAAAAATAAAAAAATGTCTAAATTAAGAATAATTCTATCTATCACAATATTAGCACCAAAAATTGTATTAGTCTCAAGAACGGCGCCAAAAACTTGTTCGCCTTATTTTTAGCTTCACCGCAAAGTGTACGGTGTAGTTTATAGAATAGGGTAAGCAAGGTCGTATCCACGGAGACTAATAAATTTATGCGCTAAGTATTGAACTAAGATAGTCTTATTTTTTATTTAGACGATCGAAATTCGATAATTGTTGTAGAAGTAAAGACAAGATTAACCACAAAAACACAAGATACTAAGAATAGTGGAATTATCAAGGGAATGAAGTGGATTCCCGGGTTATGGTTTCAATTAATATTCCTCTTGTTGTCCGATTTAATCAAAGTCAAAGTTATTATCACTACACCTATAAGACGATCACAACGGTATTTTATCCCGCCTCTTGAGATGTATATAAAGTGTAGATTGAAATATCTATGCTAGCATCTCTACTCAACATAAGATACACAACTCCCAAATGCACAAAAGATCAAATATCCTCACAAATATTCACAAACCTCTCGATTATGCAAATATTCATGTCAAGTACTCAAGATCTAATATTGAAACTCATCTCTCGAATTTTGAATCAATATATCAAACAAGTTAAATCATTGGCCAAATGATAAAACAAGAATAAGAACAAAGTACTCAAATAGGCTTCAAGACAATAACTTCAACTAAGATTAAAACATTCAACAAGAGTTCAATTAATCTACTTCCAAAACCCGAAAATCACAAGAAGTTTAGCTACTCATACAAATAAACAACTCATGACAAATTGTTCATATTCATGACAAGCTAAAATGAAAGATTAAAGCACAAAGAATGAGAAAACTTAGGAAATGGATAATCTCTCGATTAATCTTCAATCCTCAAGCTCCGATTTGACCCGATTCTTCCCTTGGTTCTTCCTTGATGAAGTTGATGTATTTCTTGTGTTCTTGGGTGTATTCTCAGCCTTTCCTTCCTACCCTAGATCAAGCCTCCCATGTATGTATTTATAGCCCCTCAAAAGTCCAAGAAAAAGGTGGAGAAACATAGTAATTTCCGCCCCGGGGCGCTGCGGCGCCCAGCAATTTCCCATAAGTGATCCGCCCGGGCGCTGCAGCGCTGGCGTTGTGCAGCGCCCACCTGAAGAAATCATTAGCATTGCAGGTCAGAACGGCGCTGCAGTTGCCCTGCAGGGACGAGCGCTGCAGCGCCCGCCCGAGTTTTTCACCCACCAAATGTTGGAATTTGCTTTTGAGCCCTTCTTCAAAGTTGTAGCTCTATCTCTTAGCTTTCCATAGCCACTTGAATCATCTCAATATCAATTTTGTAGAGAGAGTTATGGCCAAAATACGAAACACTGCCAGTGATGGAAATTTGGACGCGTTTGGACGTTTCTTCAAATCAATCTCTCTTTGTTTGCTCGTTTGTACTTCTTTTTGATACACGATTCATTACTATGACTATAAACTCAATATAATTGGCTCTCAACATGGCTTGGCTACTCAAATGACTCAAAATACTCAAAAACAACACAAAACTCAAGTCTTGAAAGCCCAAATCAATGGTATAAAACCAAGTGAACAAATACCCCAAACTTAAACGGTTTGCTCGTTTGTAACTTCTTACAGAAATGGAGCTAAATTGGATAAAAAGAGATACCACGTTCCAAAGTATAGGTCAAGAGCTAAGCTACGAGTAAATATGTGAAGGAGAGAAGTACGGACGATTGAACAAAATGAAATTTCCTTAAAAATGTCCAAATGTGCTAACATTTCAAAGATCGACAGAGTTTGGTATTTTGGCCATAACGTTCTCTACAAAATTGCTATGAGGCGATTCAAGTGGCTATGGAAAGCTAAGAGAAAGGGTTACAACTTTCATGAAGACCCCAGAGCAAATTCGGACAATAACACGAACAAAATCACGTCACACGGCGGACCGTGTGGTATCACACGGACGTGTGAAAATATCGGTGTGAAAGTGACACAACCGTGTGAAGAACGGAAGAAAACTGGGGACGGAACACGACCCGCACGGCTAGACCACCAGCGTGTGGAAAAAGGCCAAAAACCACACGGCCAGGCCGTGTGGGACGCCAAACGCATTTTTCTGAGTTCTTTTCCCATTCAAACTCTACAAGTGACCTCTCCAATCACCTATATAAAGGGGATCAAGGCCTGAACGAATTTTCATCATCCGAGATAATTCCATACAACAAAAACACATCAAATAACACAAGAACACAAGAATCGAGGATCTTCCGAGCAAAGAAGGCTAGGTCGCGAAGAACACCACAAGGCTTTCGATCTGGGAGCACAAGAGCTTCGAGGGCTTGGAAGGAAAGTCCAACCCGACAAGAAGAAATTTTCTTTCTATGTCTAAGAACTTTTGTTTGTGCTTATATGATGTCTAAATATTGATACGAATTTGTCTATGATTTTGTAATCAATGTTTGACATATTTTTCGAATCTTAGGGGCATAATTGAAACTGTGGATTTGTATTAAATATGATTATTTATTTTCTTAATTAATTCATGCTTTCTATTTTATGAATTCGAGTGCTTATTCTTTAATTGTTTTTTTTTCGATCAATAATTAGCATGTCACACTTGTTATTGCAAAATTCGGGAGATAAGTTCTAACAAAGACTAAATCGAATTGGACATGAAACATGTGTGATAGGCGTGTTTGTGGGGAGTCATTCAATTCACAAATCTTTTGGGAGTTAATAAGAATTGTAACGATCCGGGAGGACTATAATTGTTATTAATCGATTGTTTACACACCGCCGGGAAGGGGGAGTAGACGAACTTAGAATTGAACCCATAGAATTGCATGAATTAGTTTTTAAAACTTTATTCGCATTTAATATTGAAGAAGCATGTTGAGATTATGTGCTGGGGTTGATCTTAAAGATGTTGAATAATACTTGTGGGGTTCACAAATTTATTTTATTTATTTTTCTTTATTTTCGATATTTAGTTAGATAAAATACTTGATATTCGGCCGCTTCAATAAAATTGGAATACAATGTTATTATAGCCTAAGTGTTTCGAGATTCAATCCCCTGAGAATACGACCTTGCTTGCCATTATCCTATAAATTACACTCGTACACTTGAATCGTATGTATAACCAAAATATTTTTGGCAAACAACATGTAATAAAGACAAAACATAAGTCTTACAGATATACATCCCGCATCGCACGGTAAAAAAAAACTAGTTATGCTTCATTACACATCGAATCATATATTAATAGCTTCCTAAAAAACATTAATAGCTATAGCCTATAAATGCGCTTTTTGATATCAATTTTGATACAAAGTATATGGGACGAATTCACAATATGCCATAACTAATGGGGTTCCTCTACAATTACCAGAAACTCGGTCTTCACCATCAAAGATCAGACTATATAATTGGGATGGAGTTGTAATACTTCTTAATTCTTGTCTTACAACGACAATCGTAATCAACTTGAGCTTATAATATTAATACCTGAGAAAATAACCGAAAAAGAGTTGAATCCAAGGAGCTCTCGCAAATCAGAATCCCGCGAAAATGGATCTGAATCCAGTAGGTTTTCTTTCTGATCTCAGTTTCGGTTTTTGTTTTCAATATGTATGGGTGAATTGTCAAAATGGGGAAATGCGGCTGCTGTGATTTTTCTACGATTTCATTTGGTAACTTTTGTAACATGGATCCGTAAATTGAATTTCTTTTTCTATATTGAATTTATAGGGCCCGGTTAGTTTTACCCCGGGCTGTCAATATTAGAAATCCTAGGTTTTCTGGGGTTAGTTTTGAAGTATTTCCGTTTGTGTACTTGGGCGTGTTATGATTTTGATGTCGCTGGAAGGTTTGGTGCTGGTAATTCCATGTTGATGAAATGGCGGGTTGACTTGTATATACAGCTTAAGCTTTGTTGAGGAATGGCATAAGTTTCATTCATTTATCTAGTAATAATTCTTTTACATGGTGATTGATCACATGATATATTGGTTAGTGCTCGGACCTGTTTGCGGTGGATTCTGTATGACGAAGATGTCCATTGAATTGATAGATGGCCTTATACTTAAAACCATTTGATGAAAATACTACGTTGGAATGTTATGTGAAACAGTAAGCTATGCATTGACATGAAGTTTGTTGTTCATGCTACAACTTTTGTTGAAAATGACTTAGTGAGCTTTATTTCAACCTAATTCAGGTTTTCTTCTGTTAGTGTTACGCCGACATTTTTTCTACTGCCCTATTGGATAGGTGAATACGGTTGTAATGTTATGTGAAACAGTAAGCTATGCATTGACCTAAAGTTTGTTGTTTATTCTACAAGTTTTTTTGGAAAATGACTTATTGAGCTTTATTTCAACCTAATCCAGGTTTTCTTATATAAGTGTTATACCAACATTTTTTACACTGCTGCTAATGGATAGGTGAATATGGTTTGTTTATTGTTTTTTTTTATATTTATATTATTTGGTTTTGCTTCTTTTGTTTTTTGAAATTAACCTCATGCCTGAGTCAATTATGATTGCCATGATTTATTTAGTAGCGTGTCCATTTTGGGTGGTGTTAACTGAACCAAATTCTATATTACTCTGTCCGTACTTCCTCTTGTCTCTGTTAAGTTATTAGGAGATTCATCTTGAAGTGTTTTCAATCTGATTGCTGACTTAAGTTACTCTTTTATTTTGGATGTAATAAACCTATTGACATGTTGATCAGCTGATTATCATCATCACTCATGAAAATATCAGTTGGAGAGTGGAGCCTAAAGATTCTAAAAGCTGTTAGATCAACGAAAATTGGCATTAAAGCTTTAAATTTTCTGTGATGTTTTATAGGAATCTAACATTCATGTTTGTTACTTCATAATTGATTCAGCTTCAGTTATAGTTCTTGGATTGCTGTTTGATTGAAATTCCACATATTTTATCTGTTGATAATGAGAGATGATGGGAGACAAAGGGGGGGGATTGTTAGCAGGGTGGGGGTGTGTTGATGATTCAGAAACAGAGGGTGTTCGTGGTTACTGGCGACATAGGAATGCAGTGTCATTAATTGCATGAATGAATAGTATAGAATTGGTAACATCACCGTTTTTTATTGTTATCGTAAGTTGGGAATTAATGAAGTTATCATCCTTATGCTATTGCTCTATCTTATGCTTTGTTCCACTCACGAACGTAATATTGAGGCTCGGTTGCAGCCTCTGGAAAAATCATGTTCAGCTAAAGAACAGTTTCAAATGTGTTATTTGATGTGTCATCCACGTTTTCGAGGTACTAACTTCTGGAAATTCAGACTTAATGTCACACACCTTTTAACTTACTCTCTTGAACCAGACTACCAGTCCATCTTGGCTTCCGAAGAATTAAACGCATTTCTTTGAGAAGTTGCAACTCTCGTTGGCTTCTTTATCCTTAAAGTGGGATTTTATCACACAAACTGGTCCATGACGACATGCTGGATAGGCTTTAGGATGTCCTTGGGTTTTGATCATATGAGATAGTCATCAACTTTTAAAATCTAGTGATTGTTGAGAGATCATCTAGAATCCCTACAATCTAATATTAGCATTACTAGATTGAATTAGAGAATGTGTAGCATTTAGTCGAGAGATTAGATCTACATTTGTGGCACTTTAAAAAAGGGTTATAATGCACCCAACCTCATCCCTTCAAGTAATGGTTACATTTTAAATGCTTTGATGTAAAATGGATATGAACTTCATAAAAAGCAAAGCAAGATACATCTGATCTACCTTCTCAATTCTTCTCTTCTCACCCTTCGAACACACATGAAAAGAGAAAAAAGAAGAAGCAAAAGATACGTGCCAGAGAGACCATCTCACACTAATCTCTTCCTCTGTGCAGCCTCCAGGGGAGAATTATGCTCATCCACAGATATGCTTCTTCCACGTGCTTTTCAAGGTCGATCACATTTTATTAATCTGACTTTTTGATTAGCTACTTCTGTTTTCCTTCCTGTTTGTAAATATTCTAACATCGTGAAATTGATTTCTTTTGTCAGGGTGCCGCCTTGGCATTTTATATTCTATCAGCTCTCTTTGTGAATAGTTTTGTGATCATATTTGTGGTCACTGTACTTCTTGCTGCTCTTGATTTTTGGGTCGTCAAGAATGTAAGTGGACGCATCTTGGTGGGCCTCAGGTGGTGGAATGAAATAAATGACGATGGTGAAAGTGTATGGAAATTTGAATGCCTTGACCAAGAGGTAAGGATATTCTTGCTTCATGAGTTTGTAGGTTGTCTGTTCCATATGGTCACGGATATACTTTACCCTATTTTTCCCTCTTTCTCAGTCACTGGCTCGGATGAACAAGAAGGATTCATGGCTGTTCTGGTGGACCTTATACCTTACAGTAAGTAAAGAATTTTGGATTATGCTGTCATACAGTCATCTTATATTTAGTTTAACTGGAAAGATATGGATGACTGTGTGAACAGGATTGGAAAAGGGTTAAGCAAATGATTGGTATAAGCGTGTATATGAGTAGGAAGAAAAAGATCTAAAACAATTGATATGTTCGTTGCATGTGAAGACTTTTTCCATTTGTTATCAACATTACCTGAAGCCTTCTCTCTCTCTCTCTCTGCAGGCAGTTGTGTGGATCTTTTTTGCTATATTCTCTCTGATTAGGTTTCAAGCTGATTATCTTCTTGTTGTTGGTGTATGTTTGACCCTTAGCATTGCCAATATTGTTGGCTTCACGAGATGCCGCAAAGGTATGTGACTGACTGGTCCCTATTTCAAGTTCCAGATTTTCCCACTGATTGTTTCATAATATTTATATTTACTTTAAAACCTTTGGGTCATGTGAATAATTGACGAAACTAAAAAATGCTGCCTTGCTTAAAATCAAGAATTGCATTGTTCAAAAGAAAAACTATAAGAGCTTACTGCGCTTTCAACATGCTTTTCTGGAATATGGTTATCATGTCAAACGTGTTTGTGTGCACACTTTTATTGTTGAAAATGGTGAAAGGACAAATGGCTCAGTCATCAGTGGTCTTCCTACATCATCATGCAGTCAACTGTGATTTCTGTACTATTGGTATCAAAAGAAATGCGTCAAGAATCGTCTCTTTTATGGATGCATGGCTTGTAGTTTCGTGCATTTTCAAATAGATCCTTTTACATCTAATTAATTTGTCATTCCAAACCAATATTGCAGGTTCCAAGAATATGAAGTTACATTTTTCATTACTGGAGTTTCTACCTTTATATATGTAGCAAAATTTTAACAAATTTACGTCAAATATGCTCCTTAATTTCTACGTACATAGTTTTGATCAACTATGGTGATATTATATATTAATGATTTAAGATGCTTTTATGAAAGTCCATTCTCTTCTTGTGTGATAGACTGCATTTGAAGGATTACCTCAAGTTTCTTGTTCATGTATCTATTAGTTTTATGATGCTAATTTGTACACAGTGGGCTGAGTATGCTTCATATATGTTACAATGATCTGTGTCAGTGCCTCTACACATTCATTATTATTAATTACTAGAGGAGTTGTTGTCCTGCTTACATTATGTTGCTAATAGTGATGACCTTATTGTGAGTTATTTTACTTATTTTCACATATGAGCTATCTTTTGGCCCTTTATTGTTGTTCTGGAAGGTGTTGAACTCTGCTTTTGAATTTTCTTATGCTTTTTCTGGAGAAAATCCATGTGCAAATTGTATTCCAGAATTCAATATTCTAAAATCAAATATTTAGTTTTTGGCATGATATAAGTCATCGAGATATAATCTTCATCTTTCTTTCAGATGCTAAGAAGCAGCTTCAAGCATTTGCTACTCAGACCATTGCTTCTTTTCTCGTCTACCATTCAATCAGCATTTAGTGTTGTTTGAATGACATATACAATTAGATGAGAGGAAAAAGGATCATGAGATATTTGCAGATCAGTGGTTTTCCCTTTTTTGGTATAATTAGCATTTAATGTGGTCATGTGGAGGAGTTGCTTATGCATTCTTGCAGGGATATATATTGCAGCTCATAGCAGAGTGTCTGTACAAATTTGATTTCTGAAGGCTTTTTGTAATACATGAAAAAGTGGACATCTTGCTAGGAATCAAATTGCTTGGTTTTTTCATTGATTTGGCCTCAGTTTACCTTATAGTTTACACTCTTGAATTTCCCCTTCAAAAAGACATGGAAATGGAAATGGGTTTTTGGTCCATGCCACCCACTTGGGTGCCACCCAAATGGGCGGATCCACCCTTGGATCACACATACACACACACCGACATGGGTGTGTGTGGACCCAAGGGTGGATCCACCCACTTGGGTGCCACCCAAGTGGGTGGCATGGACTACATCATGGAAATGAAGAGCACTTCCATATGTATTATAACTCTCTCTCTCTCTCTCTCTCTCTCTCTCTCTCTCTTTTTAGATTTGGAAACCTGAGGTTTTGGCTAATTAAAAAAATCCAGAGATTTTGGGAAATTATAAAGAACCCTTAAGGTTCAATCCGTTTTATATTTTTTCCTTTCTCATGGAAAAAATATTTTAAAAGCTCTTTTTATGTTATCAAAATATTACAGATTCCCTCTTAAATTTATGACACAATCAAACCTCAAAAGTTTTTTTTTGTAATTTTCAAAGCCTCTTGGTTTTTTGTAATTAGCTCAAACCTTAGTGTATTTTTTTTTTTGGTAACTATCCCTTTTATTTGTTCGACATGTAGAGAAGGATAATTCACAATTTTTTGTAGTGTTTTGTATGGTGTTTCAATAATATAGGTGAATGTAACGTATGCATTTACATTATGTAAACGTTTATTATGTCAATGAAACATTTAGAAAGGTGAAAGCTTACACCCACGAGTCCATGACCCATCTATAAATTTTTCGAATATAAGTGTGGTAGTAGCGTCATCGAGATTTCTTGTTCCACTTTTTATTTTATTGCATCGGATAAATGACATATGTACAAAAAAGGTATCATATTTTATTAAATATATGAAATAGATAAATGAACATTGTGAGATCTCATCCCAAATAGTTGTGGCCTTTGGGTTTTTTGTCGTTACATGAGCGTTGGTGAGGCGGTGGCTCCGTCTTTTAGTCCAACATGCATGAACATGAACAGGCAAACTCCCGCCCATTTTTGAAACCCCGTAATGCCCTGAAACGTGGCGCAACCCCTATATGGATAACTACAAACTACCCTTGATTAATTACAAAAATTCCAGAGATATTTGAAAATTACGACAGAAAAAAAAAACTTCAGGTTTAATGTGTTAAATGTAAGGCAGATTTGAATTTTTTTGCTTAAGAATGGTAAAATATAATACAGAGTCAACCTCATAGGGGCTTTTTGTACGTTACAAAATTTGTGGGTTTTTTGTGATTAACCCAAAATTCAGGGTAAATTATCCTTTGATAATTAATATTTAATGAACAAGTCTCGAACGCATATGTTATATATATTTGCTTACCTTTGTCCACGTGTGTATTGCATTCCATTGGCTTCTTACACGTTAGCTCTTGTCTTGACTTAGCTCCAAGTCTTGATCCTCATGGATATAATTCCAAATACAGCAAGAAATATTTGCTCATTCTTGGACCAAAAGGAAAAAATAAAAATTCTGATAAAGTTAGCGTTTTGATATAAGTTAACGTTTAAATTAAAATGGCTCCTCCTGAAATTGTGAACCAAACAGTAAGAAATGGACAACATGATCTCATAATTAGGGAGCAAGACGTTCATGGGCCTAAGCATGCCTATGTAACGTTTTTGGCGGGTGATGGTGACTATGTGAAGGGTGTTATGGGTTTGGCCAAGGGTTTGAGGAAGGTTAAAGCTGCTTTTCCACTTGTGGTGGCGGTTTTGCCTGATGTTCCGGCAGAGCACCGCCGTGTGCTGGTGGAGCAAGGGTGTCGCGTCCGCGAGATCGAACCGGTTTTCCCTCCTTGTACGGCTGGCAAGGAGTGTCCTTTTGTTAGAGCTTATTTTGCTGTCAACTACTGTAAGCTTCGCCTTTGGGAGGTAATTATATATTAATTCTACTAATTTGCTTAATTTCATGTTTATTTCTATACATAATGATGTTTTATCTTATATTCCAAAGACGAATGATTGCCGCAATTTTATAAATTACATCGTGAAAAATCCACAAGTTAGGCAGTTGATTTATACTTAAATTAATATGATAATTTTTAAACACGTGACAATCACCCATACGATGGAATATGATGAAACACCATTATGCAATAGAAAGATCCCATCCGCTTATTATGGTACTCTGGAGCCTGGACATCTATGTAGTAAATAAAAAATGGAATAGAAGATGTACAGTGTTCTCCAATATCTATTAATTACTCTTTAATTTATTTTTGGCAAGATTTATTGCATGTGTCATGTTGAATATTGTGAAATTTTTACCAAATTAATCTTATAAATTTTGGTTATAGGTCGTTTAGACATGTACGTATTGGGTTTATTGTAATGTGACATGCATAAAAATGAAATTACACACATATAATCGTTGCATGCGTTTGATTGTGGGATGAAAAATTGCATATAAGGATGTCAAATTATAGAAGGAGAATCTATTGAACTAACTTGAATATCTTTGAGGATAGTTACAAAAATTACCCGATTTTTACCTAATTAAAAAAGAAAAACGCAATTATCTTCCAAAATTATAAATACTCCTTGGTTTGTATTTTCTTAAAACATAACCCTATTGAGGGTGCAATTTGTGAAATATAACAAATATCAAGAAGTATTTGTAATTTTGAATGTAGCTGAGTTTTTTTTTTTTTTTTTGGTAATTAGACTAAACTCAGTGGTGTTATTATAATTAAACCCATATTTTTATTAAGGCTTTAAAGATTGACTTTTAAAGATACTTTTCTGTATAGCTAAGAGCTTGCTTTTTGTGGTAGTTATTTTCGAAATCTTAGTTTGAAATCTAAAATTTTCAATTGGATGCTTTAGCAACTCAAGAATAAGGTGAATATAGACTTGAGTTACCAAAGTTCTTAATAGTTAATGAAATTGATATAAGGTGAATTATTAATGCGATTATAATGTTGAAAAAGGGAAAAAGGGAATTGAAGCTACAGTACAGTTTTTGCTGAAAATAAAAGTTGATAGCTTTTTATTCTAATCTGGAGTGTAGTTTGTGGAGTACAACAAAATGATATACATGGATGCAGACATCCAAGTGTTTGATAACATTGATCACCTCTTTGATTTGCCGAGCGGCTTCTTCTATGGCGTCGTGGACTGCCTTTGCGAAATGTACACCCAGCCATGTCCCCAGAAGCTCCGTGGCCCGCTCAACTCGGGCCTCAGCCCTCTTTCTATTTCAATGGCGGCATGTTCATGTTCGAGCCTAACCTAAACACGTACAACGAACTATTAAGCACCCTCGGAATCACACCTCCTACCCCGTTTGCTGAGCAGGTAAAATGCACCACTTTATGCTAATTGTCACTCTTTTTAGTAGTTTGTCTCCTTTTTTATTTGTTTTTTTATTTCATATAGTGTTCGTGTTACAATATACTTATATTTTCTTCTATTATATTATAAAAATTATAGAGAATGGTGTTGGTGGAGTTCAGATTATTCCATTTTTCTATGCCGGTGTGTATTTTCATTTTAGATGAATGATAAATGTTCAACTCCTAGGATGAGTATGTGCCATTGATTATTTGAGTGTGATCTAAAGAGTGGACTACAAAGTAGAATAGGAAACTCGAACCTGTGTTTCTTTTCCAAACATGTCATACATCCAATATTTTGAAACATCATACGGATGGAACAAACAATAGAGATCTTGCACCGTTTTAGTGTTGAGATTGTAACACAAGCATGGTTATATATAGCAATTTATTTCGTGCTTATATATGTGATTTTTTTGACCTATGTCTACACATCGATCGTGAGAGTCTCGGTAGATTCATTGATGAGGAGAGCCTTGTGGTGTGGATTCACCAACAACACAAGCCTGATCTATAACTCAACACAAATTAAAGGATGTCATGATTTTACTACATATTTAAGGTTAATTACAAAAAAATACACCTAACACTTAGCCTGATTATAAAAATTCCAGTTATCTTTAGATAATAATTAGAAATACCCACTTAAAGTGCTACAAACATCTTATTGAAGTTTGTACTTATCTAACGAATATCCCCTTCTTGAGGATGTCGTTTCTACAAGAGAAACAAATTAATGTCAAGTGGTTATTTGTAATTTTAAAAGGTAACAAAGTTTTTTCAATAATTAGGTGAATCTCATGGGTAGTTTTTGTAATTAACCCGTATATTTATTCTTACACTCTCCATGGAGAATCTAATTGACCTTTATCTACATCTAATTTTTTTGATCGTCGTGGCCTTGTGTAGGATTTCCTAAACATGTTCTTTAGAGACATTTCGAAGCCGATTCCTCCTATCTACAACCTTTTGGTAGCAATGTTGTGGCGCCACCCGGAGTGGGTCGATCTTGACAAAGTTAAAGTGGTTCATTACTGTGCTGCTGGGTCTAAGCCTTGGAGGTTCACTGGGAAGGAAGAGAACATGGATAGGGAAGATATCAAGATGCTTGTGAAGAAGTGGTGGGACATATACAACGACGACGCGTTGGATTTTAACATCGATACTAATTCTGAAGGCGATGGTGGTGCACTTGAAGAAAAAAAAAAAACCGGCGACCAACTTGCCGAAGGCTGATGAGGTGGTGGTTCAATATAGAGCCGCTTCGGCGGCAGCGTAGCTTGTTGGTTACTCTGGCAATAAATGTGTGTTGTATTTAGGTCTGTGTGAAATGGGAATGTTGTAGACTAACAAAATTTCCACACGTACTATAAAGAGAGATGTTAACAAATGTGTGTTAAAAACGTTTTGGTTTAATTTTGAGCAAAGTACTGGTTGAGTCGGTTGGTGTAATTACTGGATTTTGGTTTAGACTTTTGAACATAAGTGTGAATACAAAATCTATAAACTTTAAAATCACGTATCGTTTTTTTTTTTTTTTTGTGGGGGTAATAATTGTTCGTTTGTTTTTTTTTGAAAATAATTGTTCGTTTTGTGTGATGTTAATTTGGGAATTTTAGCACAACAAATTAAAGGTATTGAATTGGACTGCAGATCTCCTATTCCACCTCAAATACCTTTGAGAAAATGTTAAAAGGATTCTAGATCTCATATTTTACTTCAAATACATTCTGCGTATTTCAATTGGTAAAGACTGGATGATATTCGTTTCGGTGGCATCTGCGGCGTGGAGGTTCGAATCCACCCAGAACATGTTGGAGGAGGATTTCTGTGTGGTGACTCATTCTAAAGCGGTATTTCCAGACCCTGGAGACATATCCCGCGATTTACCTCCTCTACAAAGTTTTAGCGCATGGGCGTGTGGTCTTCAGAAATGGGGTTCATACTTTTTTTTATTATTTTTTTGAGAAAATGTTAAAACACTTTTAGCACAATGATAATGGAGGATTATATGTGATAATGCTTCTCGATTTTTTTTTTTTTTTTTTTATTTTTTTTGGCTGGCATCCGCAGTATGGATGCTCTCGATTATTACTACCTTTGGCATTTAGTTGTCATTCCAGTTTCCAAAAGCCTCTTTGTGTCATTATATAACACAGTGCAAAAGTTTTCATATGAAAGTTGATCATGAACTAACCATGTTAAGTGGTTAGTGAAGGAATAAGCCAATTGATTGGATCTTGCGAAGCTTTTGCTTGACCTTTTAACGATCACAGTTAAATAAATACGAAACAAGGAAATTTCAATATTGAATGTATAAATATTATTATAAGATACGGTGGAAAAATTTAAAGAAAAATAAGAAAATATAAAGGTAAATTATAAACATGAAAGAAAAATATTGATATTAATATAAATACTAATGTAAATTATAACTATTATGAGAGTATTCAATTTTTTTGAGAATCAAAAATGAATTCTTACATTCGTGATAGTAAATTTACAATAGATTACATCATAATGAAAAATAATTGCAAACACTACATGATAATAAAACCTATAAAGATGTAAAACAATTTTTTCAAACATAAACATATCTAACTAATTTGTAGAAGCAAAATATGGCAATGGATGCTTTTGACAAAACACATACCAAATAAATTGATTTCAGTTATCTGACATATAACTAATCTGAATTTTCTAAATAAAATCCCACATAAAAGTCAAGGATACTTTTAAAGAAAACAGAGGGAAAAAACGGTAGGTCTAAAATACAAAAGTGTTCATTTAAAAAAACACTGGAATTTTTTTTTTGGTTGGAAAATTTATTGTTAGAAGAATATAATATGCACTATAATCTCGATAATTTAATATTCGATTAATTAATAATTTTGTTTTAATAATATTTTTTATCGGTCCCAAATTTGAGACAACAAATAAAATTAATAATTTGTTAATTTAATATCTCGCTAAATTAATAAATATTAGCGGAAAGAAGTTATTAATTCACATAGATCTAACTGTACTTTGACCCATTGACATGGATAATTATCATTGCAAAAACCCGCGTCGGTTTGCAAAATCGCAGACCTCGGCGGGTGAATTTCGTCTTCGGCGATTTAGGTCTAGCCGATTGGAGTTTGTATCAATTGAACTTGTTTCAGACTTTCAGTGCTTCTAATATGATGAAGCAAATGGTAGATAAATCAGCTTAAATTCAAAAAATTTGAGGATGAAGATGGGTATAAAGGGTTTTCAACCTCAGACACGGCTTTCTGTTCTTTCTCGATGTACAGGGCTCGTAGGTATGGTTGGTTTTGTTTGTTTTTGGAAGGTTTTTAATTTTGCTATTTTTGTTTTGTTAATAAGTTGTGATTATGGTCCCAAGTTCTTGGAAAATGGAGTTAAATGGAGTTTTGCAAATTGTCTTGCTCCCCATGGAGACGAAATTGCAATACTTCCGTCATTTTGGTAAACTTTATTTTTACCGAATTATATTGCAAATTTTATGTGGTTAGTGTGATAAAATCGGATTAGAGAGTGAAAATTTATTGTATCAAGTTTGTGATATGTAGACTGATTGTTAAATTTCAAAATCTCATCAATCGCATAATAAAAAAGCTGCAATTTTCTTTCATAGTTTGGATTATTGCAATGTAATATGTCATTGTTGATTTTTCACGTGCGTAAAAAATTGGCAGGTTTCTTCTTCGAATATAAAACAATACCCGACATGGTTCAAGTGTAGTTCTTATTCATGATATAATGAGTTTTTGGGCTTATAGGCAATATTGTAAAGAATCAGCATTGCCTTTTTTCTGTCTATTAAAGAAGCTGTTTTCTTTTTTTCTGTTTTTCTCCACTTTGATTTTGGTGGTTGAAACCAAATAAGGTTATATGGGTTGCATTTTCTTGAGATAGTTCATTTTAGCATTCAACTATTTTCGGGGATGTCTCATCAGCATTCAAAGGCCCAATAAATGGGTGAAGGAACAAAAATTATTAAAACTAAGTTTTGCAAATTGCTTGGAATTGACTTGTGCTTATGGAAGAGATCGATAAGTCAGTATAAATTAAGAGCACGTCTCAATTCCCTTTCTCACAGTTTTTACTAGTTTGGGCAGTTTGATCGAAAGCATGTTGATTCCATAATATCATAAAGCGAGGCACGTTGCGAATGCCACCTGGTTGTGCCTTGTACTCATATATCTAGAACATCGATGAGTTATTCGTGGATCACGTGTTCCTGTCCTATTGACTTTAACCATAGTTGTTTGATGAAATTTAAACTGTTTTAATCCCTATGATTTTGTAATGATAATTCAGGAATTAATTGCAATAGAGTGTCTCAGTGCATGTATTTAGAAGTGGGGAGCTAAAGTCACAACATAAATGCAACTTTTTTTTACAAGGGAACCCACAGCCAGTATCCGAAGGTGTGCACTGGGTAAACCCCGCCCCATGCAATAGCCCGCAAAACATACAGGAGGGTAAATGGGTAAGCCGCACTAGGCAAGACCTATGTGATGGTCTCATGTCTCATAAACACCGTCCTACCAATTCAGCCAATCCTTTGACGATAGAAATACTAATTATTGTGTTGCAGGTTTCTCAAGTTGTTTTCGAACCTCATTAAGTTTTTATATTTTCTTATCTATGTGAAAGATGGTGTTAACTAACGTTAATTTCAGAATAAATATTGCGATTGATCTATTTAATGTTTTAGTTCACTAGCAATTCATTTTACATTTAATTTCAGGCAACTTGTAAACGTGTATGGTATCAACTATTCCTATCCTTCCAATAAAATTGAGGTATGCAGAGTTTTGGTTATTCTTATCTTAATACTATGTATGACTATATTCTGTGAATTCCAGCTGATAATTGTAATATTTTTCTTTTTACAAATTTTTTACATGAGCACTTCTCAATTAGTAAACGTCATACTAACTTATTGATATAATATTTATGCTTGTAGTATAATAGTTTCAGCTTTTATACTACTGACCCCAGTCACTATGGCTGTCATGCCTTTGTCTGTGGTAGTAAATATTTATCGAATTTGTCTGAGATCTTAAATTATTGATCCAGACGATAAGAAACTGGAAACATAATCTAAATAGATGATGCCTTTTAATTTTTCAGAAGAAATGAAAAACTTCTATCATGAATTAGTTTGTCGAATATCAGTCCATAAATTGGATTTATAATGGATTTTAAATATTGCACATCTATGGCACTGACCATTTCGCTTAGTGCATATTGAGTCACCTAGGAATTCTAAAGATCAAGAGAACGCAGAGCTCTTTTTACGGGTGTTGGTCAAAAAGAGACTACTCACTCACATAATTTTCATCAATTCTGATCTACTTTAGATATTGTATGATTCGCGCTCGTACTAGTACACTCTTTTTATTTATAAGTGTTATTTACACTGTTCAATCTGCAAATGTTATATGTTTTTCACTCATGGACTCCTGGTTGATAAGTTTTATATTCGGAGAGGAAGGTAAATTACAGTAATCTGATGAAAAGAGATAAAAGCATATAATAAATATTCTCTACTTCCCGACATTTATAGATAGAATATGCTGGCCTGTCGAAGCATATATGAATCTATCCTGTACAACGTACCTGAAAATGTGGGCGTTGAAGTAAGAAAACGTGCATCAGTAAACATTATAGGTTGTTGTGTGTGAAATTCTGAAACGGTGGTATATCTTCACAAGTCAATCATCCTTTTCCCGGCTTCTTGTGGTAAAAAAAAAATAGTGATTCATCACCTCATATCATAGGCAGTGCAATTAATTCTTACCGCATGGGAGCTTTCACATCATAGTTGGAAGCAGTTTAAATATCGTAAAAACCAAGGAACTTATAATATCATTCCTTTCTGTGGAAAATGCTTTTATTGTAGCACTTTTCCCGTAAATGCTACCGAAAGTCACCAAAGTTGGAAGTGACGTATTCTTTAGCAGTTACCAATAAGTATACAAACAAATATGTTGAAGTCATTGCATGGCGTGTAAACTTTCATAATTCTTTTGGGATAAAAAAGCAGCACCTTGAATTCCGTTTGGTCGGTTAGTTTGCAATTTCGTGAAGGGTGAATATTGTGAGCAGATTTTGCTTCTTGGAGACACTTCTCATCCTTTACCATGAAATTCTGAAACATGTTCAGCCCTTCACTGACCCTATTCATGTGGTGCATCTATAAATTCAGTGTACAGGAAAGAACCTATTTGCAATTCACTTATATATAATTCACTATACGCACTTGTCCTCCTTCAACACCATTATTTACTTAGAATCAATTACTCTTGTGTCCAAATGGGGCCTGAACTTGTAATCCCAACACCTAGAAATGTTGCTGAGGTAGCCGGGGCTGTTAGGGCGAACAATGCCCTTTCCTGTGCCTATGTTACATTCTTGGGTGGTGATGGTGATTATGTGAAAGGTGTGGTTTGTTTGGCAAAGGGGTTAAGGAAGGTGAAAGCAGCTTATCCATTGGTGGTGGCTGTTTTGCATGATGTGCCAGAGGAGCACCGCAATTTGCTGGTGAACCAGGGGTGTCTCCTGCGTGAGATTGACCCAGTTTATCCACCTGTTGGCAACAAGAAGAGCCCGTTTATAAGGCCGTATTTTGCTCTCAATTACTGTAAACTTCGTCTGTGGGAGGTGAGACATTTCACTTACTGTTACCGCTCTCTGTTTTTATCAATTCATCGTGTGTTTTGACCATGAAGTTTGTAATTTTTTTCAGGGATAATTACAAATACTACCTTTGAGGTTTAGCCTAATTACAAAAAAAGCCCGATTGATTATCTTTCAAAATTACAAACCCCGTTGACATTTGTTTCTATTTTACAAATTGCTTCCTCAGGATGAGGTATTTGTTAGATAAATACAAACCTCACGTGGCGTTTCTAATACCTTATAAGGGTATTTGTAAATTTGAAAGATAACCGAATTTTTCGTAAGCAAGCTAAATTTCAGGGTAGATTTTGTAATTATTCCTTTTTTTTTTTTCACCAATGGGTGTTAAGTTTAAGAGCAGAGTCTTTGAGATGAGAATAATGTGTTTCTTGATGCGGTGATTCTGATTGAATTGTCACTTTCACCTTAAGGGTTTAATTCTGTTGAATTTAATATAAGAAATTGATTTTAATTTTTCGGTTGCAGTTTGTGGAGTACGACAAGATGGTTTACCTGGACGCAGACATCCAAGTGTTTGACAATATAGACAACCTATTCGATTTGCCCTCCGGATGTTTGTATGCCGTGATGGACTGCTTGTGCGAGATGCGTGGCCAACCTTGTGCTGACAAGGTCCAGTGGCCTGAAGATCTCGGCAATGAGCCGCGTTTTATTTCAACGGCGGCATGTTTGTTTTCGAGCCCAATCTTGACACATACAACAATCTCCTGAGCACCCTCAAAGTCACCCCTCCAACCCAATTTGCAGAGCAGGTAATAAATGCAAATGCTCCAAGGGACAATTTAAGGAATAATTACAAAACTACCCCTGAGGTTTGAGTTAATTTACAAAAAAACTCGGAGGCTTTTGAAAAGTAAAAACAAACCCACTGAGGTTTAATTCTGTATTACACTTTACCTCAAGGTTTTTTTGTAATTTTCAAACATCTCTGGGTATTTTTGTAATTAACCCAAACCCAGGGGTACTTTTTGTAATTATCCCGAAAACTTAAAACAGACAGTTCATACTTGGAAACTTGTACTAAATGCCGATTTCTTTCAATATGCAGGATTTCTTGAACTTTTTCTTCCGAGATAATTCGAAGCCTATCCATCCGATCTACAACTTGTTGGTGGCTATGCTTTGGCGCCACCCGGAGTTTGTTGAGCTCGACAAAGTGAAAGTGGTTCATTACTGTGTTACTGGCTCAAAGCCTTGGAAATATACGGGCAAAGAGCAATACATGGATAGGGAAGACGTGAAAATGCTGGTCGGCCGCTGGTGGGATATTTATAACGACAAGGCGCTGGACTTTGCGGGAAATGAATCTGTTAGTGGTTGATAATGAATCTGTAATGTGAACCAGAGAACCGTATGTTGCTGTCTAGTTTGTATGTTAATGTTGGATTTTCGCATGATCTGTATGTGTATGTGTATGTGTATGTGTATGTGTGTGTATCCGTGCTTTTATGTAATGCTATTGTAAATTAACTAGACCTGTTTGGGTATTCTAGTTTGATTTTCTGCATGTGTAAGTTAAGAATGATAATAAAATCCTTGCATATATTTATTGTATAACCGAAAGGCAATGTTGGGTCTTGGTGTGCGGAGAGATGCACGATTTTGCATGTCTTTGTATTCAGCAAGTCGAGATTAATGCAAGGGTTAATTACAAAAACACCCCTGAGATTTGGGCTAATTACAGAGAAACCCCCAGGTATTTTTGGAAATTACAAAAAAACCTTTAGGTTTGATTGGTATTACATTTTTCCCCTTTATATGCAAAAAAAAAAACAATTCAAAAGCTCCCCTTACATTCATCAAAATATTACAATTACCTTTTTAGATATAAGACACAAATAAACCTCAAAGTTTTTCTTTTTGTAATTAGCTTAAACCTTATAGGTCTTTTTGTAATTATCCCTTAATGTAATTGTAATATATGTTTGTCATTGTCAAACTTAGTAAAGATCAAACACGAGTTGGATTTCGCTGTAATTAGTAATTATTGCTTTGAAATGTATGCATAGTCCAACTTGCTAATATATGTTTGCTCATATATATGTATATACAGAATAGCGACATAATAAAAAATATCCAAAAAAAGCTCATATGGCCTAATAATATCGAGATGCACCACATTGAAGGTTCAGGAGTACATACATCATGTGCAGGGGCGTATCCTCACCCTTCCATGGGGGCTTTAGCCCCCAAAAAAAAAAAAAAAAAAAAAAAATTTTTGAAAACTCTATTTTTTATATGTAAATTTTACTTTAAAATATTTATTTTTAGTAAATATTTATTTTTAGTACTAAATATTTATATTTTATTGATTTAGCCCTCCAAAATTATTTAGCCCCCCCAAAATTGCGGGTCTAGCTCCCGCCCGATCATGTGCCATTCCAATAAGCCGACTCCAAAAGGCCGTGGGGTGGAGGAAGTGTTTGAGGACCAGGGGATAGGGGGGGAGGGGAGTTTCTTTTTTATTTTTTATTTCTAAGTTTATAAAATAAAGTCTAATAAATGTCTAAATTATTTTTTAATATTTAAATATGAAACTTTTCTGAATTAATATTTTTAAAAAAATAATAAGTAATTTATAATGTAAATCATTTTTATTTTATTTATTGCTCAGTGTAATATTTTAGATAATTGAAATATTTTTTCAAATTGTACTTAAATAGATTATTTATGTAATTAGTAAAATAAAATTATAATATTTAAAATTGGGAAATACAAGAGAAAAGAAATTTAAAAAATAATTAGATCTGTCTAAGTATTATTCTACAAGTTTATTTAAATTTTGGATTTAAGTAATAATTTATATTCTTTTCAATTATCAAAACTGTTAACATCTACATATTTATAGCATTACGCCATAACTAAATTGAAATATAATATAAATTATATTTTTAACAATATTATTAACTTGCTAATTATTAAAGATTTTAAACTTTTAGCAATAAATTTATTTTGCTAAACTAAAATGATAAGCTGCCTTTGATTCCTTTTTCCGTCTAAAACATGTCCACATAAGATGCCAACTCAAATATTTCTTCTTCAAAATTAAGTTTTTTAAAAAACTAAAAAGGCCACTTCAGCCAACAGGTAAAGATTACCTATTGTAGGTCACAGGACCAAACTCTGAATTTCTTCCACTTAAAGGACTGAGTCCAAAATTGAAAAAAATAAAGGACCAAATCTCCAAGTGTCTTCCATTCAGAGGACAAAAAAAGCAATTTTGCCTTTTTTTTAATGGGTCTAAAATTTAAGGTACGTAGCTTTATTTTCTGGCAGTTTTTTATTTATATTTTTATTAAAAGTTAGTTAGGTGTACGTACGTTGCACATAATCCAAATTATTCCTTTTTATTTAATTAAAATTAATTTTCATAAATGGAATATTTTTTATTAGATTATATTTTATATATAGTATATGTCACTCGTGTAGTTTGATCTTAAAATAAGATTTGCAAAGTTAAAATTAAATATTATTAGTAGGTGAAATATGGTTAAGAGTATTCCCTAAAAAAATATGGTTAGAATATTTTGAACTCGAAACACGATACTTACATAATATTATCATTGAACAAAATAAAATGGATATTAAAAAACCTAATAGTAATTAAAAAAAAGATATTCAAAGAACTCATTTTGCATCAATTCAACTTTTAATTTACTTTTTTAAGTGTCTCATTCTTCTTCATGTTTAGCTTTGAGATTTTTTTACAACGTTTTCTAATAATTGATTGACGTATGGATGTCTTCCTATTTTTCTTCTTCTCCGAAATGTGTGTTCTCTCTCGACTAAGCTATAACATTAGGTTTTTCATTCACCACCCGTGCCGTTGGTTTTTTATCAAGAGCGATGAGCAAGTGCGATTTCTTTTCATATGTTCTCATTTCCAAATACCTATTTTCAGTTTTGTACTATTCATAAAATCGGAAAT
This sequence comes from Rehmannia glutinosa, assembly GCA_016081115.2. Lineage (NCBI taxonomy): Eukaryota > Viridiplantae > Streptophyta > Magnoliopsida > Lamiales > Orobanchaceae > Rehmannia > Rehmannia glutinosa. Next base: position 90,724 of record JABTTQ020000424.1, on the reverse strand, counting down.
AATTTTGTTTCAAGTGTTTTTACTAAAAATAACTCGTTTTAAATTAATTTTTAAAGATACTTTTCTTACATATTTTCCTACGGCTACATTGTCTTTCAATCACATATATCAAATTCACATTACTATCTCACTTTTCACTAAAAAGTAATTGTTAGGTCAACCCTTAACTTACCAATAATATTTATTTTAAAATACATAAAATTTTATTTTTATTTTTATGATGTGTTTTTGTGTAAAAAAGAGTTTTTAAAAAAATGTTCAACCGAATATCAATTAATTTCTAAACATATATTTATTTTAAAAATTTACATTCAACCAAACATATTTTTAATTCTCACGTGAAAACCGACACTCAATCTCAAGGAAAATAGTGAAAATTAAAATTCTCAATTGAAATGTGGCCATATGTACCCTTAACTCTATTAAATGTTCTCCCTCGCATCATGTTCCTGATTAAATTAATATTTATATATTATGAATGAAGATAAAATAAACTAATCAATACAGTTGGAAATGGTCAATAAATTAAAATTGAAAGAAAAGGCGCATATTTATATCATATAAATTAATAAACCACGATCCATATTCATATACTATCCAAACTATAAATTAATAAAAAATAAAAAGACGAAGAAAGATAAGTAATCTATAATATAATATTATTACATATTCAATCAATACTGAATATCCACTTATTGGAGATCCGATACATATAGTTATTGTCTACTCAAACATTAATTAAAGCACCATGTACGACATTCAATTGTAATCTATATTTAAAACTAATGAAATAATGATTAGTATTTGATGTATTAGTAAAATATTTAAGTACTTCAAATATTATTAATACCTTGGTGTTGTTTCATAATCTTCCTCGTTAGATTTATTGCAAGTCATTTTCTTTATGTATGCTTTGTTTTCTGCTTTATCAATAATTTCTTTCAAATAATAATACATATCATGTGAATAGAAATTAGTTAATATACTACACAAGTTAATTGTAGATGTGAGTACATGTATAATATTGTCGATATGATTGTTAAATTTTCAACATTGTTCAAATATATAATATATTTTTACTAAAAAAGTTTTAGTAAGTATATATCAGAATGAATTATTAAATAATTGTTTATATAACTCAATTCAAGAAAAACTTAAAAACAATAAAAAAAAACTATATAGGTTTTTATGTTTAGTTTACAATTTTCTCTTGTTTGGTTATGATGGTTGGATACTTTTTTTTATATCATTTTTAATATTTTTTTGCATTAGATCTATTATAAAAATTTAATCGTATATAATTATACATGCTAAAATTTGATAGCTCAATTTTTGGCATTGATAAAAAAATTGAATGTAAATCATACTAAATTGTATATCTGTTATTACAAAAAACAACATAGATAAAGATTAATAAATAAAGCTTGGATAAAAAAAATATTTTTTTCAAATTTTTTGTAATAACTTATAATTCACTAATCTTAAAACTAATTTTTTTTATTGAAAATACATATATTTCTCTGTAGTTTTCAATGGTCTCAAACTCACATCTCCACGTATCTAAAAAACATGTCATTTAATTATCTCACAATTTAGGGAGGGTGATAGATGATGACTTTATTATTTTATAGAATATTTACAACCAAAAGTGAATTTAAAAAATATATTTAGTCCACCTATTTATTTAAATCAAACTAAATAAATTAATCTTATTTATTTATTTTTTATCTCCATTTAGTTGTACATTCATACTCTTGTCTCTTTTTGTAGATGTACTTAGTTATTAAGAAAATTAAAGAAAAATATTATAAATGTACATTTTTACATAACACTTAACTTTAAATGACTGAAATTATCTCATATGAAGTCTTTTATATAATTTATGGCATATGATTGGAAAGCTCTCGATATATAGTTTAATATGAAATGAATATTATTTAAAAATTCAAAATATTGTAAGAATTGCAATTAAATGAAAATATATAATAAGAGTTTGGAATACAAAGAGACACTAATAATACAATAAAAAAATAAAACAATATCAATATAGAAAACTACTTAATACAATAAAAAAATAAAACAATATCAATATAGAAAACTACTTAATTGCCCTTAAAACTAACTTTAGTATAAGGATATTTTTGGCAAATCAATTTTTTCAAGAAACCTTCAAACTCATTCAGGATAAAAATCCCTATTAAATCTCATTAGTAGTTATCTACTCTTCACCAATAAATAGGTTTAGGTATCTTCCATTTTTCAATTTTAACTTGTTTTCATCTCCGTTGTCCTTACTATACAATCTACATTCGTCTTCATCACTACTCCAGGTTTGACAAATTAATTAATCACTTTTATATGAATTCTTTAATTTATTGTTGAGATTTTCATAAACTAATTGTATGATTGTGTATCACATTTGATTTATTCCAGTTTTTCATGGATTTTTCGTTATTGTCTCTTTCTTTTAATTAACAAAGAATAAAGAAGATTAATTGCTTTGACACTGTAAGTAATATTACATTATATTTGAAATAAAGACCCAGTAACATATTCTGCACCTTTTGTAGCATCATTCTTGTACATCGTACGTGCTTTAATTTGTAGTTGTGAAATTTTGTGTTTTTTCTTTTTCTTTGTTCTAGTCATCCAATGAATTGTAATTTTTATTTATCTTGCATCAGGCAATATGGACCTCCAATGTTTTGCTGGGATTCATCACATTTTTAAGAAAATAAAAGGTGATCCATATCATATTCTTAAAATGATCGCTGACGATTCGACTAGGTTTCAGGACACAAGAAATTGAATAATTCATCGTCATCTCAACTAATTGTTCGCTATTTTTAATGTTCGGTTATCCAAAGGATTTCTATTATCGATGGAAAATCCGGAAAGGAGCTGTGTAAGTCTACTAAGTGCCTAAAGGCATTTAAATCTGCTAATGTTATCAGCTGTTGCAATGGATTTATCTTGTTAACTTGTTGCAAGCCTCAGCAACATCTTGTTTACAATCCTTTATCAAATGAAATAATGACAAGAATACGACCTTTTTTTTTTTCACGGGAGGTTCTCGGTGTGGTTTTTCTTCCATCCTGTGGCGGAAGAATACCGGATTCTAAATGTGCGGAAAATAGAAGATAACCGCATAGTTGTCAAAGGCGCGCCTCAGGCGCAAGGCGCAGAGGATAACGACTTGTAGCCTCTCAGGCGAGACACTTTAATGAGGCGAGCGCCCAGGCTCTCAGGCGCAGAGGCGCGCCTTGTTCAAGTGTAGGGTTTATTTAGGGTTTGCTTTGCTTAAAATTGGGCCTAAAATAGCTTTTTAAATTGTGTTTTTAAATGGACATTGTATTAATTAGGTTTTCCTAGGGTTTCTTAAGCTAGACCTAATTAAAAATAAGCCCATCTCCTCAAGTGAGGAAAAAAAAGGTCAAATATCAGAAAAAAAGGCTTTGTATTTTTTTTTGCGCCTCACTTCAAAAAGGCGCGCGCCTTATTTTGTGCCTTGAGCCTTTGACAACTATGGATAACCGTTATGAGTATCACCTTTATCTATTTGGATCCAATACATGGAGGAGAACCATCAATCCCTATTTTAACTGCCAACCTGCATATCGTTGGAGTTCTGGGAATTGATGGTTAATAGTAAACCAGCAATTACCAATTATGGAGGTTTGCATTGGTACCATAAGGGTAAAATCATGATTTTTGACATGATGAGTGAAAATTTCTGTTTCAAACCTCTTCCTAATTCACAGGATACTATACTGAAAAGGCCTGGTGCTTGGGTAACCTTTGGGCATATAACGATCGTTTGTGTTGTTGCCACATGGGTTATCCAGAACCGGTCATGGATATATGGATTTTGGAAGACTACGGAAACTGGTGTTGGGTTCGAAAGTACAGTGTTAATCTTGATTGGGACATAGTCAAGTATCCCCTGGGAGGTGGATATTCAAGAGTTGAGCCGAGTATTTTGTGTTATGTGAGTTATTAGCATTCGTAAGAATAAAGTGGTGGTGCTTTGGGAGCGTAGAGGAATGTTTTCCTACGATTTATGTTTTAATACCGTTGAGAAAATTCCTTTGAGGAAGCCAAAAACGGATGAATATCTTTGTGAATATTGTAACTTATGTGGAGTATTCCCTTATACTACAACCACATGAAGTATTTCCTTGTCTTTCAAAGTATAAGAATGTTGATTTTCAATTTTTTTATTTTGCTTTATATATAGGTTATTATTGCACATGGTTACTGGATGCAAATCATTAGAGCAACTGCAATGAATAATTGCATTCAACATAATTCAACTTAAGACTGTTTGGTCACAAGATAAAGCAAGCAAGCTTTACAAAAATCCACAATAAGACCATATTATTATTACAACAAATGTGCAAATACCAGTGATAACTTATTTTTTGTTTAGTATCATATTTTTACCTGAGGACTCTGTTAGAGCTCAAGATAAAATTTTCTTCACCTGCGACGGTTGAATTTAGCCTCCCAGCGGCCCATCCATTGTTCAATACACGAACAGCAGCACGAGCTGGATCACCCGTCACACGACTGCCGTCGACTTGTTTCTCATAATCTGGAAGACCACTGGCTTTTCTCTCTTTCCTTATTTTCCTCTCCTCATCTCTCTCTTTTCTCAGCCAACTCTCTACCGTTCTCTGCAAATAACACGATATAAGGCACCGACTAAAAGTAAATAGTGATCACAGTTTCTTTTAGAGAAATAATCCATACTATTAATATTATAAGTTTCTTTTAGAGAAATAATCCATACTACTAATATAATTTCTGATGAGCAGTTATTGAGGTAATCTCTTGAAAGAAAAGACCTACTCAGGGGGCGAGTGCTTATCGTTTCATTTTTTTTTTTTTTTGTTGCTAAACTAGTAATAAAAATGTTTTTGAAAGAAGAAGAATGGATAGATTTTGAGAGTGTAACTAACTATAAGATGAAAACCTAATGATGATAGGTGATGTGATATATAAGTAGTGAAATAATGATTGGATATTTTTTGAATTCTAAGAATAGAACGACTGACCATCAGTGACAAATTGCTGATTTCCTTAATTTTATTCATTGGCATCGCTAGTTGCAATTTCCCACGAGCCACATAAACCTGACAAAAAAATCAACAGGTGTGACGACAAAGAGTTGTACCACTTTATGATGCATATACTAAAGAATTAGAATCACACTCACAATATGAGATGGCCAATCCTCAAGACCATCAAAAATATGGGTCGCATAAATAATTGTAGAACCTCGTTCTGAACATTCCTTCTTAAGAAACCTTAGAAGATCAGCCCTAGCAAGCACGTCTAAGTCAACTGTGATCTCATCAAGCAGGAGAACCTGAATAGCAGGCATAATGCAATCTTAGTACAGATAAGTGGACATCATAGAAAAAAGTAAAATGATATCAATTGTAACAGACAAATATACCTTGAATGGCTTTAGAAGGCCCATACAAATTTGAACTCGTCTTCTTTGGCCATCTGATACTTTATGCATTCTCCAGGAGAGGTCAATTCCTAAAACCTACAATGAAAGTACATATTAGTTTATTTACAACTCCACAAGCTTTGCCTGTTCAGATATGCCCTAGATTTGGGTAAATTGTGTTTGATTGGTGAAGGATGAAAAGATATCCGTTAGTTTCAATGCTAGACAACCTCAATCATGGCTCAACCTTATGGCATACATATAAGTACAGGAGTTGTCCAATATTCAAATATGACGACTGAAAGAAAAAAATTACATTTTGATCCCACAACATACGCATGTATAATATTTGTCCTGGTACTTTTGATTTCACCACATTGCATAATGTAACTTCAAAAGTATGTAAATTATTGACAATGTTAAATATTCAACTGAATAAAAAGGCCACTTCGGTCAGATTTCAATCTGCCTCTTTCTTTATTCTCTTTTTGTTCTTTTTCTCTTTAATTTTCCTTTTCTTTTTCCCTTTACTTCGTCTGTTTCATCAAAGCAGCAAGTTTAACTGAGATTTAACCCCAATGATGTTAATTTCAGTCGAGCACGAATATGTAATTTTTGGGATAACAAGACTTTTATATTTCAAAAAAGTTACTATCATATAATGAATTTATATGTAAATCATTTATATAAATTTCATCATAGTTAATAGTGTGATTCACATTTGGTTATTACATTGTCAAAATAAACTGAAAAAGTTATGCTCTTTTTTGGAAAAATTAAAAATTCAAAAACTACAAAAAAATAGTTGAATTTGCATTTTGACTAAAATAAGCAATGAGGTACAGAACGAACAGAGATTTTAAACAAAATGTGTGCGTTAGGGTCGAACAATTCTAGTGCTGGTAAAAAGATTTACCATAATCTTAGATAAACATGACCGTGCATGTAGATATTAACTTTGAAATATTAGCTCATGATTGTTGTCTGTTGACCACTATTCCCAAAATTTTGTTAAATAGAGCTGCCAGTATATTGTGATATTGAAGATCCAGGAATGCAACAGTATTGCCCCAATCCTGCTGAGCATAAATGGTAGATTCTTCTAATAAGCATGCACATGAAAGTTTTAAAAGAGCTATTGTTCGCATATTGCATTATGGTGCTAACGGGTAAAGTTTGGCCATTGCCAGAATTTGACTTGTTTCGAGTCCTTCGTAGCATCCAAATTCCAAACAATCAACCACAACAAAATCCAGTACATTCGAAGGAGGAAATGCACAATGCTTCAATATGAGGGTCCAGTAATGAGTAAAAATGCATAGATTTGTAGAGGATGAATTTCTGTTTCATATTTACGCCTCAACATGTGCTTTATTTTACCTATATGCATCCTCAAATTGAGGCTCTAGCATTCTAAAAATTTGAACACCTAGGATAAGACGCCAAAATTCTTCTACAATCACACAAAAGTGGCCGGCAGCCTTTCATGCTCTATCTACTGCTATTCATACCAAATGAAATTTGTCAGGTTCTTATGCTCGACCCTGTTTGATCCAAATTGGTAGCAAAAAGAAGAGTTAATCTGGTCAATCTAACTGATCTAAAATGTTACTAAAAGGCTTTGCAGTATCCTCCTCCCAGACGAGGGAGCCATTTCTCATCTACGAGACGCATCATTTTGAAATGAAAAAAGAAAACACCCACACACACGCAAATTTAAACATTCCAGGACAAAATCTTCAGCATGGAAAAATGAAAATACAAATTCAAGCTAACATATTTACCTTAATTAGTTCATCTCGTCTTTGAGGATCGATACCTGCTACTCCATATATCATTTTCTCAGCAGAAACGTCCATTTGAATTGGAACCTCAAAACCAGCAAAAGCAACTTCACGTCTCCACTGGAAACAAATAAATTTCCACAGATCAATACTGCTGAGAATGATCACCATTACTCGAAAATAAAAATTGCACTCAAAAGAATTTAGCATTTCTTTCATATCAAGAACAATTATTCCATAACAAAGGCCCTTCACAGAATTCTCCAAACAAAAATCAAAATACAACTTCGCAAGCTATATCTGGAAAGATACTTCCACAAACTTTTTATCCCTTACTCCAGGTATGATCTTGGTGAATCAGTATAAACCCATAACACAAATCGCCATTATAAACTCTTGCGAATTCCATATTGTTTCATAACATATTCTAAAAACACAGTTACTACTGAGTTCCGATGAGAATCAGATTACTTCTTGGTGTATTTCAAATTCCACTTCATCATCACAATTCAGCAATTTTTTACCCAGAAAGCACATTCATCTCATAAAATCAATTAGAATTCTCATGTCACATATTAAGTATGAATACAAACAATCTCACACATTCACAACATTTATTTTAAGTATAAAAAAAATAACAAGAAGAAAATACAGTTGACAAACCTCGCCACCAAGATACGAAAGATCGCCCGAGGCAGTCAAAGCGGTGTCGTGAAATGCTGATCGTCCAAACACTCTCACCATATTTTGCTCCACCATGTGCTTTCCTCCTATTATTTTCAATATTGTTGTTTTCCCTACAATCCCCCATCAGGAATCAATCTTTCAGCTTAATTATTACAATAAAAATATCGATAAATCCATGGAAAATAACAAAACAGAGAGAGCGGGCGAGAGGGAACCAGCGCCATTGGAGCCGACGAGGAGATAGCGGTCTCCGGGGAAGAGTGTGAGGGAGAAATCATCGATCAAAGGGGTGGAGCCCGGCGGAGGATGGCCGTCGATTCCGGGGTAGGTGAATTTCAGCTTGTTGATCTCCACTGTCGGTCGAGGATTGTCCACCTCCACCATTGCTGAAATTATTTAATTTTCTTGTTGAGATTTAGATCGAGATGGAGATTTTGTTGGGGAGGTTTTGTAAATGGGGTTTGGTGGCGGCAATTGGGTGTGTCTGAGACGTGGCCATTGTTGGGACACCAGCCCAGAATTAAAAGCTTGTATTTTCATAGTACTAGTTGGTGGTTGACTGGTTAATGATATTGCCAGAGCTAAATCCCTAACGCCAGAGCAAGTTTTTGTTGATCTCGCATTTAGCCAGAGCAAGTTTTTGTTGATCTCGCATTTACCCTTGGCAGTGTGCCTCAAGTTTCACCTTGGAAACTAGATGAGACTTGAGGGTGTGATTATATGTGAAATAAAAGTATAATAATGACACTTAATAGTTGTTGTTGAATGTAATTATTGATCAAAAATGTGGATTAAGATCATTAAGTGAATAGTTAATTATGTTAGATGAAAAATACTATTACAGTTAATGTTGTGTTTTTTAAATAAAATGATATATGAAATATGATTGGTGAATGAAAAATGAGAGTTTCTAGTGGTCATAAAAATTTATAATCCGGACTGCCCACACCGCAATGCACTATCCCAATACGCTTTCACCAAATTAGTACAAAATTATGCCTTAGAAAAACATCATCGCGTAAAGGCGTGTATGTTTACGAGAGTCGATTGTTTGGTATAATCAACAAACTCGGTCGGACTCGATAATAAAGTCTTGTCGGAATGCAATTTCACAGGCTCGAAAGGAACTGAATCTATTTGGCCCCATGGAACGATCCGACTCGATTGGTCTGACTAGCCCGATGCAAATTGAACTAGATTTCAAAACCTCACAGGGGATGGACTCGAGAAAATGGCAACCGAATGAATTTCGGTTTGGCCCAACCCAATTTTACTCGTTGGGCCAACCCGTTTCCGTACTCTAGTTGTGAGAGTGGCATATAAAAGCCCAACTCAAAGTGACATTTTAAAGTTTAAAAAAATTAAAACGCGAGTCTCACCGAAAATGCATGCAATTGCCAACACGTTTTTGCCTAATTGTAACCCCACTCATCCCCATTATTTTTGGGAAATTAGGTAAAATACCTCCCAACAAGGGGTATTAAGGAAAAATATCCCTTCATTTTTAAACAAGGAAATATACCCCTTTTTCCTCCTGAAAAGTCTAAAATGCCCTTTTATTTAGAAAAAGAAAAAAAAAGGAAAAATAATATGAATAGGCGGGAATGGTTCATTTGCCCACTACTCTCTCTCTCACACGTCCGACTCATCTTCTTCCATTCTTCTCATCTTCCAAACCCACCTCACGTCCGACTCCACTACCAACTCGACTTCTGCTCCTTCATTTCTTCTCTCTTCGACCCGCGAATGTCCCCACGAGCACCTGTTCTGACGATCACCTGTTCTGATGAGTTCACTCTGTCACTCGCAATTGTTCGACGTCTGAGTTTTTGAAAATCAAAGGTCATTCTTCGGTTGAAAAGGTTTGCTTTTTCATTTTCTTCTCTTATATATATATTTTATTTAGTTGTGTTGAAGGATTTTGGGTTTTGTTTTGAAAAAAAAAAATAATAAACAGTTTAGGGTTTTGTTATATGACTGCAAACGAGATTTAACGTTTAATGATTTATGTTTTGTGGAGTTAATGATGTGTTTAGGATGGAATGTGCGTGTACTTGGGTTTAATCGAACATTTTTTTGTTGCCCACTTATTAGCCATGTGCTTTGCCCACATGAGTGCCCACGGCTTTGTCAACTTCAATGCCCACTTTGTGGAGTCTGTGATGTGTTGTGTGGAGTCTGTAGAGTCTATAATGTGTTTTTAGGTTGGAATATGTATGGACTTGGGTTTTTTCGAGAATTTTTAATCTTGCCCACCTATTTGCCCTGCAGTCAGCCCACATGTGTGCCCACTTGTATCTAACACTACTTTGTGGAGTCTGTGATGTGTTGTGTGGATTTTATGATCATCTTCTGTAGAGTCTATAATGTGTTTTTAGGTTGGAATATGTATGGACTTGGGTGTTTTCGAGAATTTTTAATCTTGCCCACCTATTTGCCCTGCAGCCTGCCCACATGTGTGCCCACTTGTATCTAACACTACTTTGTGGAGTCTGTGATGAGTTTATGATCATCTTCTGTAGAGTCTATAATGTGTTTTTAGGTTGGAATATGTATGGACTTGGGTTTTTTTGAGAATTTTTAATCTTGCCCACCTATTTGCCTTTTTTGCGATCTGCCACATGTGTGCCCATTTGTATCTAATACTACTTTTCATTGTACAATTCAAGAAATATGGCGCTTGTTCAAAACGAAAAGGACCAATTTGCAACGAGATTAAGTGGTCGTTGCAATCTGAATGAGGGATTAAACAAAATAATTGGTTGTTTGAGCGATAGGAATAGAGAAAGGTTCAGGCAATCTTGCTTTGGACAATTCCTGGATGTACAAAAATTGAAATTCCAAGGCCAGTTATATCTCCACCTTCTCTTCAGACAAGACAAGTCAATGTCATTGGACAAGATAACATTCCACTTGAACAAAAAATAGGCAGACTTTGGAATAACTGAATTCGCATTGATCACAGGACTTGGTTTTGGGTCCAAGTCTACTATTCCATCGTCGTCGGGGATCTTCAAAAAATACTTTAGGAGGTTTAATCCTCTTTGTCTGATGCACGTGGAAAACGTTTTGGAAAAATGGTCCAAGAAAGAAAAAGGGGACGGAGATATGACCCTGAAGCTGGCCTTGCTATGTTTCTTATACGGTATTCTTCTTGTAAGAGACCGTAAAACCAAAAGAATTGTGGACGAGTATATTCACCTTGTAGATGATCTAGAAGCTTTTAATGCTTATCCATAGGGAAGAGTTGCTTTCGATTTTTTGGTAAAGGAAACACGTGCCTGCATGGCCGGACGAGTACATGGTTATTGGGAAAGAAAAGAAACGAAAGAAAAGCATGATTGTGAAAATTCGGACATCTACGGCTTCCACCCTGCGTTACAAGTATGAGCATATGAGGCAATCCCAAACGTCGCCAAATTGTGTGCCGTCACAACCAAAGCTGCCAAGAATAGGGTACCACGTATTTTACGTTGGTCAACTGAAGCCGCCGTGTTTTCATTTGATAAATTGAAAACAACAATCTTCAGGACTTTGCTTCCGGGAGATGATGATACGGTAAACTTTTTAATCAATTTTTATTGTGTGCATGCATGCCTGCTGTTGTGCCCACTTGTATGCCCACATTGTTATTGTTCATTTATTAATATACACATGCCCACTCATTTGCCCACGCTTGTGCCCACATGAGTGCCCACTTTGATATTTGTCATTCACTAATGTACACATGCCCACTCATTTGCCCACACTTGTACCCACATGAGTGCCCACTTGTATGCTCACATTGTTGTTGTTTCTCTAATATACACTTGCCCACTCATTTGCCCACTTCACTACCCACTTGATTGCCCACTATTGCACTATTGTTTATTTATTAATATTGACTTTTGTTTATTTGTTTGTAGCTTGTTGTTCACAAAAACCTGAGACCGCCAAATTGGAGCAAGATCTGAGTCCTTAAAAAACTTTTTGTGTGGGAAGATACCATTGAGAAAGAGAATTTGAGAAAGAAAAATGAAGAAATAAAGAAGAAGAAGAGATCTTTGAAAAGAAAATTGTTTGAGGAAAAAAGCAGAGGGTGAAGGTAATGATGAGGAAGAAGGATGGCCAAATCCGCCCGTGGACTTGTTTGGTTTGTCGAGGAGAGTCGACAAAATTGAGTCCATCTTGAAGACAATTATGGAGCATTTGGGATGCTCAATTTACGAAAAGGTGGGCAAAGAACGAGCTCCATCAAGTGCCCACCGTAGTGCCGACTATGGTGCCGACAAGGATGGCGGCCGGGCGCCGCCCGCGTTGCCCAACAGTGCCGACTTGGTCTTTGACGATGGGCACCACTTTCGAAGCAACCCATAGGCTTTCCACCCTCATCCCCTCCCGATGTTTCCTCCAAAGGGCATGATGTTGGCCATGTGTTTGATGACACTACTTGATGAGAAGAAAGATATACCAGGACCTTTTGCCATTGTTCCTCCCGACAACGGACGCCCAACCCATTACATTTGTCTGCGCACAAAGATTTGAAGAATTGATTGCCAACCCTTCAAAACTTGATGCATTACTTTGATGGTTCAAACCACCGAGGTTGTGGGTTCAAATCCAACAATTACTGCAGATGGTGAGGGCGGTGCATACGAAAGCGGTGGGGAAAATGCCAAGCCGCTTTTGTTGATATTGGTAGTCTGTCGAATCGGATTTCAAAATTGATGACATTGTTTATCGAAACGGAAAAGGACGATAAGATCTGGCCCCACGAAGAAATCTCCTTTACGGATCCAAGTCATCATATCCCACCGAAGAAGAAGGGTAAGGTTGTTGCGGATGCTCCGGAAATTCCTCAGTTGCAACTCTTTGATCCAATGGGCCTTTACCCACAGGCCTTGATTGAAGAATTTGAGAAGTGGTTTGATGAAAACAAGGACAACAAGGACGTATTCATTCATTGTTCAATTGAGGAAGGTAACAAATTTTGTGCCTCATGGTTCTTGAATATCCGTGACCCAGAAGGATGGCTGGATGATCAGGTATGTGAACAAAATCACTTCCATTTTTCCTGCCCACTTCTTCACCTATCTTCTTGCCCATTTTTTTTTTTTGCCTACCTTTTTTTTGCCCTTCTTGTGTGCCCACATATGTGCCCACTTTGCGGCAAATGGACTTGTTGATGCGCCTACGTCGTCGTATAAATCAAAAAAATGGCATGAACGTTTCTTGCGAACTGGACAACCGTTGATATGCTATTTTGGGTGCGTAGCATCATTCATTTACACAAACATGTCATTCATCTTGTTTTTTTGATATAAATTTGTTTATGACATTGATTTACTTTAATTTGTGAGAATAATTTGACTATGAAATGGGCTCCCAAGTATGTAAAAGCTTCAAAGAATAAAAAAGAAAGTCTGGTCTTAGTGGAAGGTGGACGAGACTATCTTTGGAATATTTGATGGGCGTATATCCGATGAGACGGTCTCGGGAAATCATGGGCTAATGTTGACAAGGTCTATGGCATAGGCCACGCCACCGTAACCATTGGGTGGTATATGAGTTGGACTTGAATAAAAAGTTGATCGTTGTATATGATTCAATGTCCAATTCCAAGTCATTTGATACTTATATTGGACAATTCCGTAAATTAGCGTTAATCTTTACCAAGTTTGTGCGAGAAAGCTCACATTTGGGACAACAGGTCGAGCCCCCAACAAAGTTTGGAAGATTGAGCGGTATGAGCATCCTCCGCAACAATTGAATACCGTGATTGTGGCATAATGTGCATGAAGATGGTGGAGTCCTTGGTCACGGGCGTGGCATAGTGAAAATCAACGCCAAGAGGTGCGATGAATTCAAGCTCGAAATTTGCTCGAAATTATACAAAGAAGGAAATATTAGATGTTAATTTGTAAGTATATATCGTGTGGATTAAACTTTTATTTGTGTTTCCTATATTAGATGTTAATGTAGTACTAGTATATTATGTATGACGTTAATTATCGTAATTATGTATGACATTAGTACTTGTATATTCTTGTAATTCAAAATTAGTCGACATGCCCACAATCCCGCTACAATCCCGCCTACGCAAATGCCCACTATTTCAAAATTTGTATATGACACAAATCTAAAAATAAGCATGCCCATTCCCTCAAAAAAAAAAAAGGCATGCCCACAATCCCGCTACGCAAATGCCCACTATTTTCAAAATTTGTATAAGACACGGATCTAAAATTAGGCATGCCCACATTACCTCCGCTTTCGCATCCTAAGCAAATGCCCATTATTTTCAAAATTAGTACAAGACATATGTAAAAATATTAAACACTTTAACATGCCCAAAGAAGGCAACCTAATCAAACAAATACAAGAATTGTACATAAACAATGTAAAAATCTCAAAACATTAAAGGGTTTACATGCCCACAATCCCGCTACACATCCGCTACACAAATGCCCACTATTTCAAAATTTGTATAAGACACGATCTAAAAATAGGCATGCCCACAATCCCGCCTACAATCCCGCCTACGCAAATGCCCACTATTTTCAAAATTTGTATGACAGATCTAAAATTAGGCATGTCCACAGTGCACTGCGCATCCGCTAAGCAAATGCCCATTATTTTCAAAATTAGTACAAGACAAAGTAAAAATATTAAACACTTTAACATGCCCAAAGAAGGCAACCTAATCAACCAAATACAAGAATTGTACATAAACAATGTAAAAATCTCAAAACATTGAAGGGTTTACATGCCCACAATCCCGCTGCGCATGCATCTTCACGCAACATAATCAACCGAATACAAGAATTGTACATAAACAATGTGAAAATCCTACCATCAATATAGTACATTACACAAACATTTGCCTACCCAAATGCCTATCATATTACAATGTAATACATCAAACATTTGCCCACACTTTCTAAGATTTGATGTTACTTCTCACCAGAATGGGTTTCTTGCACGTTTTGCGATTATGACCAGTGCCTTTACATCGCCCACACTTTCTTTTCATTTTTTGCTCGCCCTGGGATAATATCCTCGTTTTTCGTGGCCTACCGCTAGGGGAACGCATGATTGGAGGCAACACATTCAACTGGGATACTTCCTCGGGGGTATTCCAGAAGTCCACGTGGCCTACATGGAAGATGGCCTCTGCATATGCAGCTATTAGTGCTTCAGTTGTGTAAAATTGAGAGGCGAGTTCGTACCTTGGCATTCCAACTTTCCTAGCTGCTGCTAGTGCATGTGTACATGGTAATTGATCCAGCTGGAACACATTACATGTGCACTTTCTTGCATTCAAATCGACCTCAGCTTTCCTATCACCATCAGACCATAGTAGGTGTAGTAATGCGATGTTTGGACATCCATCCTCCTACTCTTTTCATCCCGCTCTCGAATAATTTTCTCAACCCAATCTGTCAATGGATATTTTATCTTCACAGCCACATTACGCCGTTCTGCATACCACCTCATCAACATCATTAAGATTGCATCCAAAAGGGCCATCGGAGGGTATTCCCTAGCATCCCTGAGCACGGCATTAAGACTCTCCGCGATGTTGGTAGTCATCATGCTATATCGTCTACTCGGAAAACACACACGAGCCCATTGCCCCTTCTGAATATTTTCAGTCATCAGGTAGTTGTATATATCACTAGATACAAAATATATCTCGTTCATGATATGTCGAAATTCGGATTCATTATATGTCTTAGCGGCACAATAGAGTAGAGCCGATACATCCACATCCTTTGGCAACAACATTTTGTCTTAGATGGTAGATGCAAATTCCATGGTGTGCATCTGGGAAAACTTCCTTAACGGCATTAGCAATAGACTGATGGCGGTCTGAGATAATAACCAAATCCTTCTTCTCCGCCAACAAGCCATTTATCTTTTCAAGAAACCATTTCCATGAAACATCATTCTCTGAGTTGACAATGGCAAATGCTAAAGGGTAAATTGGTTGTTACCGTCCATACCAATGAGCCACTAATAACATACCTCGATTTCCCTTTAGATGCGTACCATCCACGGCCAATACGGTCGAATACATGTCCAAAATCCACATATACACACACCTAAAGCCATGAAACAATATTTGAAACAACCACCTTCATCGCCTCAATCTCGGTCACAATTACCTCGAATGACTTGTTGGACACGCTCCAAGTAAGCGACAAGTTGTTTGAGCGAATCTTCCGGAGAACCTCTAACCAATTTAATTGCTTCTTTCTTTGCTCTCCATGCTTTGTCATAACTTATGTCCACATTGAATTTATCTTTTATTTCAGCAATAATAGCTAGAGGTGGGCATGAATGTGCGGGTTGTTTATATTTGTACATAACTGCCTCACCCAACACCTTACTCCTAGCCTGCCGATGCTCATGGTTGTTCATTTCTATCGAACACTCATGACAATTTTTATATTTATCAACAACCCATAGATGCCCACCTCGCCGCCTAGTCACACGTATCATCCACCCACAATTTTTATCCACACAACTGGCAACAAATCTAACTTTGTCTACTTTTTAACAATGTGTTGTCTATTTTTCAAGGATACAAATTATTGCAAGTCGCCGAGTAAATTCTTCTTTCGTCGTAAAACTTGACCAAACCTGTAAATCATCATCTACTGAGATAGAGTTACAACTGCTTGTTTGATTGCTCATAGGCCCGACACCACTGTGCCCAGTTTCGACAGAATTCCTTTTGCATGATTGACTATCATGCCCAGTATGCCCACCTTCATGCATACCTTCATGCTCACTTTCCTGCCCACAATTCCTATGCCCACCATCTTGCCCACCATATTGCCTGAACTCCTGCCGACCATTCTTATGCCCACTTTCCTGCACACCATCATATTGCCTGAACTCCTGCCTACCATTCTTATGCCCACTTTCCTACCCACAATCTTGCCTACACTCTTGCCTACCATTATCCTGCCCATCATCATGGCGATTTTCGGGTTGATGTTCATGCCTACTCTCTGGACGACTTTTGTGCCCACCCCCGAGTTTAGCATTCCTCCTTGCTGCTGCCTCAACACCACCATCTTCGTCACTTGACCTATCTACATCCTCCCAAAACAGAGGGTCATTCTCAAGGTCTTCAATAGTCATACCTAAATATTCTTCAAAACCAGATGTTTCTTTGACAACCCTTTTGCCTTTATCGATGTTATGCTTGGGGCGTGGTAGATCCTCTTGAACGATCGGGATGTAGATAGTTTCTTTTTCAACACTACCACCATCATTCCCTTCAGAAGTAATAGGTCAATCATCGCCACTTGACATATCTACATCCTCCCAAAACATAGGGTCATTCTCAAGGTCTTCCATAGTCATACCAAAATGTGGAAGTGTACTTGATTTTCTTTTCGCAACCCTTTTTCGTTTATTGGTCTTACGCTTTTTCGTCGTACGCACGGGAGGTGGCATAACCTCTTCAATGATAGGTTCTTTTTTAATTGGCAACATCTCCTGATTGCTACTTAGGTGACTCAAAGAGTGTTTTTTTCTTATTTTCCTTCTAATCGGACAAACCGGAACAGACAAAGGCTTCTCCTTATTCATGCGAACAAGTAGCCTGACATCGCCATCATCGGTGACTGGACATGGTGGTAAGGGATCAACATGTTCATAGCCAAACCAATTGGTCAACTCTATTTCACCCTCATGTGGATTGAATTTAGAGAAAATATAAGCTTTCCGCAACAATTCGGCGTACGTGAACTCGAAGGAAGAGAAACGGTTTTGGAATGCTTCCCTGTATACCTCCATGGGGATGTACTTATGTCACAATCCCAAACTCCATCCCATAAGAGCATTATATGAACCCATGCAGTAAATAAATAGATATAAAAGATCAATTTCGTTGTCCACCCACAAAGTTTGACATTCAATGTAAATGCCCACACAATTGCCCACACAAATATCCACCCAAGTGCCCACATCCGGTTCAGTTCACTTGTTCACCCAAAAAATATGACATTGAATGTAACTGCCCACACAAATACCCACCCAAGTACCCACCTCCGGTCCAGTTCACTTGTCCACCCAACAAATATGACATTGAATGTAACTGCCCACACAATTGCCCACACAAATACCCACCCAAGTACCCACCTCCGGTCCTGGTTCACTTGTCCACCCAACAAATTGTTAGATAAATATTTTTATCATGATTTTGATGATTTTATTAAAATGAGTTTTTATACCAAAACAATGTCTCTAAATGTTGTCCCAATACCTCCGATCGATCTAAAATGTTTTTACTATTTTTCGGAGTATTTCTTGGGGTTTATTTTCGATTTAAAATTGGACAACACTTTTGTTTCAGAGCTCGACCGGTCGCCTATAGGGCAACCCGCACCTGAGTTGAGTTTTGAAACAAAAATGGGACGTAAGAAAAAAAAAGGCGGCGATGCACGACCGGTGGACCGGGGCGGCCGGTGTGGTCGGCCGTCGACCGGAGGGCGACCTGCACTGCGCAAGTTGGATTTTTGTTCCGCACTTCTCTCGTTTCGTAAAAACGCCAAAGGCAACCGGTCCGTCACACTGAGGCGACCGTCGCACTTCCCCTTCGACCGGTCCCCCTGTGTAAAAATTCGCAGAATTCAATTTCAATCTTATCTCTCTGCGACCGGTCGAACCCCATGTTTGACAAAGAAACTATCCGCTGCGTTTTGCATGACTTTTCCCTATTTTGTGGGATTGATTTCTAACAGACTATATTGATGATTTTAAATGGTTTCTTTTGCAGAAATCACTCCCCAAGGAGGAGCCAATGTCCGGAAATCAAAGCCAAGACCTCTCCTATAAATAGAGGCTTCATTCAAGCAACAAGATACAACACTCTATACAAGCAAAGAGCAAACAAAGCAAACACTTTCATATATCTTGTTGTATTAGCCTTAGCACTTTCACTTGCACAAATTTGAGGTCTAGGCTTTCAATTCTTGATTACACTTGCACTCATATTGTATCAATCATTATTGAGTTGTAATCTTGATTTTGGTCATCATTCAACACAAGACATCCTTGTGAGTATTCTTGTGGTAAGAATACACTTGGGTGATCTAGGTGATAGGTGTTTGAAGGTTGTGGTAATCTTCAAAGGTGTTGTAAGAGGGTTGTGGTAATCCTCAAGGTGTTGTAAGAGGTTGTGGTAATCCTCAAGGTGGTGTAAGAGGATTGTGGTAATCCTCAAAGTGGTGAAGGAGGGTTGTGGTAATCCTCAAGGTGTTGTATTAATTTTTGGTAAATTAATAAAATCTTTTCTTTCTTTTTGAAATCCATCCCTGGAGATACTTTGGGGTGGTAGAGGATTAGGCCCTAGGTGGGTTGAACCTCTTTAAATCAACGAGTGTTGTTTTATTTCCGCATTTACATTCTCGTCTTTGGTTGATTATTCAAAAAAGAGGGCAAAATCTGAAAAACCGAGATAATCTATTCACCCCCCCCCTCTAGATTATCGTAGCCACTTGGACTAACAAGTGGTATCAAAGCCAAACTCTTTGGCTAGCTCGTTCCGAGTAAAGAGGAAAGATCCATGGCTACGAATGACGCTTATCTCACCACCGGCGCCTCCACCAACAAGCCACCATTGTTCGACGCCAACAACTACGCATTTTGGAAAGACCGTATGGAGTGCTTTCTACAAGGGTGCGGATTTGACATATGGAATGTGGTTATTGAAGGAGTTGATCAACCAACGAAAAAAATGGAGGATGGCACCTCGACTCCTAAACCTTTCAAGGAGTTCGATGAAAATGATAAGAAGGCTTTCTCTCTAAACGGTAAGGCCTTAAATATTTTGCATTGCTCACTTACCGCCACCGAGTACAATCGCATACGAGGCATAAGGTCGGCACATGAGGTTTGGGAAAAATTGGAGACTATATATGAAGGGACAAAGAAGGTCAAGCAAGCTAGAAAGACCATGCTTGTTAAAGACTTTGAAAACTTTAACATGTATGATGGTGAAAGCATCTCCAAGATGGTGGAAAGGCTTGACAACATTGTCAATCCTCTTGTGGCCCTCGGTAAAGTCATCTCCGAAGAAGACAAAGTGACTAAGGTATTGAATGCTCTTCCCGGCTCATGGTCCGAAAAGGTGACGGCAATCACGGAAGCACAAAATCTTGAGACACTCAAGTTTGACGAGCTCATCGAACCTCCTCATCTATGAAGTCTATCTCAAGGAGAGGAAAAATACCAAACCAACCATCAATCAATCGGGTACGCAAAATATTCCTAAAGGTCTTGCTTCCTCTTCTAATAATGCATACTATGATAATGATGATGATGATGAGGAGACGGCCGCACTTGTTCGAAAATTTGCAAAATTTGTGAATAAGAATAAAGCAAGAAAACCAAGAGATAATGCTTGCTTTAAATGCGGAAAACCCGGGCACTTCATTGCCGATTGCCCAAAGCTCGATGAAGAGGAGCAAAAGAAAAGGAAGCCTTTTACAAAAAAGGCTCTAAATGCGGAAGTCAAAACATGGGATGAACTACTCGAAACAACCGATGAGGGAAGGAGAAACCGAACACGGTCTCATGGCTATAGACGATGAAAACAATGAGGTACACTCAAATTCTTCTACTTCCTCCATAGTTGATGACTTGCAATGTGATTTTGATGAATTGCAAATTGAGTTTCAAAATTTAATCGTTAAATACAAAAATTTGAAAAAGGAGCATAAGGAGATTAAGGTTGAAAAGGAAAAATTATTTACCTCTTATGAATCTTTAGACAAAGCTCATGCTCTTACTCTTACTAGAATTCATTCTCTTGAAACCGAAAAGGAATCGCTCACAAAAAATATTGAATGTTTGAAAAATGACGTGCATCGTTTCAACATAAGTACGGATAAAGTCACAAAAATTTTAGATGCACAAAGAGGTGAGCATTCCAAATCGGGACTTGGTTATAAGCCATTTCAAAGTGTTTTTAAGAAAAATAACCAAGGTCCGACTTTTGTACGTGCCAATAATTATAATACTCCTACTTGTTTTTATTGTGGCAAAGTTGGACATTATGCTAATAATTGCAAATTGAGAAATAGCTCAAGACATGTTTGGAGACCCAAAGGTCTCAAGACTAACCCCCATGGACCCCAAAATTATAGGGTACCTAAAAGAAATGATTTTGTAGGTAATAGGGGCTATAACAACCATGGAGGATTCGAAATGGCTCGTGGACAGCGGATGTTCACGCCATATGACCGGGAGGAGAGAGCTTTTTACCAACATCAAGCTCCAAGAAGAGGGTATGGTCATGTTCGGCAATGGCAAAGGAAAAATTCTTGGAAATGGAGAAATTGGTAACTCTTCTTTCTCTCTTTGTAATGTTCTTTTAGTAGAAGGGCTTAAGTTTAATTTGATAAGTGTTAGCCAACTTTGTGATTCAAATTATGACGTTTCTTTTAATAAAGAAAAATGCCTTATTCTTAAAAATGGTAATATTATTTGTGAAGCAAATAGAAAAGGCAATCTTTACAAAATTTGTACTAGTGATTTGGTTAGTCAAAATGTTTCTTGTCTTGTCGCCAATAATGATTTAACGAGTTTATGGCATAGGCGACTCGGACATGTTGGATACAAGAATTTGAAAAATATTTACAAAAACCAACATGTAAAAGGACTACCCAAATTGAATTTTGAAAATCTTGGCTTATGTGACACTTGTCAAAAGAACAAATTAGTTAAGAGTAGTTTTAAGCCCAAAATGAAATTTCCACTACCAAACCCCTACAATTGCTTCACCTTGATTTGTATGGGGATATTGGTACGGCTAGTCTAAGTGGAAAACATTACACTTTTGTTATAGTCGATGATTTTTCGAGATATACTTGGGCTCTTTTTCTTACCAATAAAAACGATGCCGTTAATGAGTTTGTTAAGTTGTGTAGACTTATTGAGAATGAAAAAGAAGATACTATCAAGTCTATTCAAGCGATCGAGGTGGAGAATTTGACGGTGAATTTAGAGTATTTTGTGAAACCAAAGGATATGCTCATAATTTCTCGGCTCCAAGGACACCTCAACAAAATGGAGTAGCCGAACGGAAAAATCGAACATTACAAGAAATGAGTCGATCCATGCTCAATGAATTTTCACTTCCAAAGTATTTTTGGGCCGAAGCCGTAAGTACCGCTTGCTATGTCATTAACCGAGTTTATATTCGTCCTAATATGAATAAAACTCCATATGAGCTTTGGAAAGGAAGAACTCCAAATATTAGTTATTTCAAAATATTTGGATGTAAGTGCTTTATTTTGAATACTAAGGATCAATTGGACAAACTTGATCCTAAGGCCGAAGAAGGTATATTTATGGGGTATTCAACCAAGAGCAAAGCATATCGGGTTTACAACAAGACTAGCATGGTTGTTGAAGAATCCATTCATGTCAAATTTAATGAAGCCTCGGGTGTTGAAAGAATACCGAATGACGATAGTGATGAAGAGGATATTGTTGAACCTATTGTTCAAAGTGATGCTCATAATGATCAACCTTCAAGTTCAAATGTTCCTCAAGAAGATAGGGGTGATACTTCGAATCTTCCCGTAGCATTGAAATTTAAGGGAGATCACCCAAAAGATCTTATTATTGGTGATCCCCTTGATAAAGTAATGACTCAAAGGAATTTTGCCGAGAAAGCTCTTATATCTCAAAAAGAGCCTAAAAATGCTAAGGAAGCTATTGAGGATGAAGATTGGTTTTTGGAAATGCAAGAGGAGTTGAATCAATTTGAAAGAAATGATGTATGGGAATTAGTACCTTGTCCTCCATCTCAAACAATTATTGGTACAAAATGGGTATTCCTAACAAACTTGATGATCAAGGCAACATTGTTCGAAATAAGGCAAGGTTAGTAGCTCAAGGGTATTGTCAAGAAGAAGGTATTGACTATGATGAAACTTTTGCACCGTAGCACGTTTAGAAGCTATTCGTATTTTACTTGCCTATTCTTGTTTCAAAAATTTCAAACTTTACCAAATGGATGTTAAATCCGCTTTCTTAAATGGTATTATTCAAGAAGAAGTCTATGTAAAACAACCTCCGGGTTTGAAAATTTTTCTAGGCCTAATGATGTTTATAAACTTAAAAGGCTTTGTATGGTTTAAAACAAGCACCCCGTGCATGGTATGATAGACTTAGCTCTTTTCTTTTGCAAAATGGTTTTACAAGAGGTAAAGTTGATACTACACTCTTTGTTTTTGAAAAAGGGCAAGATTGTTTACTTGTGCAAATTTATGTTGATGATATTATCTTTGGTGCTACTAATGAATCTTTGTGCAAGAAATTCTCCAAGTTAATGCAAGGTGAATTCGAGATGAGTATGATGGGGGAGCTAAACTTCTTCCTTGGACTTCAAATTAAGCAATGCCAAGAAGGTATTTATATTTCGCAATCAAAGTATACAAAAGAACTTTTGAAGAAGTTCGGCATTGAAGAAGGAAGAACCGCCTCGACTCCTATGGCAACCAATGTCAAAATTGACAAAGATGAAAAAGGCAAGTCGGTTGATGAATCCAAGTATCGAGGTATGATTGGTAGTTTACTTTATTTAACCGCTAGTAGACCGGACATTCTTCATGCCGTATGCCTATGTGCTCGTTTTCAAAGCAATCCCAAAGAATCTCATATGAGTGCCGTTAAAAGGATTTTTCGATATTTGAAAGGCACCATTCAATATGGCTTATTTTATCCAAAGAATGAAAATTTTTCTCTTAAAGGTTATAGTGATTCGGACTATGGGAAATATTGATGATCGGAAAAGTACTTCCGGATCATGTCAATTTTTAGGCGATTGCCTAGTTTCTTGGTTTTCAAAGAAGCAAAATCGTGTTTCTCTTTCAACGGCCGGGCGAATATATTTCCGCCGCATTTTGTTGTACTCAACTTCTTTGGATGAAACAAACCTTAGCGGATTACAAATGCTCTTTGAAAACGCACCTATCTTTTGTGATAATGTATCCGCTATAAATATTGCTCAAAACCCGGTTCATCATAACCGTATTACTAAACATATTGAGATTCGACATCATTTTCTAAGGGATTGTGTCTCAAAACGAAAAATTGAGATATCTTTTGTTCCATCTCAAGATCAATTAGCGGATATTTTCACAAAACCGCTAACTTCCGAGACTTTTTAAGTCGATCACGAGCTCGGTTAGGCATAATGCATATTGAATGAAATTCACGTTTGTATTTTGCACGCTTTTAAAACTTAGGGGCGAAAAATCGGATTTTCGGTTGAAAATTCGGATTTTGGAAAATTTGCAAAACAAATTTGAAGAGGTTGAGGGCAACCGTCCGCCCTCAACGCGGCGACGTGCCGCCCTCAACCACGACCGGCCGCGCCTAAGCCATTTTTGGTTTAAAAACGTTCGCTCTTCACATTAGTCTTTTTCACTCATTTTGGCCAATTTTTCGTCCCCTTTGCCAAATGCACACTATTGTCACTCAAAATTGATTTTTATGCATTCCATTTATATCTTGGACCGTATATAGCATGTTTATCATCATCATTGCTCATCCTTTCCGATCAAATGGTAAGAATTTTCCTTACTTTGCTCAATTGGGTTGAACCCTCGAGTTTATGGCCTTTCTTGTATATTACTTGATGAAATTTTTTATGATCATGATGAGCTTAGTTGTTATCTTTGTATTGTATGATGATTGGTATGATTTGGTGATGAAATTTTTTTGGCTTGGATCATTTACAAGGGCTATATTCAACTCTTTTTATTTTTCACGCCCATGTGTGTTCGATGAAATATTTCAATGAAAATTTCAACTTTTACATGATTCTCTCGCTTCCAAAAGTCTTCTATACTCATTGAGATCATGTTTTGGGAAATAAAACGAGCGTATGAACTCTTCATGATGCATTTCTCCCATTTTCCTTGGTTTTTAAGCCTAAAATTGCTCAATGGTTGATAAATCGTCTCTTTGGCGCACTTTGATATATCTATGATGTTTCTATCATCCTAACATTCTTTTGATGATTCCAAAAGGGAGAAACAGAAATTGGCTCGTTAGCTCAAAGAAGCCAATAAAAGCTCATAATAGAAGCTACAAGCTATGGCTTTTTAAGGCCATAAGTTGTGAAGAAAACTTAGTCCAATGGTTGTTTTATGGACTTTATGGACTTGTTTGCATGGACATTAAGTATTTGTGACAGGGGAGCTTCTAAGCTCATGAAGTTATTGTTTATTTTGTAAAAGCTTGTGCTTTGCTTGTGCTTCTAGCTTATGCAATATTTCTTCTTAATGTGCTTGTTGATAGGGGAGCGTTTGTAAAATGTTTTTAAACGGATAGTTTACTCTTATACCGAAAAATTGTTTTGTTTTCAAAATCGCCTCTTGTAAATTGTTTTGGTTTGTAATCATCAAAAAGGGGAGTTTGTTAGATAAATATTTTTATCATGATTTTGATGATTTTATTAAAATGAGTTTTTATACCAAAACAATGTCTCTAAATGTTGTCCCAATACCTCCGATCGATCTAAAATGTTTTTACTATTTTTCTGAGTATTTCTTGGGGTTTATTTTCGATTTAAAATTGGACAACACTTTTGTTTCAGCTCGACTGGCCGCCTCTATAGGCAACCCGCACTGAGTTGAGTTTTGAAACAAAAATGGGACGTAAGAAAAAAAAAGGGGCGGATGACCGGCCGACCAGGGGGGCGGCCGGTGTGGTCGACCGCCGGCCGACCGAGGGCGACTGCACCGCAAGTTGGATTTTTGTTCCGGACTTCTCTGTTTTCGTAAAAAACGTCAAAGGCAACCCAAATCCGTCCTGGTGAGGCGACCGGCCGCACCCCCGACCGTCCCCCTGTGTAAAAATTCGCAGAATTCAATTTCAATCTTATCTCTCACAAGACGACCGGGCGAACCCCATGTTTGACAAAGAAACTATCCGTGCGTTTTGCTGCATGACTTTTCCTATTTTGTGGGATTGATTTCTAACAACTATATTGATGATTTTAAATGGTTTCTTTTGCAAAGAAATCACTCCCCAAGGAGGAGCCAATGTCCGAAATCAAAGCCAAGACCTCTCCTATAAATAGAGGCTTCATTCAAGCAACAAGATACAACACTCTATACAAGCAAAGAGCAAACAAAGCAAACACTTTCATATATCTTGTTGTATTAGCCTTAGCACTTTCACTTGCACAAATTTGAGGTCTAGGCTTTCAATTCTTGATTACACTTGCACTCATATTGTATCAATCATTATTGAGTTGTAATCTTGATTTTGGTCATCATTCAACACAAGACATCCTTGTGAGTATTCTTGTGGTAAGAATACACTTGGGTGATCTAGGTGATAGGTGTTTGAAGGTTGTGGTAATCTTCAAAGGTGTTGTAAGAGGGTTGTGGTAATCCTCAGGTGTTGTAAGAGGGTTGTGGTAATCCTCAGGTGGTGTAAGAGGATTGTGGTAATCCTCAAAGTGGTGAAGGAGGGTTGTGGTAATCCTCGAGGTGTTGTATTAATTTTTGGTAAATTAATAAAATCTTTTCTTTCTTTTTGAAATCCATCCCTGAGATACTTTTGGGGTGGTAGAGGATTAGGCCCTAGGTGGGTTGAACCTCTTTAAATCAACGAGTGTTGTTTTATTTCCGCATTTACATTCTCGTCTTTGGTTGATTATTCAAAAAAGAGGGCAAAATCGAAAAACCGAGATAATCTATTCACCCCCTCTAGATTATCGTAGCCACTGACTAACACAAATATGACATTGAATGTAATCGCCACACAATTGCCCACACATATACCCACCTAAGTACCCACCTCCTCCGGTCCCAGTTCACTTGTCCACCCATAATTTTTGATATTTAACATAATCGCCACCCAACTCGCTACTTATGCCCACATCGATACAACTTGCGAAAATTCAAACTCTTCAAATTATACCCATTTCAAAAATCGTGAAAAATTGGTTAATCGAACCATTTTGCGAAAAATAAAAATCACTAAAATTACTTGAAAGAACAATCAAAACTAACCTTTATCCATATTTTTGATGCAAGAATCGAGATTTATTGTCGAACACAGTCCTTCATCCCTCAATTTCGAACGACCCACAATTTTGCCTCCTTCAAACGCGTCGCATCTACTAGGGTTCGTACTTTTGAAGAAGAAATCGTAAAATATCGCTCTCTTTTTGCTCGAAAATCTTGTTTGTGATTCTTTTTAGGATTCTAATGGTGAAATTAGGGTTTGTAATTGTGAAAACCTTTCTCCCTTAGCCGAAAGTGAACTCCCGCTCTTGTTGCAACGATTTTTTTTCGATTTTTTTAAGTTAGGGTAAATTAGATATTTTAGGGGAGTAAAAAGGGTATATTTCATTAGTTAATAAAGTGGGAGTATTTTTCCTTAATACCCCTTGTTGGGCCCATTATTTTTCTGTCACAATACTGACTTCTTAGTTTTTACAGTAATCACTATTCTGTCCAAAAACCCCAATCTTACAGCCCAAACTGAACTGCAACTCGCCTGAGCTCCGTCTTCTCCAGCAATTTCCGATACCGGCTCGCCAACCGAATAAGGTAATAAAATACTAATGTAATTGAAAATTTGAGCCTGAATTTTGAAGAACCGGATTACTGGTGATAGAGCCTAACATTGACCTAGTTATAGTGGTAAGTTTACGGATTACTTATTTATTCCATTGAAATAGTTTTCTAGATATGTTTGACAAAAGCCCTTAGGAAACCCATCTATTACTGTAGATCAAATTTTTATGAGCAGATTTCCGAAAATTATTTTGTAGTGCTATAGTTATACGGATATTTACAGATCTTTTGCGACCATCAGTGACTACTGTGCTTTATTGTGAATATTATGAACATACGATTTATTCATATTACTTAAGATTAATGAGATATTTTTAATGGATTTTTGTTGCTATAGTAGTTCCTATTCATTTTTATGCATTGTTCAGGATTTTAATATACTTATTCGAATTATTATTGAATTTCTTAGTTTTGTTGAGTGTAGATATCTAGAAAATTGGGATTTTCATCAAATATCAATTCTAGCAGGGGACTGAAGTTTTATTATGTCTGTGCATGTGTTTATCTTCAGTTTTATGGTGGCAATGTCGTATGGGTAGGTTTGCACAATTTTAGAGAAGTTATTAGTAGATAAATTAGTGTTGGAAAATTAATGATAACTAAATAAAATCTGCAAAAATGAAAACAAGAAATTGATATTGTCATTCCGTTGAGCTAAAACCAGTGTAGTCAAAGGCGCTCGCCTATATGCCTAGCGCACTGGGCGTGGCGCCAAATACCCTCAGCGCCTTGGGTCGCGCTCGAGCAAGGCGGACGCGCCAAAGGCACACGCCTTTGTTAGAGACGCAAGTATCTCGCCTTGGGCGCCTACTTAGATTCAGCTGGGATATATTTTTTTTTCCCCTTCTGATAATCTAATTTTAGGATTTTGTTCCTTTTTTTTTTTTTTTCTGTTAAAGCCCAAAGCACTTTAATGCCCATAAGCCAATCCAGTTATTACACAAAAATTAGGGCAAAATCAGTTTTCTCTCCAGCCCAGCGGGAGAATCAGAGAACGCACACTATTCTTTCTGGAGAATTTTTTCTTCCATTTGCTGTGGAAATTGAAGGTAAGTTTTCGTCGATCTTGTCGTCTGTCTTTTCTTCTTTCATCTTTCTTATTTCTTCCTTTTTTTTTTTTTTTTGGCGATTCATACCCCTTTATTCCTAGAAGACTCTGCCTTTTCCTCTTCTTTATGGCTAATGCCTAACAGCAAAGTAGCAAACCAACCCTTTTTATTTATTGTGCAGACTGTGTAATATTGTAATATGGAGAGTTGGAGTGTAAGTGCAGCTGGAGAATTTTTTTGATGCTTTTGTTGTTTGGCTAATGAATTGTTAGTTTATGTCATTGTTGGTGCATATGGTTTAATTTTATATTGAATGATTATGTTTCTGATCATTTGAGAATATTATAGTGTTATAGATAATATTTCCAAAATTTTGTGCCTTGCTCGAGTCAGGCGAGCGCTTTTTTGGCGCCTCGGGCGATATAGGACCTTGTCGCCTCGAGTCCGCCTTACCACTTTTACTACCTTGGCTAAAACCACTCGTACAATTATTCCCATGCTTGCAGGTTTCATTCTTTTCCGGAGCACCCATCTTATTAAACTGAACTTATAAACCTCACATCAGAGTAACAAACAGACAATGGCAGCTGTTTACAGCCTATACATCATCAATAAATCAGGTGGTCTCATTTTCTATAAGGTAAACTTGCTATTCTCATGAATCTTCGCGGTTTTCAGTTTCAAAAGTTAAAGAAAGACCTTGAAAATTGTGTCTTTGTGTTATGTAGGATTATGGTTCGGCTGGAAGAATGGATACAAATGATACTTTGAGACTGGCGAGCTTGTGGCACTCGATGCACGCCATCTCTCAGCAGCTTTCACCCGTTTCTGGGTGCTCTGGAATTGAGCTCCTTCAGGCTGATACTTTTGATCTTCACTGTTTCCAATCTCTCACTGGTGAGAAAATTTTCTTCTCTTTTCTTGTTCTTTTTCTTCCCCCCTTTCTGCTTCATATAATATATGGGGTTTTCCTACGTTGGTGATGGGGTTTGATAGATTTGTAAATTTGACTTGGAGCGGTAGAATCAGAAGTGGTAAAGGAGAATTTTATTGAGCTTGAACTTCATTAGTGTACTGTTTATTATGATTTGCATCCTACAGTAAAGTTGACAAGTATTATGCTTAATTAAATTAATGAATGTGAAGTTTTTAAAAACTGTGATGTGTAAGAGAGTAAGTAAAAGCAATGAGGAGGGTCTCACTTCAAATATGTAAAATGAAAGAGACATGTATATGGAAGAAAGTTTGATGTTGTGGACAGTTACTACCCTTTGCTGGCCCAAAGATGAACATGGCACTTCCATATGCTTCTCTATTGTATTCACCAAACATATCAAGCAACCTGCATTGATACCATGTTTTCATGGTTTATGATCTATCTTGTTATTTATTTGATTAATTTGTTTTCTCTTGAGTCAAAGTTGTTCGTGCTTAATTGGTTCAGAGTGTTTTTTATTTGTTTGCATGCCAGTATTCTGGATTGTATACTGGTTGATAGGTCAAGCTTTCGTGCTCAGGGCTTCACATAACAATTTGCTCACAAAAAAAGAACAACATAGCATGGGTTGTCGGGGATCTTTCTCCAAAGATATTGTGTTCAGATATTATTCATGTGGAGAATTGTTATATTTATTTGCAAATGAGGATATGAATATTTTTGGGATAGATACGAGTCTTGGTGGAAGTTGGTGTTGTTTCTCAAGATATTTTAGGATTGCTCTTTTGCCGCCTCTCGTAATTTAGACCGAAGTGAGGGATTGGCATAATTTATCTGATGTGAATAAACTGCAAATATATATAAGGCACATTTCGCCTCACTATTTTGTGACGCTTAAGCTTATTGCTATTTTCGTTCTATTAGCACCACCAATTATTCGTGATGCATTCACCTCGGCATCAACTTTACTGTACTCTATTGACATGCTACACCAACCACTCTGATAGCCATTGCCATCAACTACTTTTCGCCTCCCCTCAGCGGAGGTGATCATCATGGGTCACACACTACACAGCTTCTTTTTTAAACCTCCACCACTGATCGTGACATCATCCACTACCATCACCCATACCATTACTACCAGCTTCCACAATCAATTGTTTCAAACCATAAACAAAAAAACAAAGAGAGAGAGAGTTGTGATGGAGTAATTCCTTTTTCCTTTGACGCATTTTGGCTAGAATTTACGAGATGAATTGGGATGGGTTTTGGAAGTGAAAGGCTTGCCATGCTCAGTCCTAGTTATTCCTTTTTTTTTTTTTTTTGAGTAAACAGTCCTAGTTATTCTTTGACAAACCAAACACTAGAAAGATTTGTAAATTTTCCAAGATATAAGAATCTTTAACAAGTAGTTGTGAGATATATCATGTCCCATCCTTTTTGGAAGAGTACTTGGGGGTATGCATTTTTTTTTGCGGCTTTTAATTTGGTGTCAGCCATAACACATGCTGTTGTATTATTAGTGATCTAAATTTTGTACTTAGAGTTGGAGCTTGTGAAAATTTCACCAATTATAGAAAGTTGATTTGGTGATAAGTCTAATTAATACAACAGCATGTGTTAAATGCTTACTGGAACTTTCTGAAGTTTGTCAATGATTATTTACTTCAGACCGTAAACGAATTGACTGAATCTAACCACCTTTTTTCTCGTAGGTACGAAATTCTTTGTGGTCTGTGAGCCTGGAACTCTGCATATGGAGTCTCTGTTGAAACATATTTATGAGCTATACACAGATTATGTTCTGAAGAACCCTTTCTATGAGATGGAGATGCCAATTCGATGTGAGCTTTTTGACATAAATTTGGCACAGGCGGTGCAGAAGGATCGGGTTGCCTTACTTGGACGATGACTTGCTCAACTGTTGTTATACCTGAGCACAGATCCAGTCTTATTCTTTGTTTGGTACTGAATTTGTTTTCATTATTTTTATTAGCTTGTAAGTGTCCCGTTTTCTTGGTTGCAAAAAAAGAGGAAAAACACTAAACCTGCTATGCAGTTTTTCGTGACTTTACCATATGAACTAATTCTTTTTTACGATAACCATACAAGCTACACAAGCTTTTCACTTTGTCATATAACAGCCATCACAGTGTGAATATTTTCAGAATATTCTGTCACATGCCCTTCACGTGAGAGCAAAATTACCTAAAAACTTATGTTTTGCCGTCTGAACTTTATTAAGAGTTTCAATTTACTATATGAATTTTTCTGTCTGAACTTTATTAAGAGTTACACTTTGTCATATCACTTTAAAAGAAGAATTATGTGTATATCCACGTATTTATCTTTTTTTCTTCTTCAAACTTTTATACATAAAAAGTTAATTAATATTCACCTAAGTACAATATATTTTTAGTGATATTATTTTAGAGTTTACAATTTAGGATTCGGACGAGTTTATGCACTATTGGTATAGATATATTTTAGGATTTTAGGACAATTTCGATATTTTCGAATTGTTTTAGAGTTTAGGCATTTTTGATATTGATTTCATCCCAAATTTTCTATGGTGATGTTACTTTAAATAACTATTTTAAATTCTTCTTTCAAAAAAAAAAAAAATCTACTTTTAATTCTTATTTCAATGTAACTGCATATTCAATTCTTATTTATAGTGTGTATAAATTATTTATGTTTTTTGTAAATTTATGTAAATATATGCCCGACAAAATTTTCCTTGTGAGATAACTTTGTTTGACTTACCACAATAAATTGATCACGTCTTTCTTATGTACCGCTTA
This sequence comes from Rehmannia glutinosa, assembly GCA_016081115.2. Classification (NCBI taxonomy): domain Eukaryota; kingdom Viridiplantae; phylum Streptophyta; class Magnoliopsida; order Lamiales; family Orobanchaceae; genus Rehmannia; species Rehmannia glutinosa. The sequence goes on along the minus strand of JABTTQ020000424.1, from coordinate 58,395 downwards.
AATTCAATAGGTATTTGGTGAAATGAACAAAAATTATGACTGTACCAAAATTTCAGTAGGCATTGGTATAAGCATGTGAAACATTTGCTTATGTGTATATAGATGTGCACATATATAATAAGTCAACGTAAAAAAAATTAAAAAACCACATCCACAAACTTCTGAAAGAAAAGGAAATCAATAAACTACATGAACAACCATAATAATCACAAATTTATTTATAAATAAAAACATAGTCTACTGAGTTGTGGTTGTAGTATCAGTCTATAAGCCACGTGACCTACAATATTTACTAAGATGTTTATACATTTTTGATTTCCTCAAGTGAATTTTCTCAACATTGTTAAAATTTAAATCATAGGAAAATATTCTTTATGCTTCCAAAACAATATGAAAGAATAAACCACAGGATAACCTCCCCAGAAAAGAGGAGTACTTATTCTTGTGGTAATTTCATTTGATGGAGGGTCGAAAACAATATGATGATGCACCACATGCTTTTAACAATTAATCATGCAAAGTAACCATCTAGGTGTGTTACGTGTGTATGTGTTCGCGCCATTTAAACAACAAATAAAGTTTTGCACGACAGAGCATGTTGTTTAAACAACGGGCTTATCGTGTTTAATTGACATCCCTATCGTTTAGCGACAAGTCGTTCAAAGAGTATTTAGGTGACTATATAGTAAACAAACCATGAAAATGCTTTTTGAATATGAAATGTCTCAAATACTAAAAGGCCCGACTAATTTATCCAATTAAAATAAATTAAAAACACGTGTAACGAAATAATGCCAAAACAGAACATTTTGTTCTTCTAGGTGAATATGTCAATGGCGTTGTTTTCGAATAATTTATTATTATTTTTTCTAAACTTCTTGTGAAACAACGCCTTAGGGCTGTTTTTTAAATTTTTTTTTTGGTAAAAATACTTTAAAAATTACATGTGGATTAATTCTATTTCTACATTCCCAAACAGCTCCATGAGTTTATTAATATACAGTCAAAATTTCAAATTACTTGTATTATCTATACACGATGAATTTAAAAAATATTTTTGTTTCTCGTACACATTTTGGAGTTTGCCAGATCGATCGATTATGGCGTTTTGAAATGATCAATATGCCTACCAAGTCAAATTCCTTAATTCCTAGTAGTTAATATGGGATGAGAAAAATTTGGCATTTAACACTTACGAGTTTAGAATGAATATTTATTAAAATTAAAGCGAAAAATGGCAAAATAATTAATATATGGGCTTGTAGGCATATGAGTAAAAAATGAGTATAAAATTATTATTCAATTGTAAAATATAACTTATTTTAATATTATTTTATTGGAATTTTATTTATGTTGAATTGTGCCCAGTAATGTCTATAGATCAAGATGAAGTTAATTAAAAGAGGGTCGGGGCATGAACTACGATATGAAAGCCGAGGTTGTGTATCCGTCGATCCCAAAAATTACTCCGCTCCTCCCATTCATACTCCGAATGAACTCTATCAAAAGAAAATAATTAAATAATACATGTGTAGAGGTAATGTAGAAGAGAAGATGATAGAATATTCCCTTTATATAAGATTCTACCAAGTAGGCCCTAATAGAATCCATATTCATATTTGGGCCCATTTCTAATATTGAGGCTCAAATTCTATTGATCCAATTCAATAGGGCCAATTTAGGCCGTATCGGTACTCGGACTTATTCATGATCTTAACGTCTTACTTGACAAATTCGGGAATGGGGGATTTCGAGTACCATGTAGAACTTCAGGTAATTATTTGAGAAAATATTAAACTTGGAAAGCAAAAACTGCACTTTATTGAAACCAATGAAATCTGCCTTATATAGGCATACAAGCAGAGACACGTAATCCATAATATCACAACTTAATCTAATCCTAAAAAATAGAACAAACTTAACAAACTAAGCAATATTACTGTAAGTCCAAGCGGCTACGATAATCTAGAGGGGGGGTGAATAGATTATCTCCATCTTTTCGATTTTACCCTCTTTTTCGAAACGAATGCTCAAAGACAATAATAAAGGTGCGGAATGTAAACAACACACGTCGATATATAGAGGTTCAACCCACCTAGGGCCTAATCCTCTACCACCCCAATATATCCGAGATGGATTTCAAAAAGAAAAAGAATTTTATTAATTACCAAAATTAATACAAACTCAACTTACAACACCTTGAAGAGCACCACACTCTTCTTCAACACCACCTTTGAGATTGCCACAATCTCACTTGAAGATTACCACAATCTCCAACGGCACCTTGTGAAGATTACCACAATCTTCAACCTTGAAGAATACTAAATTCTTCAACACCTCAACGAGAAGATCACCACAATCTTCTTGCACCTATCACCTAGATCATCCAAGTGTGTTCTTACCACAAGAACACTCACAAGGATATCTTGTGTTGAATGATTACCCAAAAATCCAAGATTACAACTCGATAATGAATTATACAATTGAGTGCAAGTGTAATCAAGAATAGCCTAGACCTCAAGGATGTGAAAGTGATAAGTTAGGCAAATTACAACAAGAATAATAACAATGAAAGACCAAGTGTTTGCTTGAGTATATCTTATTGTGTTGTGTTGTTCTCAATTGTTGTCTTGGTTGCTCCAAAACTTCCTCTATTTATAGGAGATGGTTGATCAAGCATAGACTCCTCTTGGGGATTGAAAATCTACAGAAAAATACAATTAAAATCAAGAATATAGTCATTAGAAATCAATCCCACATTTTAAGGAAAGTTTGTATCTTTGTCAAACGGTCGATTTTTTTGTCAAAAGATAGAGCGACCGGCCGCACAAGAATAGACGTTTGAAAATTACACAAAAAAAAACACAGGGGAGCTTGGTCGATGTCCACCTCGACCGGCCGATGTCAACTCCAACCGGTCGACCATGACCAAAAATCAAGACAGGAGTTCTTTCAATTTCACACGTTCGGGTATCGGTCGCACTGGCGAGGCGACCCGGTCGACCCTGACCGGCCGACGTCGGCCTTGAGCGGCCAGGTCGACCGACCGTCTATTTTTCAGGTTCGTCTCCTTTTTGTTCCAAAATTCATCTTGTCAAAGTTGCCTATACGGCGACTGGTTGACCTCGAGACAAAATGTTGTCCAATTTTTGTCGAAAATAAAACTCAAGAAATACTCCGAACAAATAGTAAAAATATTTTAAACCAATCGGGAGTATTTAGACAATATTTAGAACCTTATTTTGAAGTGAAATCTTATTAAACATAAAATCATTAAAAGTGTTGTCCGATTTTATCTCAAATAAAAACTTGAAGAAATACTCCTAAAATATTGAAACCATTTGAAATAATTTAGGAGTATTTGGACAACAATTAAAAACATTGTTTTGGTGTAAAAATAAAATCATCAAAATTAAGATAAAAACATGTATCAAACAATCTCCCCTTTTGATGATTACAAACCAAAACAATTTTTTGAAAAATTGGGAGGACAATTTTAAAAACGATTTTCCTAAAAACATCTAACCATTTGGAAGTAACCAAAATTTCCAAAATACATAAGCAACCAATTAAGGAGTAAGTATATTCAATAATAAGCACAAGCTCCCCTATCAACAATCACATCATGAATAATGTAAAAGCAATTAACCATAATGTAAAAGCTTAGCTTTTACAAGTTGTTTAAGAGCTTATAAGCTCCCCACAACAAAACATCATTAGACAAGTATATAAGTCCATCAAGCAACAATTGGACTAAAAAAATTCACAAACTTATGGCTTTTGAGAGCCATAGCTTATAGCTTTTATAACAAGCTTTTATTAGCTTCTTTGAGCTAATGAGCCATTTTCCTATTTCTCCCCTTTGGAATCATCAAAAGAATGTTAGGATGATAAAAACATCATACAAGTTTATCAAAGAGCGCCAATAATACGATTTATCAACCATTGAAAGAATTAAGCTTAGAATCCAAAAAAAAATGGGAGAGATGTATCATAAGAAAACCATAAGCTCATTTGTTAGCCAAAACATGATCTCAATAAGAATTTAAGACATTTAAAAATAAGAGAATCATGTAGGTGATGAGTTTTTCATTGAAGCAATATATCGAACACCAGGCGGGCGTCAACGTTAAAAGAAGGTGTATATAGCCCTTGCAAAAGAGTTTAAGCCAAGTTTTTTTATATCATCACCCAAAAACAATTTTTCAACATTTGTCCATCAAATAAGAGGCTCAAAACAAAATAAATTCTCAAGGGTTCGACCCAAATAAGATAATTTTAGCCAAAAAGAATCAAGGCATTACCATTGCCATCAAGCAAAAATTAAGGATCCAACAAGCAATACATGTCAAGCATCAAACAATGCATATTAGACATTACAAATGTCCCAAATTATTCACCTAAACAAAATAATCAAGACATCTCAAATGCATTTAAGCAAAAATTAAAAGAAGCATTTTTACTATCAAGTACTTCATACCAACAACAAACTATGCCAAACTAGAGTATTTTTACCATCAAATACTCCATCAAAATCATGATCATCCACAAGTCACTATCAACTTGCTATTTTAACCCTTTCAAGAAAACAAGCAAATCTCATTAGTGCAATATCATTAGTGCAATAGAGTTTTACAAGAAAGTTCATAGAAATACAAAACAACATGAACAAAAGAAAAATGCTAAGATAATAAAGGGGTGGGGACATCATTCTTCGTCCAAGAGTAGCAAGTTCCGGAATAAGATCTTTCATGAATTTCTTCAACTTGTCGATTGATTTTTGCATTTTGGAGGTCTTTTGCTCCAAAGCCTCGTACCTAGCTTCATGAAACGTTCTTAGATCATCATACTCGGCTTGGGTGTACCTCCTAGGCAGTTGAGCACCGGTATTACCCTCCGGTTTCTCGGTTTGCCTTCTTCCGCCAATCTCACGGCCTCGTCATCATCAAAGAAATCGTTTGGATCTGGGAATCTTGGCCTCTTCCTCTAGCCATTTTAGTAGGTCGGATGTCCATATTCTTGCGCATAGTGACCATTTGGGAGATGTTATCAATGTCAAAGTCATTTTGAAATACCTCCGAATTACACTCCGACGAAGGTAGTCCCGATTGTATAAGAAGTTTACAAATCCAATTGCCCATAACAAACTTCTTATTTCCTTGAGTGATAGACTCAATTAGACATTGAATAAGAATGCGCCAAAGTTAAGACCTTCTAGCAATCTTATAAGTCAAAAATAGTCCATGTTGCTAGGCATTTTACCCGCTTTTCCACAAATACAGTAGGCGACAATAACAGATAAAATTCGGTGCTCAAGTGTCATCGCCAACAATGAATACTTTGGCCATACGCCCAAATAAGTCTTAACTTCTCTCATAGACACCCCCAACATCTCATCATTCCAAATAGCACAAGAGAAAAAGTCCCAACCACCTTCTCTAACATGTAGAAGCCGACAAATTTCATTAGGAGTCCACCTAAAGTGACGTCCCTTTACAAACGAATTTACCGCAATAGGCTTTCTATCATCATCATATTGCACCCACATATTTGCATAAAAATGTTGGATAATATCATCATCATACAAAACATATGCATGCTCCCATAAAAACATCCAACCTTGTTCCTCAAAGAATCCTCTAATAGTAGGATATTCATTAGCAAATGAATTAAAACGACAAATTTTAGTCCGAGCAATCGACTTTCCACCCATTCCCAAATCTTCATAGTACCACTCCGCATATTTATTGATGAAATTTAGAACATTATTCGAATGGGGAGCTAAAGATATAAAAGATTTCTTACTTTTCGCCAAACGACAATTTTTGAGTGAAATTGTTCCGCGAGCTCGGCAATTTGGGCCCGAGAGTATGGGATTTTGAATGTCATCACGTTCTTGAGCCACGTTCCTTTGTGCAGCTCGAATATCCCTTTGTTCGCTTCCTCTCGCGATTTCTCGAAGAACCCTCTCCGCCCTTTCTTCTTTTGGAAGTGAGATTTTGATCGGTGGAATTTATTGGAGGTGCTATATATGTAGGATTCTCGCAAAAATAGGTGGATTAGCAAAAGAATCACAAAGATTGATGAAGAATTGAAGATTTTAGAAGAAGGGGATGATATGCGGCTGCGAAGGGTTTTGGGGGATTTTGTGTGTTCTGTTTCAAAATAAGAACAGACCCATTTTTAACATGAAAAATTACCCTGGGTGATCGGTCGAGGTAAGTGGCACGACCGGCCGACGTGCAGAGCGACCGGTCGCCGCTTGACCGGCCCCAAAGGCAATTTTTCATTCTCCGGTTTTTCAAAAATACGATTTTTCACACCAAAAGTTTTAAAACTTTGCAAAAGATAATTTTGGACTAAATCCAACAAATATGAGTTTCGTGAAAACACGTATACGAAAAAACAAGATTTAGCGAGTAGTGCCCTTTTAAGAAAAAAATTTACAAAGTCATTTAGGAGACTTAAGGGGGTTGAAATGAAATATTTTGAAAGACATGAGCATAAACATAATATCGAGTTCTAAGACAAATACGAGTGATCATACCTCGATGGTTTAAGACTCTTGATGAGATTATAACCTACACAACTCTTAAACAAATTGCACAAGATATAATGGCACAAGTGTAGGCAAGTAATAAGAGATAACACAAAAATTATGCTTATGTTATAAAAATCCATAAGAGTTTAAAAGCAACATGCAAGGTCTCATTTTCAAGGGATTTTAAAAACACAAATATTTGTTGAGGACCTTAATTTTAAAGTTATGAAAACTCATTTGCAATATAGGCACAAATAAAAACATGCATACTAAATAAAATGCATATTTAAATGGGAGATACGGTTTACCAATTACGCCATTTCCATGGGTTATGTCGTTCCGTTGTTGATGATATCTTTGAAAATCATCTTGTTGATGATGGTTTTTCCAATTACTCCATTTCCAAGCATTGTGGCCTTCTCTTTGGAAGTCATCTTGTTGATGATGTCTTTGCCATTTCCAAGGATTGTGTTCTTCCCATTTTTGATTATATCCTCTTCTTGGAAATTGACTTTGTTTTCTCCTTCTTTGATCAAATGAGATGTTCATTTGATATTTTCTTGGCGGCATGAATTTTCTTCGATTATTAATCCGTTGAGTACCTACAATGACATTGTTTTGTGGTACCCTCAAGTGTTTGGGTCCTTTGAGATTAGTCTTGAGACTTTTAGGTCTCCAAAAATAATTAGAGCTATTTCTAGCCCGACAAGTATTTACCGTATGACCCTTTTTACCGCAATAGAAACAAGTAATAATTTTTGGAGCATAATGACCAACATGCATAGGGACTTGATTTCTTTTCACATAATTTACAATACTAGTCTTATGATCAAGTTCTTTATCACAATCATGAATATCAATAATCTTGGTCATTTTAACGGTATTCGAGTTGGATTTTGATAAATCCTTTTTCATACAATTAATCTCCTCAACAAGAGTACTATTTTCTTTTTCAAGGTTTCCAACCTTGTCAAGTATGGTGGAATGGGCACATGATAGTGATTCATAGGAGGTAAATAAACTATCCTTATCATTTTTCAAAACATTGAATTCCTTTTTCAAATTTTTGTATTTAACAAGCAAGCTTTGGAATTCATTATGAAGATCATCAAAATCATTTTGTAAATCACTATAATCATTTTGAATAACAATATCATAGGAAGTAGAGGGTTTAAGACATACCTCGTTTTCTTCTTCGATGCCCATAAAACATTGTTCGACTACTTCATAGTTGGAAGTTGTAAAAGGCTTGTTCCTTAGATTTGAACTTGTATCCCTTTGAGAAGTAGATGCTTTTGTTTGAATCCTTTCATTTGCAAATACTCCATAGATGGATTCTAATTTTTGCCACACTTCATGTGCCGATCGAATTCCTACAATATGTTCATATTCCAAATTAGTAAATGAACAATACAAAATATTGAGAGCTTTACCGTTTAAGGAGATGATTTTCTTTTCTTCATCATTGAGCTCTTTGAAGCCTTTGGAGGTGTGTGGTGTATCTTTCATCGGAATAGATTCTCCATTTATGATGGTGTTCCAAATGTCGAACCCGCAACCTTGTAAATAGCATTCCATTCTTTCTTTTCCAAAAATAAAATTTTGGAATCAAATAGTGGTGGCTTGGTGGTGGAGGTGCCGGTAACATGAGCTTCGTTCATGCACGACGATCGTTTCTCTTTACTCGCGATGTGAAACGAGCTTGCCAAAGAGTTTGGCTCGATACCACTTGTAAGTCAGCGGCTACGATAATCTAGAGGGGGTGAATAGATTATCTCCATCTTTTCGATTTTACCCTCTTTTTGAAATGAATGCTCAAAGACAATAATAAAGGTGCGGAATGTAAACAACACACGCCGATATATAGAGGTTCAACCCACCTAGGGCCTAATCCTCTACCACCCCAAAGATATCCGGATGGATTTCAAAAAGAAAAAGAATTTTATTAATTACCAAAATTAATACAAACTCAACTTACAACACCTTGAAGAGCACCACACTCTTCTTAAACATCACCTTTGAGATTGCCACAATCTCACTTGAAGATTACCACAATCTCCAACGGCACCTTGTGAAGATTACCACAATCTTCAACCTTGAAGAATACCAAATTCTTCAACACCTCAATGAGAAGATCACCACAATCTTCTTTGCACCTATCACCTAGATCATCCAAGTGTGTTCTTACCACAAGAACACTCACAAGGATATCTTATGTTGAATGATTACCCAAAATTCCAAGATTACAACTCGATAATGAATTATACAATTGAGTGCAAGTGTAATCAAGAATAGCCTAGACCTCAAGGATGTGAAAGTGATAAGCTAGATAAATTACAACAAGAATAATAACAATGAAAGACCAAGTGTTTGCTTGAGTATATCTTGTTGTGTTGTTCTCAATTGTTGTCTTGGTTGCTCCAAAACTTCCTCTATTTATAGGAGATGGTTGATCAAGCATAGGCTCCTCTTGGGGATTGAAAATCTACAGAAAAAATACAATTAAAATCAAGAATATAGTTTAGAAATCAATCCCACATTTTAAGGAAAGTTTGTCTCATTGTCAAACTACGATTTTTTGTCAAAAGATAGGGCGGCGACGGCCGCACGAAATAGACGCTTGAAAATTACACAACAAAAAAACATAGGGGGACCGGTCGATGTCCACCTCGACCGGGCCGACGCAACTCCAACCGGTCGACCATGACCAAAAATTAAGACAGGAGTTCTCGCTTTCAATTTCACACGCTTAAGTCTGCACGGTCGCCGCACTGGCGCGACCGGTCGACTGACCGGTCGACGCCCAGAGCGGGTCGACCGACTATTTTTCAGGGTTCATCTCATTTTTCTTCCAAAATTCATCTTCGTCACGGTTACCCTATACTTGACCAGGTTGACCTCGAGACGTAAATGTTGTCCAATTGTTATCGAAAATAAAACTCAAGAAATACTCCAAAAAATAGTAAAAACATTTTAAACCAATCGGGAGTATTTAGAAAACATTTAGGAACCTTATTTTGAAGTGAAATCTTATTAAACATAAAATCATTAAAAGTGTTGTCCGATTTTATCTCGAAATAAAAACTTGAAGAAATACTCCTAAAATATTGAAACCATTTGAAATCATTTAGGAGTATTTGGACAACATTAAAAACATTGTTTTGTGTAAAAATAAAATCATCAAAATTAAGATAAAAACTTGTATCAAACAATTACTAGCTAAAAATCGCCATAAACCTCAAGAAGAAAACTAACTACTAACAAGACAAATTTAAATATACTTGGTCAAAGTTTGGTGTTGTATTTTAACACTTCCCCTCAACATCGCCTTTTTTCCTTTCCACCAAACCCAACTCAAGGCGTAACATTCCAAACTTCCCGCCACTCAAACCTTTTGTGATTAAATCCGCAATTTGATCATCTGTCTTGACATGCTCTAATATGATTTCTTCTTGCAAAACTTTTTCCCTAATATAATGATAATGCACCTCCATATGTTTAGTCCTTGCGTGAAAGATCGGATTCTCTTCCAAACGTATTCTTGATAAGTTGTCACAAAAAGGGATGGCATAATCCATTGGTTGATGCAAGTCCTCCAACAATTGTACAAGCCAGTGCTCTCTTGCCGCCATTGTTGCGGCTCGATACTCATCCTCTGTGGTTGACAAAGACACGCTTGGTTGTCATTTGCTACACCACGAAATTGCACTGAACCAAGCATAAAGACATAACCAAAGAGTTGAGCGTCTTGTGTCATGATCACCACCATAGTCGGCATCACAATACCCAATTACCTTGCAATTTCCACCTCCTTTATACATAATACCATAGTCCAAAGTACTCTTAATATATCGCAAAATTCGCGAACTGCTTCCAAGTGAGTTTTCTTTGGATTTTGCATGTAACAACTCATGACACCAATCAAAAAAGAAATATCGTGCCTGGTTAAAGTTAAGTAGATCAAACTACCCACCAATTGCCGATACATCGTTGTATCTTCTAAATCTTTCCCTTCATGAGCACACATCTTCGAGTTCGCTCCATCGGAGTTGAAATTGGTTTGCGATCGTCATTCCAAATTTTTCAATAAATCTCTGGAATACTTTTGTTGACAAAGAAATATTCCATCTTGAGTACGATCGATTTGAGACCAAGAAAATGCTTGAGTTGTCCAAGTTCTTTCATTTGAAAACGAACAAATAAGTTTTCTTTTGTAAGATGGATTTCCTCTTCACAATCACCCGTAATAATTAAATCATCCACATATACGAGCACAATAGCTAGCTTCATTCCACAAATTTTCACAAACAAATTAAAATCAGCATGTGTCATTAAATAACCACTATGAGTTAAAAATTCAGTAACCTTTCCCTACCAAGCTCTTGGCGCTTGTTTTAACCCATAGAGCGCCTTCCGTAGCTTACACACATATTCGGGATGTTCTTGACTTTGAATACCCACAGGCTGATTTATACAAATTTCTCTGTCCAACTCCCCATGTAAGAATGCGTTTTTAACATCCATTTGCCACAACTTCCAATCTTTACTAGCGGCAAGTGCAAGTAAAACTCGTCTCTTTATCAACTTTGCAAATCGGACTAAATGTTTCATCGTAGTCTAGTCCATATTGTTGAGAGAACCCTCGAGCGACAAGACGAGCTTTGTGTCTCTCAATTGATCCATCTCGAGTGACGTTTTAACTTATACACCCACTTGCAAGAAATGGGCTTCACATCCAGAGACTTTGGTACGAGTTCCCAAGTCTGATTTCTTTATAATGCAAAGAATCTCCTCATCCATAGCCTTTTTCCACTCCGGATTTTGAAATGCTTCTTCAAATGTTTTTGACTCTTTGTCATTTATCTCTTCTACTATGGCGGCGTTTGATTTGGCTTCCTTACTCTTGTTGATTTTCTTGAAGGAATTGGTGCTTCTCTATTTGCTTGTTCATACACCCTGTTCGCCAAAGACTATGAGCTACGTCTTCTCGCCGCATCACTACCATCATCTCGCCTCTTCAGATTATCTAAATGTAGTTGGATTGTAGGAGATTCCAACCCATTTTTAGTTAAATCGACTCATTTCAATGACCACCATGATGATACTTCATCAAACACAACATTCCGAGATGTGTAACACTTTCTGTTGTAGGATCACAACACCTCCACCCTTTTCTTTGATTGTCATATCCTACAAAAATACACTTAACAACACCTTCTTGTCCATCTTGCTACGTAAATGATCAGGTACAAAAACATAGCATACACAACCGAAAAACTCGAAAATAACTAACCACGGGTTTCATGTTCCACAATTTTTCAAAAGGTGAAAGAAAACATAACCTCTTTGTGGGAGTCTATTGATTATGAAGGTCTGCGCTTTTCATTACTACGCCCCAAAAGTGCCCAGAACATTCTTTCCATGAAGCATACATCGGCATATTTCTCGCTAAATGTCTATTTTTCCTCTCGGCGACGCCGTTTTGTTGTGGAGTGCTAGCATGTGAACTGATGGTTTATTCTCGGCTCACGAAGGAAATTACAAAATTAAATGCGAGATGTATTCTCCTCCATTGTCGGTGTGTACACAACAAATTCTTTTGCCAATTTACTCGTCAAAGAACTTCCTTAAATTCTTTAAACTTTGAAAAAGTATCGATTTATTTTTCATGAAATAAACCCATACATACCTCGAAAAATCATCAATGAAAGTCACCATGTATTTCATCCCACCAATAGAGGCTTGCTTGACAGTCCAAACACATCGAGTGAATTAACTCTAATGGTTCCTTTGCTTTAAATTTAGATTCCTCATACGGCATTGATGCGCCTTGCCGCATCGACACCCCGAACAAATTGTGTCTTTTCACCTCAAGTTGGGGAAGTCCTTTTAACAGTGATCTTTTCATCATCACATCTAACTTGGAATAGCTAACGTGACTTAGCCTCATGTGCCACAAGTCCAGCGTCTCGTTCTTTCTTGTTTTGTCTACGTATGCACTTTCTGCAGACATCACATAAACTCGACTCTACTTTTTGTCCCTTCATCATTGGCTCTTCTAGAATTTTAAGGTTGCGATAAACCTTCACATCTTGTGGACCAAACAAAACAAGATGGCCCGACGATGTTAATTGTGATACTTGAAAGAAGATTTTTCTTCATACCGGGACATGATAAACATCTTGAAGTGAGACATCCGTAACACCACATTTGGGAGAGACTCTTTGTATTGCCAACGTGAGCTATCGGTAACTTCGAGTTATTGGTTGTCACCACCACTCGACTTCCCTTGTACTGACAAATCACGTAATTTTTCTTTATCTCCGTCATGTGATTTGAGCATCCCGAATCAACAATCCAATCCTTCTCGTAATCAAGTCGGTCATTAGTTGTTGTTTCCATGAGAGCTAACTCCTTTCTACAAAGAAATAATGCCTCAAAGATCCCATTCATCTTCACTTTTCGAAGCGAAGCGGCGACATCATCAAGATTACTCTCCAATGGCTTGTTTTTGGACCATCAATATTTTGCTTTATGACCATTCTTTCCACATATATAACAATCGCCTTCAAACGTTTTGTAATTACCATGGTTCTTTGATGCTCGCCTCGACGAGCATTTCCATTGCTTTGATGATTATTAGCTTTATCATCGTGCCTTTTGAAACCACCGACTTATGTTGCTTGGTATTCCCACTATGCTTGTTGGCATAGAGTGCTTCCTCTTCACTCTTCAAATGAGACTCCTCCCATTTGCTTAGCCAAGTGCTTCTTCCAAGAAGCAAATTTTCGAACTCAACAAGTGATGGTTGATTTGGCTATCCTTGTATTGCAAAGAACAAAGCCTCTATATTCCGGTCTCAAACCATGGATAATTATCCTCTTTATCCTGGTTTGCCCAATTGGTGTCGTTAGTCCAACTCCGAAATTTCACGGCACAATGTCTTCACCTTGTGAAAATATTGAGCGATTGTCATATCACGTTGCGCTCTATCGACGAAGTTCATTCTCCAAAAGTCAAGCCTCGTATCATTCTTTTTCGAGAATAACGTGGCTAACGTATCCCGATTTTTTTGGAGTTTTAGCATCCCGAATATGCTCTAACACATCTTCTTCAACCGTAGTCTTTAAAGCAAACATTGCCTTTCCTACTTTTATCTTCCACTTGTGAAAGATACCGTTTGCATCCTCTCGTCTCCCTGGTTGTGCAACATCGTTTCCGTCGACGACTTCCCACAGTCCTGGCCTTGCATGTAAGACACCATACATGTGGACCAAGTATTATAATTCGATTGTTGAGCTTTTTAATTCCCCAATAACCTGAAGATCCCCATTTTTAATGCCCTCTATAACGTGGCTCGATGCCACAATTGTAGAACTTCGGTAATTATTTGAGAAAATATTAAACTTGGAAAGCAAAAACTCGCACTTTATTGAAACCAATGAAATCGCCTTATATATAGCATACAAGCGAGAGACACGTAATCCATAATATCACAACTTAATCTAATCCTAAAAATAGAACAAACTTAGCAAACTAAGCAATATTACTAGCTAAAAATCTGCCATAAACCTGAAGAAGAAAACTAACTACTAACAAAACAAATTTAAATAGACTTGGTCAAAGTTGTGTTAGATAAATGTTTTTATCAAGATTTTGATGATTTTGTTTTAAATGAGTTTATATACCAAAACAATGTTTTTATATGTTGTCTAAATACTCCTAAATGATTTAAAATATTTTAGAGTATTTCTTAGAGTTTTTAATTTGATTAAAATTGGACAACACTTTTGATGATTTTGTTTATATTGGTTTTTACACCAAAACTATATTTATAAATGTTGTCCAAATACTCCCAAATGATTTAAAATATTTTTACAATTTTTTGGAGTATTTCTTGAAGTTTATTTTTGAAAAAAATCGGACAACATTTTAGGGAGGTCGATCGGTCGCCCAAAGTGGTGGCCCACGACCAAGATAAGAAAACTCGTGAATGAACATGCAGCTTGAAAAAGATAGAGGGGACCGGTCCAGGGGAAGGGCCACCGCCGCACCCTCGGGCAACCTGGCCGACCCCTCCGACCTGGCCGCACCCCTGCAACCCCTACCTGGATCGCACTATTTTTTTCAAACGGTCGAAATCTTCAACAGGCAACCGTCGCCTATGTTATTTTTTGACAAAAAAATTCCAACCGTTGTAACTGTGACAAAGAAGATTTGCTTTTCAATTTTGTACAATATTTCTACATCTTGTGATCTTCTTTTTGTAGACAAAAGTGAAGATAGAGGGGCCTATGTTGGGAGCCTATGTTGGTGAAGACTTCCTATAAATAGAGGATGAATTGAAGACACAAGACACAAAAAACACACAAGCAAAATACACAACAAGAAATCGCAAATTGTTCAAGCTTTCAGTTTTACATTCTTGTTGTAATAGCCTCAAGTACTTTCACTTTCACATTCTTGAGGTCTAGGCTATTCTTGATTACACTTTGCACTCAAATTGTAATATTCATTATTGAGTTGTAATCTTGATTTTTGGTTATCATTCAAACACAAGATATCCTTGTGAGTGTTCTTGTGGTAAAGAGCACACTGGATGATCTAGGTGATAGGTGCAAGAAGATTGTGGTGATCTTCTTATTGAGGTGTTGAAGAATTTGGTATTCTTCAAGGTTGAAGATTGTGGTAATCTTTACAGTGGTGCCGTTGAAGGAAGATTGTGGTAATCTTCAAAGGAGATTGTGGTAATCTCCAAAGGTGGTGTTGAAGAAGAGTGTGGTGATCTTCAAAGGTGTTGTAAATTGAATTTGTATTAATTTTGGTAATTAATAAAATTCTTTTTCTTTTTGAAATCCATCCCTATCTTTGGGGTGGTAGAGGATTAGGCCCTAGGTGGGTTGAACCTCTTTAAATCGACGCGTGTTGTTTACATTCCACACCTTTATATTTGTCTTTGAGCATTCGGTTTGAAAAGGAGGGATAAATCGAAAAGATGGAGATAATCTATTCACCCCTCTGATTATCGTAGCCGCTTGACTTACAAGTGGTATCGAGCCAAACTTTTGGCAAGCTCGTTTCACATCGCGAGTGAAGAGAAACGATCGTCGGCTACGAACTCATCTATCCTAAGCACCTCCACCACCAAGCCACCACTATTTGATTCCAAAAATTTTATATTTTGGAAAGAAAGAATGGAATGCTATTTACAAAGTTGCGGGTTCGATATTTGGAACACCGTCATCAATGGAGAATCCATTCCGACGAAGAATACACCACACACCTCTAAAGGCTTCAAAGAGCTCAATAATGAAGAGAAGAGAATCATCTCCTTAAACGGCAAGGCTCTAAATATCTTGTATTGTTCATTTACTAATTTGGAATATGAACATTTTGTAGAATTCGATCGTCACATGAAGTATGGCAAAAATTAGAAGCCATCTATGGAGTATTTGCAAATGATAGGAGCAACTCAAAAGCATCTACTTTTCAAATGGATACAACATCAAATCCAACCATATGGAATGAGCCTCTTACAACTTCCGATGATGAAGTCGAAAAATGTTTTATGGGCATCGAAGAAACGAAAACGAGGTATGTCTTAAACCCTCTACTTCTTATGGTATTGTCATACAAAATGATTATAGTGATTTGCAAAATGATTATGATGAACTTCAAAATGAATTCCAAAGCTTACTTGTTAAATACAAAAATTTGAAAAAGGAATTCAATGTTTTAAAAAAGGATAAGGATAGTTTATTTACTTCCTATGAATCACTATCATGTGCTCACACCACCACTCTTGACAAGGTTAGAAACCTTGAGAAAGAAAATAGTACTCTTGTTGATGATATAAATTGCTTGAAAAATGATTTATCTAAATCCAACTTGAGTGCCGATGGAATGACCAATATTGTTGATTGTTGTGATAATTCAAAACTAGAACTTGATCATAAGCCTAAGGGTGTCAATCACATGAAAAAGAATCAAGTCTCTAAGCACGTTGGTCATTATGCTCCTAGAATTATTACATGCTTTTATTGCGGTAAAAAGGGTCATACGGTAAATACTTGTCGGGCTAGAAATAGCTCTAATTATTGTTGGAGACCTAAAAGTCTCAAGACTAATTCCAAAGGACCCAAACACATGAGGGTACCACAAAACAATGTCATATTAGGTATCCGTGAAATAATGATCGAAGAAAATTTATACCGCTAAGAAGACATCAAATGACCGTGTCATTTGATCAAAGAAGGAGAAACTATTTTCGACAAAGCCAATTTTCCAAGAAGAGGATATAATCAAAAATGGGAAGAACACAATCCTTGAAATGGCAAAGACATCATCAACAAGATGATTCTCAAAGAAGAAGAGACTATCAACAATGGGAAGGCAACAAACCTTGGAAATGGAGTAATCAAAGAAGCCATCATCAACAAAGTGGCTTCTCAAGGGAAGATATCATCAACAATGGGAAAGACACAACCCATGGAAACGGCGTAATTGGTAAACCGTATCTCCCCATTTAAATATGCTTTTATTTTATTTCTATGCATGTTTTTATTTGTGTCTTAATTGTAAATGAGTTTTCAAGTATTAATTTTTTAATTAAGGTCTTCAATATATATTTGTGCTTTTAAAATATTTTAGAAAAAGAAGACCTTATATGATGTTTTTAAAACTCTTGTGCATTTTTGTAGACTAAAGTGTGTTATCATCTCTTATGGATTTTTATGGCATGAGCTTACTTGTGATATCTCTTAGCCTAGACTTTTATCATTATGATTTGTGCTAGATTTGTTTTAATAATTGTGTAGGATTTACATATTTTCACAAATGGCCATTTACGTCATTATTTGTCAAGAAAGACATTAATTATCGAGGTACGTTTACTTGTGTTATTCTTACACTTATAGACTCGATATATGTATTGCCATGTGCCTATGTGCTTGTTTTTTTATATAGTTTTTCATAGAAGTGCCATTAAGAGGATTTTTAGATTCTTTGAAAGGCACTATTCGATAATTGATTGCACATATATGCTTTGTCAACTCTTGTTCAAATACTTTTTTAAATGAGGTCTCAACTATATGCTATCGGTTTTTCAAATTTCAAAAGAGACCTTTTGTAGCTTTCTTAAGCTTATTTGAACTTGCATGATTTAGTAGACTCTTGATGATCTTCTAAATGCATAGTATGTGTTTCTTGCTTCATGGTCTATATATATATAGTGTCTATTTCTACTATGCTCTTATGCAAGATATTTTGTGATTGATGATTGAGGCATGTTTTTACACTTGGGCTATTTTTTTCTTGCTTATATAAGCGATGCCATTAATGAGTTTGTTTAGTTGTGTAGATAAGAATGAAATACTCCAAATATTAGTTACCTCAAAATATTTGGATGTAAATGTTCTATTATGAACACCTTATATCAATTGGATGCCCTATGAGGATAATGATGAAGAAGACAAAAAGAGTATTCCGAACAAACTCGATGACCAAGGCAACATTGGTCGAACTAAGGCGAGGTTAGTAGCTCGAAGGTATTTTCAAGAAGAAGGTAATTGATTTTGATGTAACATTTGCACTCATAGCACATTTAGTAGCTATTTGCATTTTACTTGCTCATTCTTGTTTTAAGAAAATTTCAAACTTTACCAAATGGATGTTAAATCCAATTTTCTCAATGGTTTTATTCAAGAAGAAGTCTATGTAAAACAACCTCCGGGGTTTAAAATTTTCCTAGGCCAAATGATTGTTTTTAAGGTCTTGTATGGTTTAAATCAAGTACCCGTGCATGGTATGATAGACTTAACTCTTTTCTTTTGCAAAATGGTTTTACAAGAGGTAAAGTTGACACTACTCTCTTTGTTTTTGAAAAAGGGCAAGATTGCTTATTAGTGCAAATTTATGTTGATGATATTATTTTTGGTGCTACTAATGAATCCTTGTGCAAGAAATTTTCTAAGTTAATGCAAGGTGAATTTGAAATGAGCATGATGGGGAGCTCAACTTCTTCCTTGGACTTCAAATTAAGCAATGTCAAGAAGGAATTTATATTTCTCAATCAAAATATACAAAGGAGCTTTTGAAGAAATTTGGCATTGAAGAAGGAAGAACCGCCTCAACCCTAATGGCAACAAACGTCAAGATTGACAAAGATGAAAAAGGCAAGTCGGTTGATGAATCCAAGTATCGAGGTATGATTGGTAGTTTACTTTATTTAACCGCAAGTAGACTGGATATTCTTCATGCCGTATGCCTATGTGCTCGTTTTCAAAGCAATCCCAAAGAATCTCATATGAGTGTCGTTAAAAGGATTTTTCGATATTTGAAAGGCACTATTCAATATGGTTTATTCTATCCAAAGAATGAAAAATTTTCTCTTAAAGGTTATAGTGATTCAGATTATGCGGAAATATTGATGATCGGAAAAGTACTTCCCGGATCATGTCAATTTTTAGGCGATTGCCTAGTTTCTTGGTTTTCAAAGAAACAAAATTGTGTTTCACTTTCAACGGCCGGCGAATATATTTCTCGGCATTTTGTTGTACACAACTTCTTTGGATGAAACAAACCTTAGCGGATTATAAATGTTCTTTTGAAAGTGTTCCTATCTTTTGTGATAATATATCCGCTATAAACATTGCTCAAAACCCGGTTCATCATAACCGCGTACTAAACATATTGAGATTCGACATCATTCTCTAAGGGATTGTGTTTCAAAACGAAAAATTGAGATATCTTTTGTACCATCTCAAGATCAATTAGCGGACATTTTTACAAAACCGCTATCTTCCGAGACTTTTGCTTCGATACGAGCTCGGTTAGGCATAATGCATATTAAATGAGGCTTACGTTTGCATTTTGCACGTCTTTAAAACTTAGGGGCGAAAAATCGGATTTTTGGTTGAAAATTCGGATTTTGGAAAAACCGACAGACAAAGTGGGTCGAAAGGGTTGAGGGCAACCGGTTGCCCTCAACGCCGACCGTCGCCCTCAACCTCGACCGGCGCCCTAAGCATAAAATTGATTAAAACCGTTCTGTCTTCAAAGATTCTTCATTTTAACTTACTTTGGCATTTTTCGTCCCCTTTGCCCAAATCACACAAACTTCACTTCAAATTTGTTTTCTTGCATATGTTTTATACTTTGACTTCATTAAGCTCGATTATCATCATCATTGCTCATCTTTACTAAATAAATGGTAAGAATTCTACTCCATTTGTTCAATTGGGTTGAACCCTTGAGATTTTGACTTATTTGCAAAATTCTTGATGCTAGTTTCATATGAATGTGATGAGCTTAATATTTCGATGTATTGAATGTTGTTTGAACTAAACTGTGATGAAATTTTTGGCTTAAATGAATTTCAAAGGCGTTATATACTTCTAGTTTTATTTGACGCACGCCAAGTGTTCGACAAAATGTTTCAATGAAAAATTCATCACCTACATGAGTCTCTCGATTTGAAAAGTCTTATAAGTTTATAGAGATCGTGTTTTATCAATCAAATGAGCTTTTGCAAATCAAATGATCAACTTTTCCCTTTTATTTGGAATTTAAACTTCAATTTTCAAAAAAACTCGATAAATCGATAAATTTGCGCACTTTGATATGAATATATGATGTTTTTATCGTGCTAACATTCTTTTTGATGATTACAAAGGGGGAGAAACAGGAAAAACGCTCATACGCTCAAAGAAGCGAAAATAAACTTGCAAGAAAAGCTATAAGCTAGGGCTCTTAAAAGCCATAAGTCGTGAATATTGCTTAGTTCAATTGATGTATTATAGACTTTTATGATTGACTAATGATGTTTTGTGACAGGGGAGCTTATAAGCTCATGGAATTCAAACTTAAGTTGTAAAAGCGAGAAACAGAAAAAACGATACGCTCAAAGAAGCGAAAATAAGCTTGCAAGAAAAGCTATAAGCTAAGGCTCTTAAAAGCCATAAGTCGTGAATATTGCTTAGTTCAATTGATGTATTATAGACTTTTATGATTGACTAATGATGTTTTGTGACAGGGGAGCTTATAAGCTCATGAAATTCAAGCTTAAGTTGTAAAAGCGAGAAACAGAAAAACGCTCATACGCTCAAAGAAGCAAAAATTAAGCTCATGGAATTCAAGCTTAAGTTGTAAAAGCTAAGCTTTTAGCTTTTAATTGTTGCTTGTATACTTGTTCTTGATATGCATATTGATAGGGGAACTTGTGCAAAAATGATTTTGAAAAATTCTTTGCTCCTACTCTTGTGTATTGTACTTATGATAAATCTTGCTTGAAATGGTTGATGCTTTAAGACCGAAAATTGGTTTTGTTTTAAAATCAACTTCCTAAAATTGTTTTGGTTTGTAATCATCAAAAAGGGGGAGTTTGTTAGATAAATGTTTTTATCAAGATTTTGATGATTTTGTTTAAATGAGTTTATATACCAAAACAATGTTTTTATATGTTGTCTAAATACTCCTAAATGATTTAAAATGTTTTGGAGTATTTCTTAGAGTTTTTAATATGATTAAAATTGGACAACACTTTTGATGATTTTGTTTATATTGGTTTTTACACCAAAACAATATTTATAAATGTTGTCCAAATACTCCCAAATGATTTAAAATGTTTTTACTAATTTTTTGGAGTATTTCTTGAAGTTTATTTTTGAAAAAAATCGGACAACATTTTAGGGAGGTCGACGACTGGCCGCCCAAAGTGGTTGACCGCACCAAGATAAGAAAACTCGTAATAACATGCAGCTTGAAAAAGATGGAGGGGGGATCGTCCGGGAGGGCCGACAGGCCGCACCTGGGCAACCTCCGACCCCCGACCGGCCGCACCCCAACCCCTACCGGATCGCACTATTTTTTTCAAACAATAAATCTTCAACAGCAACCGACGCCTATGTTATTTTTTGACAAAGAAAATTCCAACCGTTGCAACTGTGAAGAAGATTTGCTTTTCAATTTTGTACAATATTTCTACATCTTGTGGTCTTCTTTTTGTAGACAAAAGTGAAGATAGAGGAGCCTATGTTGGGAGCCTATGTTGGTGAAGACTTCCTATAAATAGAGGATGAATTGAAGACACAAGACACAAAAAAACACACAAGCAAAATACACAACAAGAAATCTCGCAAATTGTTCAAGCTTTCGCTTTTACATTCTTGTTGTAATAGCAAGTACTTTCACTTTCACATTCTTGAGGTCTAGGCTATTCTTGATTACACTTTGCACTCAAATTGTAATATTCATTATTGAGTTGTAATCTTGATTTTTGGTTATCATTCAAACACAAGATATCCTTGTGAGTGTTCTTGTGGTAAGAGCACACTTGAATGATCTAGGTGATAGGTGCAAGAAGATTGTGGTGATCTTCTTATTGAGGTGTTGAAGAATTTGGTATTCTTCAAGGTTGAAGATTGTGGTAATCTTCACAAGGTGCCGTTGAAGGAAGATTGTGGTAATCTTCAAAGGAGATTGTGGTAATCTCCAAAGGTGGTGTTGAAGAAGAGTGTGGTGCTCTTCAAAGGTATTGTAAGTTGAATTTGTATTAATTTTGGTAATTAATAAAATTCTTTTTCTTTTTGAAATCCATCCGGATATCTTTGGGGTGGTAGAGGATTAGGCCCTAGGTGGGTTGAACCTCTTTTAAATCGACGCGTGTTGTTTACATTCCGCACCT
Source organism: Rehmannia glutinosa (assembly GCA_016081115.2). NCBI lineage: Eukaryota > Viridiplantae > Streptophyta > Magnoliopsida > Lamiales > Orobanchaceae > Rehmannia > Rehmannia glutinosa. The sequence continues at coordinate 36,172 of JABTTQ020000424.1, read as the reverse complement.
TTATATTTGTCTTTGAGCATTCGGTTTGAAAAAGAGGGATAAATCGAAAAGATGGAGATAATCTATTCACCCCCTCTAGATTATCGTAGCGCTTGACTTACAAGTGGTGTTGTATTTTAACATACCAAACCTCGGCCTCACTGAGTCATATAATCGAGTCTCCGAGACCCTAATTTGGTGGGATATTTGGCAAGAGAAAGTCGATCACATGTCAATAGTTAAAATCTCACTCAATCATTCGTGTGACACCTTCTCCTTTAGACCAGGAATTAAAATAATTATTAGATAATTATAATTTTTATTAGAATTATAAATTAATTAATATAAAATATATTAATTAATTTATAATAATTATAACTTATGTTATAATTATAAATAAATTATTATACTTAAAACCAATTTTTATAGTTCAACAATTGTAAGTCCAAGCGGCTACGATAATCTGAGGGGGTGAATAGATTATCTCCATTTTTTCGATTTCGCCATCTTTTTCGAACCGAATGCTCAAAGACAATAATAAAGGTGCGAAATGTAAACAACACACGCCGATTTATAGAGGTTCAACTCACCTAGGGCCTAATCCTCTACCACCCCAAGATATCCGGATGAATTTCAAAAAAAGATTTTATTAATTTACCACAAATTAATACAACACCAACTTACAACAACACCTTGAAGAGCACCACACTCTTCTTCAACACCACCTTTGAGATTACCACAATCTCACTTGAAGATTACCACAATCTCCAACGGCACCTTGTGAAGATTACCACAATCTTCAACCTCGAAGAATACCAAATTCTTCAACACCTCAACAAGAAGATTACCACAATCTTCTTACACCTAACACCTATATCACCCAAGTGTGTTCTTACCACAAGAACACTCACAAGGATATCTTGTGTTGAATGATTACCCAAATTCAAGATTACAAATGATAATAGATAATACAATAGAGTGCAAGTGTAATCAAGAAAAGCCTAGACCTCAAGAATTTGAAAGTGAATAGCTAGGCAAATTACAACAAGAAATAAGACAATGTAAGAACAAGTGTATTCTTGAGTGTATCTTGTTGTGTTGTAGTTTTCTCTCTTGTTGTTGTGCTTCAAATCTTCCTCTATTTATAGGAGATGATTGATACTTGATAAAGCTTCTCTTTGGAATCTGATTTCTACAAAACAATTGCAATTAAAATCAAGATTATAGTCATGTTAGAAATCAATTCCACAATTTAAGGAAAAGATTGTAAGTCCAAGCGCTACGATAATCTAGAGGGGGTGAATAGATTATCTCCATCTTTTCGATTTATCCCTCTTTTTCGAATTGAATGCTCAAAGACAAATATAAAGGTGCGGAATGTAAGCAACACGCGTCGATTTAAAGAGGTTCAACCCACATAGGGCCTAATCCTCTACCACCCCAAAGATATCCGGGATGGATTTGAAAGAGAAAAAGATTTTATTAATAATTACCAAAATTATTACAACAAAATCTTACACCAACACCTTGAAGAGCACCACACTCTTCTTCAACACCACCTTTGTGATTACCACAATCTCACTTGAAGATTACCACAATCTCCAACGGCACCTTGTGAAGATTACCACAATCTTCACCCTTGAAGAGCACCACACTCTTCAACACCTCAACAAGAAGATTACCACAATCTTCTTACACCTAACACCTAGTTCACCCAAGTGTGTTCTTACCACAAGAACACTCACAAGGATATCTTGTGTTTGAATGACGACTACAAATTCAAGATTACAACTCGATAATTGATAATACAATAGAGTGCAAGTGTAATCAAGAATAGCCTAGACCTCAAGAATGTGAAAGTGAATAGCTAGGCAAATTACAACAAGAAATAAGACAATGTAAGAACAAGTGTATTCTTGAGTGTATCTTGTTGTGTTGTAGTTTTCTCTCTTGTTGTGTTGCTTCAATTCTTCCTCTATTTATAGAAGATGTCTTGTACATGATAGGCTCCTCTTGGGGACATGAATTCTGTACAAAATTGCAAGACAATAGAAGAAAAGAGTCATTAGAAATCAATCCCACAAATTAAGGAAAAGATGTCTCACAAGACAACGGTTACATTTTTGTTGTCAAACTTAAGAGGCGACCGGGTCGCACGTAAATAGAAGTTTGAAACATATAGCACCAAATTAACACAGGCGACCGGTCAAGTGCACCTCGACCGGTCGAGCCTATGTGCAACCGGTTGCAGACGATCAATTTTGAGAGTTCTCAAGTTTGTTTCACGAAACTTGTTCCCGTACCGTCCGCTCACGACGACCGGCCGACCTCCTCATTGACAAGTTGTCCGATTTTTATCAAAAATAAACCTCAAGAAATACTCCAAAAAATTCGTAAAAACATTTTAAACCGATCGGGAGTATTTAGACAACATTAGAAATATAGTTTTGAAGAAATAAAACATTTACACAAAAAGTGTTGTCCGATATAAATTCCAATAAATACTCCGAAAGATAGTAGAAACATTTTAGATCAATTGGGAGTATTAGGACAACATAATTTCAATGTAAAAACCCATTGACTTAAAAGCATTAAATGTGTTGTCCAATTTTATATCGAAAATAAACTTGAGGAAATACTCCTAAAAATATTAAAACCATTTAAATCATTTAGGAGTATTTGGACAACCTTTAAAAACATTCTTTTGGTATAAAAACAAAATCATCAAAATCATGATAAAACCATTTATCAAACAATCTCCCCTTTTTGATGATTACAAACCAAAACAATTTTAACGAGGTCGTTTTTTTTAAAACAAAACAATTTTACCAGTTAAAAAGAGCTATCCGTTGTGAGCGACAACATTCCGTGCAAAATAAACACAAGGATGGGAGTAGAGATATTCAAGCACATATAGCAAATGCTCCCCCTATCAACATACACAACAAGAGTTATATAGAAGAACTTAAACATAAGCTAAAATATTAGCTTTTCGATATTGAGCTTAAGTATCAAAACTTAAAAGCTCCCCCTCAAAGATACATCATTAGAACCGTATATAAGTCCATACTACAACCAATGGACCATGATTCATACATGACCAAAATGCACCAAGTGGACAAAATATGATCCACAACTTACGGCTTTATGAAGCCATAGCTTATAACTACTTTTCATTAAGCATATCTTAGCTTTTATGAGCTACGAGCTTATAACCTATTTCTCCACATGTTTCTCTCCCTTTGGAATCATCAAAAATAATGTTAGCACGATAAATACATCATATATTCATATCAAAGTGCGCAACAAAACCGATGTATCGAGCTATTTGAATAGTGAAGCTTATAAACCAAATAGGAGGGAAAAGTCGAATCATACGACTTGTAGAAGCTTATGAAAAATCATTTCATTTGCAAAAACATGATCTCTATAAATATATGAGACTTTTGAAATCGAGAGAATCATGTAGGTGATGAATTTTTCATTGAAACGTTTTATCGAACACTTGGCGGGCGTCAAAATTAGAAAATAATATATATAGCCCTTGTAAATGTAATCAAGCCAAGTTTTTCATCACCAAATTCAATTTAACAAGTATCATTCATAACAATCAGTAAGCTCATCACAAAAATATATGAATTTCATCAAGAAAAATACATATAAGCCACAAACTTAAGGGTTCAACCCAATTGAGCTAAGGATAGTGAAATTCTTACCATTCAATTGGTAAAGACGAGCAATGATGATGATAGTCGAGCTAGATAATCCCCAAAATATATAATTCATGCATCAAAACTCATTTGAAGTGAATTGTGTGTGAAATTTGCAAAGGGGACGAAAAATGGCCAAAAGAAGTTAAACTTGCGAATCTTAAGACCAGAACCATTTTAATCCAAGATTTTGCTTAGGGCGACCGGTCGTGGTTGAGGGCGACCGGTCGACGTTGAGGGCGACCGGTTGCCCTCAACCTTTTCAGCCCACTGTCTGTTAGTTTTTCCAAAATCCGAATTTTCAACCAAAAATCCGATTTTTCGCCCCTAAGTTTTAAAAACGTGCAAAATGCAAACGTAGACCTCATTCAATATACATTATGTCATAATCAAGCTCGAAATGAGGTAAAATACTCGGCGGTTAACGATCAAAAAGTCCGCGAGTTATCCTTGAGACGGAATTAAACACATCTCAAGTTTTTGTTAAAAATCACAATCCCTTAAAAAATATATCGAATCTCAATATGTTTAGTTCGATTATGACGAACCAAATTTTGAATACGAATAACCGTATAATAGATACCAAACTTGTTATCCCGAAAAAATAAGAACGTTTTAAAGCTTTGGATACAACAAGTCATAAGAAGAAGTGCCTTTCAAATATTTGAAAATTTCTTTTAATAGCACTTTAATGAGATTCGTTGGGATAGTTTTTGAAGTCGAGCATATAGACATAAGGCATATGGAATGTCGAGTCTATAGGAATAATACAAGAAAACATACCTCGAATTTGTTTGTTGGCCGATATGCCTTTCTCAACCTTTGTCAATCTTTAGCCATAGAGATTGAGATGGTTCTTCTTCCTTCAATGCTTAACTCCTTCAAGAGTTCTTATATAACCATCTTCTTGGCATTGAATAATTTGTAGTCCAAGCAAGGAATTTGAGCTCCCCCATCATTCTCATCTCAAGCTCACCTAGTATCAACTTAGAAAACATATCTTGCACAAATATTCATTAGTAGCACCATAAATATTATCAACAAAAATTTGCACAAGTAAACAACCTTGTCCTTTTTCAAAACAAGAAGTGTAGTATTAACTTTACCTTTTGTAAAATCATTTTGCAAAAATAGCTAAGTCTATCAATCGTACAAGGCCTTTTATAAAAATCATTTGGCCTAGAATTTTAAACTCCAATAGACTTATATTTGAATAAAACCATTTAGAAAGTTGGATTTAACATCCATTTGGTAAAGCTTGAAATTTTCTTTAAAACAAGAATAGGCAAGTAAAATGCAAATAGCTACTAAATGTGCTATGAGTGCAAATGTTACAACAAAATTAATTACCTTCTTCTTGAAAATACCTTCGAGCTACTAACCTCGCCTTAGTTCGTTCGACCAATGTTGCCTTGGTCATCGAGTTTGTTCCGGAATACCCTTTTTGTCTTCTTCATCACTATCATCATAGGGCATCCAATTGATCTAAGGTGTTCATAATAGAACATTTACATCGAAATATTTTGAGGTAACTAATATTTGGAGTACTTCATTTCTCATCTACACAACTTAACAAACTCATTACCGCATCGCTTATATAGGCCAGAAAAAAATAGTCCAAGTGTAAAACATGCCTCAATCATTAATCACAAAAATATCTTGCATAAGAGCATAGTAGAAATATACACTATATATATAGACCATGAAGCAAGAAACACATACTATGCATTTAGAAGATCATCAAGAGTCTAATAAATCGTGCAAGTTCAAATAAGCTTAAGAAAGCTACAAAAGGTCTCTTTTTGAAATTTGAAAATCCGAAAGCATATAGTTGAGACCTTATTTAAAAGAAGTATTTGAACAAGAGTTGACACGGCAAATATGTGCAATCAAATATCGAATAGTGCCTTTTAAAAAAAGAATCTAAAAATCCTCTTAATGGCACTTGTATGAAATACTATGAAAAACAAGCACATAGGCACATGACAATACATATATCGAGTCTATAAGAGTAAGAATAACACAAGTAAACGTACCTCGATAATTTATGCCTTTCTTGACAAATAATGACGTAAATGGCCATTTGTGAAAATATGTAAATCCTACACAATTCTTAAAACATACCTAGCACAAATCATAATGATAAAAGTGTAGGCTAAGAGATATCACAAGTAAGCTCATGCCATAAAAATCCATAAAAGATGATAACACACTTTAGTCTACAAAATGCACAAGAGTTTTAAAAACATCATATAAGGTCTTCTTTTTCAAAAATATTTTAAAAGCACAAGTATATATTGAAGACCTTAATTAAAAATAAATATTTGAAAACTCATTTTGTAATTAAGACACAAATAAAAGCATGCATAATAACAAAATAAAATGCATATTTAAATAGGGAGATACGGGTTACCAATTACGCCATTTCCATGGGTTGTGCCGTTCCCATTGTTGATGATATCTTCCCTTTGAGAAGTCACTTTGTTGATGATGACTTCTTTGATTACTCCATTTCAAGGTTTGTTGCCTTCCCATTGTTGAAAGTCTCTTCTTCTTTGAAAATCATCTTGTTGATGATGTCTTTGCCATTTCAAGGATTGTGTTCTTCCCATTTTTGATTGTACTATCTTCTTGGAAATTGGCTTTGTTGAGAATAGTTTCTCCTTCTTTGATCAAATGAAACGATCATTTGATGCCTTCTTGCGGTATGAATTTTCTTCGATCATTATTTCACGGGTACCTAATATGACATTGTTTTGTGGTACCCTCATGTGTTTGGGTCCTTTGGGATTAGTCTTGAGACTTTTAGGTCTCCAACAATAATTAGAGCTATTTCTAGCCCGACAAGTATTTACCGTATGACCCCTTTTGCCACAATAAAAACAAGTAATAATTCTAGGTGCATAATGACCAATATGCATAGTGACTTGATCCTTTTTCATATGATTAACAATATTAGGCTTATGATCAAGTCCTTTATCACAATTATGAATATCAACAATATTGGACATTTTATTGGTACTCAAGTTGGATTTTAATAAATCCTTTTTCATGCAATCAATATTCTCAACAAGAGTACTATTTTCTTTCTCAAGGTTTCTAACCTTATCAAGATGGAGATAATCTATTCACCCCCTCTGATTATCGTAGCCGCTTGGACTTACAAGTGGTGTTGTATTTTAACATACCAAACCTCGGCGTCCGCTGAGTCATATAATCGAGTCTCCGAGACCCTAATTTGGTGGGATATTTGGCAAGAGAAAGTCGATCACATGTCAATAGTTAAAATCTCACTCAATCATTCGTGTGACACCTTCTCCTTTGGACCAGGGAATTAAAATAATTATTAGATAATTATAATTTTTATTAGAATTATAAATTAATTAATATAAAATATATTAATTAATTTATAATAATTATAACTTATGTTATAATTATAAATAAATTATTATACTTAAAACCAATTTTTATAGTTCAACAATTGTAAGTCCAAGCGCTACGATAATCTAGAGGTGAATAGATTATCTCCATCTTTTCGATTTCGCCTCTTTTTTGAACCGAATGCTCAAAGACAATAATAAAGGTGCGGAATGTAAACAACACACGTCGATTTATAGAGGTTCCACCCACCTAGGGCCTAATCCTCTACCACCCCAAAGATATCCGGGATGGATTTCAAAAAAAGATTTTATTAATTTACCACAAATTAATACAACACCAACTTACAACAACACCTTGAAGAGCACAACACTCTTCTTCAACACCACCTTTGAGATTACCACAATCTCACTTGAAGATTACCACAATCTCCAACGGCACCTTGTGAAGATTACCACAATCTTCAACCTTTGAAGAATCCAAATTCTTCAACACCTCAACAAGAAGATTACCACAATCTTCTTACACCTAACACCTAGATCACCCAAGTGTGTTCTTACCACAAGAACACTCACAAGGATATCTTGTGTTGAATGATTACCCAAATTCAAAATTACAACTCGATAATAGATAATACAATAGAGTGCAAGTGTAATCAAGAAAAGCCTAGACCTCAAGAACGTGAAAGTGAATAGCTAGGCAAATTACAACAAGAAATAAGACAATGTAAGAACAAGTGTATTCTTGAATGTATCTTGTTGTGTTGTAGTTTTCTCTCTTGTTGTTGTGCTTCAAATCTTCCTATATTTATAGGAGATGATTGATACTTGATAGGCTCCTCTTGGAATCGATTTCTACAAAAAATTGCAATTAAAATCAAGATTATAGTTTGTTAGAAATCAATTCCACAATTTAAGGAAAAGATGTCTGTTTGCTGACAACGGTTAGAATTTTGTCTTTAAACTTAAGGGACGGCCGGTCACAGAGAGATAAGTTGAAATTGAATTCTCTGCGAACTTTACACAGGGGGGACCGGTCGACGGGGGTCCGACCGGTCGCCCCTATGTTGGACCTGTCGAGAGACCAAAAATAAGAAACAGATTGATCTGTTCTTCGAGGGGCGCCTGTGCACCTGGTCGCCCTCACCAATTTTGTCTCCATCCCTTTTTCTCGTTCCAAAACTCAACACAGTGCGGGTTGCCCTATAGGGCAACCGGTCGAGCTGAAACATAAGTGTTGTCCAATTTTAAATCTAAAATAAACTTCAAGAAATACTCCAAAAATTAGTAAAAATATTTTAAATCGATCGGGAGTATTTGGACAACATTTAGAGACATTGTTTTGATGTAAAAACACATTGACACAAAATCATTAAAAAGCGTTGTCCAATTTTGTCGAAAATAAACTAGAAGAAATACTCCGGAAAATATTAAAACCATTTTAAATTATTTAGGAGTATTTGGACAACCTTTTAAAAACATTGTTTTGGTGTAAAAACAAAATCATCAAAATCATGATAAAACCATTTATCAAACAACAATAACTATAAATACATTAATTCATATAATAGTAATATTAAAATAGGCCATACTTTTACTTCCAAATAATATTTTTATTTGCATTTTACACATACGTCTATGAGTTCGTATATTAATTTTTTTCATACTTTTTGCTCATTTTTCCACTTTAGCTTTTAATAAATATTCATAATATATATATACTCAAAAGTATTGAATGCCAAATCTTTCTCGTCTCGTATTTAACTATTAGGAATTAAGGATTTCGACCTGGTAGAAGCATTGATCATTTTAAAATGACACCATCGATCGATCTTGACAAACTTCAAAATGTGTAATAGAAATAAATTTTTTTTTTTAATTATTTGTACGTACAAATATAGTACGAGTAATTTAAAATTTTGACTATATAATAATAATTTGATGGAGGTATTTGGAATGCATAAATATAACACACACGTTATAATTCTTTAATTTAGAATTTAAACTATTTTTACGAAAAAATAATTATTATATAGAAAACAACGCTTTCACAAGAAAAAATAAAAAAAAAAATTATTAGATACCTACAAGAACAAATGTTATTTTCTGCCACAATTTTGTTACACATGTTTATAATTTACATGACTTTAATTGGAGAAATTAGTCGAAAGCCAGTCATGAAAATTCCCATTATCATTCCTATATTATCAAGATTAATCGAAATACTCATAATTAAAAAATAAGACACGAAGCGAGATATAAGAATGTAAACGAGACGAGACGAGTCGAACATAATAATGTTCGATCTTGTTTGAATATTGATTGAGCTTCAAAAATCTTGTTTGTGCTTGGTTCAATAGAGCTCGAAAGAATTTTGGTCGAGCAGAACATGAATCGAGTTCGAGTAGCTAGATATTTTTACACATATTTTATTCTTTTTTAATTAATCGAGTCAAGAATGAGCCGAGTTTTACATCTTATTAAATAGAAAAATATGTTCAAGTTTAGTTCAAGTTTGGCTCGTTATGTTAAAGAACCGAACTCAAATAAAATTTTAACGATCGATTTCAAATCAAGTATTAAGTAGTTTGATTAACGCAACTAGACGGGAGAATTAAAATTCCAAGCGCTCGACTTTTATGACCAACTAGTAATCCACTGTGCGATGCACGATTATATAATAAATAAAACTAATTTTAATATTTAGCTATTTTAATAGATTTAAATAAATTAAAGGTTTTAAAAAATGGATTTAAATCATTAAATTATTTAATTATAAAGTCAAATAACAATTGGTTATAAAAAATTATTAAATAGTTATTTCTAAAAGCTTTCCTCAAAAGTTTAGTTACCGAAAGTAAAAAAAAAACACGCATGCTAACAAAAATAATTAATTTACCTTTTTTGTTGAAGATAAAAACTTATTTCATTCCACATACGATGCACCAAGCGTACTACGATATTTTTAAATTTTTTATAACTTTCAAATGAGTATAATATTATATAAAAAATAACAACAAATAAATAAAAAAAAATTAAAGAGTAATATAATAATAAATTATAAGGCCAAGACAAATAAATAAATTACAGAAAAAACATGTATTACAAATTTTGAAAAACTTCTTTGAATACAACATTGGTTGTTGATCTTGTACTATCATTGTTATCACTATCACAAATCAAAATCTTAAGGCCGTTTGGATTAGTAACTCTGACACGGCAACATATAATTGACCGTGACTAAAACGGGTTTTTTCAAGAGTAACCCTACATTAGACAAAGATTGACCACGACTCTTGTTGATAGACATAGCATAAGACACCATTATTGGAAATTGTCGACGTTGAAACTTGAATGGAGTCTTGGATCGAGAAGGTGTCAACGACATTCTTAGAATAAGGACTTTAGGACCAAGATTCCTCTGGTAAGAACTTGTCCTTCTAGAATATGGTTGCCAAGTCTCGTAACAATCAATCTAGTGTCGTTGCATAATCCAAGAGAATGATCTATGTTTCGTAGTAACATAATAGGAGTTCCAACCTTCAAATGCAACTCATGATTTGGAACTCCAGAACATTTGATTCCATTTAAAAATTCAGGCGTATGAACATCATTCAAGAGATCAACATTTCTGTCAGAATGACATGGCGAGTCAGAACTCAAATACATTCTTCCCTCAGAATTGTTCATCGCAACCATATATTCATTCACGGATTGAACGACATCAAGAGTGGGAGCTAGTATAGCTCTTTGTTCAAAATATGACGCATGATCAACATTGCTTCCAAACAATGGATAAGTGCTACTTACAATCGCCGCAATCGGATCGGTGAAATCTTTCAAGAAAAACTCATCGGGAATTTCAATTGTATCATATCCATCATTCTCGCTCACCAATTTTCCATCTCCTATCTTAGCAATCCAATCAAGAAATCGTTTTAGTTCTTCACAACTCTCATTAGCTTCCATGTTTTGTAATCTCATATTTTTGGTCAATCTCAATACAAGACAATATTTCCACGCATTCGATGAACTTATAGTGGCATGAACGATATCTTGTCTACTTCCTTTAGGGATAACAGCAATATTTGACGAAAATCTCCCCCAAACACAATTGTCTTTCCTCCAAAGGGAATTTTTCCGATAGGATCGACTTCTTTCATGATGTCTTTAATGGTGCTATCCAATGCTTCAAAACAATACCTATGCATCATTGGAGCCTCATCCCAAATTATAAGCTTTGATTTGAATATAAGCTCCGCAAGAGGACTTCCTAGCTTTATATTGCAAGTTGATTCTTCACTTGGATTAAACGGAATTGCAAACCTAGAATGCGCAGTCCTCCCACCAGGTAATAGGAGAGATGCAATACCACTGGATGCCACATTTAGCACGATACCTCCTTTTGATCGCAACCCAGCAGATAAAGTCTTCCAAATGAACGTCTTCCCAGTTCCTCCATACCCATATACGAAAAAAGCTTTTCCAATATCTGAATTAACTGAATCGATGATGGTATCATAAACATGACGTTGCTCAACATTTAAGTTTGACATAAGCTTCTTGTGTTCTTCTATCAAACTTACTCGATCATGGCACATCTCATCGTGTATTAACCTATTACTTGAGAATTGGAAAAATTGATCACTTGGAAATGGCATTGCCTGAAAATCACGCAAACTCTTTCCATAACTCCGCACTATCTTCTCAATTTCCACAAGGGCGTAACTCTTAATATCATCGTCAGATAATTGCAAGTCTGCAGTTTAAAAAAAATTAGATAAATAACACATCTAAACAAAATATATACATTAATTGATGCATACCTTGATATTGGAACAAATTTCGTTGCTTATATAAAATATCATCAGATAGATAGGTCCAACATGACTCCCAAACTACTTGGTCGGCTTATAGATTCGGATGATAAAAGTGTAGCAAAAAGGACCCTCATAGATTGTCTGATGCCCATTCGCTTGCTTCAATGATACCGTCAATGTATTCTTTATCGTCATTTAATAATCCCAATTCATAGCAAGCATCTCTAAAAGAATGATATCGCACCCCACCAAACGTACATATATCATCGTAACAGGTAGCACCACGAACTATGTTTAAAAGACATCTCATATGGTACATATCGCCACAACCTGGAGGAACAAAGAAAATGCGCCCGATTGCAAAACCTTTTTTCCTTGGAGTCCATTCTCGAGTATTCGACTTCCAAACAAACTTCGTTGGAAATTCAGCGTATGTTAACTCTCTTGCTTCAGGATACTTCTTATTAGCTTCCATCCATGCTAAAAACATACTCTGATTAACCGTTTGTCTATCTAGAACAATATCAATATTATCAGAATCAGAGAACACGACATTATGTTCATTAGGAAGATGGAAACTCAGGCGCTCAACTGGAGGGTCTCTCTCTTTGTATTTCAAATCCAAAGATTCTCCAAGCAGCTTCACATGAGGAAATGTATCTACAATCGTAGTACATATTAACCTCATCGACAGTCTTTGTTGAATCATCATTTGTACTATTGTAAAATGATGCAGTGACGCGATCGTTCCCCTTATTTATATATTTGAACAAATATTTGATCGCTCTTGATTGATTACACCACTCAACGTTCATATGCGCTCCATATCGAATCAATAAGTATCGATTATGAGGAACAACATGTCTATTGTCCAAATAAACCCCATTCTTAAAAATTGTTCTCCCACTATCTCTACGTTTGTAGACTGGATAACCATCATCATCAATTGAAGTCACATCAACATACTTTTTGGGAAAATGTTTGGAGCAACGACCATCCACCATGCAAGGAGAATTTCTTCTATCATCACCACAAGGACCGTGCACCATAAAATCATGAACTGCAACATAATATTTTGGATCATCGGTTTAAATCAGTATTTACTGCGAGAAATGATGCGGTCAATTGCTTCGTGTTGGGAATTTGTCTTCCTTAGATAGGAAAAGTAATATGTGAGCATGAGGCAATCCTCTCTTTCGAAATTCAACAAAGTATATTATCAGAAACTAATAACAAACAACTGTTAATTTATATTTATCATAATCAAAATAAAGTGCATTACGTATGATAAAAATATATTTTTATGTATAAAAAGACACATGTACTAAATAAAATTACCGGCTTTGACATTTAAAAATCTTGTTCTTACGAAGATCTTGAATCAATCCATCAAGCTTAACTTTAAATACTCTACACACAATATCCGAGCGATCTTCGGGGCTTTAGTCCACGGCTATCAACAAATCTCACAATTTACGCCACTTGGGGTTACATGTAAAAGTAATAAATAAATGGATAGCCTTTGCCCATTTACATATAGCCATGGCATCTTGATAATTCTGAATCATATATCTTGCTCCTCCAGTAAAAGATGAAGGCAGTATAATCCGCTTTCCTTGAGTAGATGCATCAGTCTCACCACGTAACAGGGCGTCATGTAACCCTTTATACATTTCACATCGCAATTGTTTCTGGTGCATTCTAACATAAGTTAGGCGTGCAGATTCAATCATAGTGTACGCATCAACCACGAATTGCTGGAAAAGTCTTCCCGAAAACAAAATTGTTGAAGCCTCAGAATCTCTTTCATGCATTCTATATGCAAAAAATTCTCTTATACTAACTTTTTTCCGGCCTAGTGTTCCTGCTTTTCCATCAGAAAATGGAATATCCTCCCTATAACCATCTTCACCGTAGGGGAAAAGTAGGGGATATTGAAGACCAAGATATGCAGCATTCAGTTCATTTATCCGCTTAAGTTGTCCTGTCTTAGTTTCTACCAAGATATCTCTATCACCCATCATTTGATCAAAATCGCCAACATATAAAGCGGAACCTCCTCAAGCGATCGGGAGGTTATACCTTTGCGTCACCATTTCGTCTACCAATCAACTTTAACTTCACATCCGATCGCCTTCTTGAACCATTTTATCTTTAGCCATTCGAATGATTTGACCAAAATATTATCTCTATCTAACATGGACTTTAAGTCGGACACAATTTCGATGAAGATCATGACAATTAGGATCTTGCACGAAGAGACATTGTATAATATTAAAGCATGGCCAATTAGATACGAATAATAAAAATGATAAAATATTGAATTAAAACAATTACCTAACAGCAGCAATACGATTTGTGATTTCATTTTTAGTATCATAAATATAAAACTGAGCAAACTTAGGAGATGCACCATCTGATGGAAGGAGACTTCCAATCAAATGATAATTTTGACCGTGAAGTTTGAAAATAGGAGGAGAGCCACCATGATTTATCTGGTTGTCTATTTTCCCTCCCATTGAAGTAAAACAGAACATATTGTTGTACGGTCGTATGTTTTGGCGGAAGTGCTTGCTTTTATCACTGTTTCTATATAACAAATCTTGTAACTCCTGAGGTGGATGCTTTAAAGTAGGAAGCTGGATTTTTCCTTGAATACAACATAGAGAATATTTGGGATTCCGTGTTTGATAATAGCGAGACAATCTCTCATCGTACCAAAAAAAAGCACCACAAAAACCACATTTGAATTTTGGATCGCCAATATCCCAATATTCTTTAAAAAGAACAAATCGAGAATTATAATATATCATAAACAAATACTTGCATTCTAATTATCTAAAAAATGGCAAACCTAATATACATACCAATTGATGACACTTTGAATTAATTTGGACCGCACTCTGACATAAATTGTTTTTGTTACATTTTGTTTGTAGCATTTTTGTGGTTGAATTATGGACGATAGCTGCAACAATAAACTAATATTAGAAATATAATTATCTAAACTAATGAAAATGTTATTAGTGAACAATACATACACGTTAAGAACGCAATAATATCATATCTAAAACCTTGTAGATATCAACACAACATTTTATGTGTATGTATTTTTTTATTAAATAAAATATGTCTATGAATATCAAATGATAATATATTTTTAATCTTTATTTGTCAAAGTAATGAACCTTTTACAAAAATTGTGTAGATTCATTATTTGTCATATGGACGATTAAAATACTCATTGCGTATTTGCTAAGCTAAGAACGAAAACACAACAAAAATGAAAAACTCTAAAAATAATATACTTATTAACATAATTGAAATAGACAATATAAAATACTTTTACCTTGAGTTACTGATTTATCTTCATCTAATTGTCGTTTCTTACTTTGTACACCACTAATATTTCTAGAGTTAAGAGAAACATCATCATTCGTTAGATTAACAATAGTAGAGACACTTGCGGTCAGAATCGATGAAAATCGTGGGAAATAATAATTTAGGTAATCCTCAATGATGTATTTCCTACAAATAAAATAATATTAATTATTATATATATAATTATATATTTTTATAGGAAAAATAATAAAGAAATTTGAGTTATAACTTCAAAAAAAAAAAAAATACCGTTTGTAATATCGCATGAGGGAATTTGATGTCGAACATAACGTGTTTTTCTTGTTGCTTTCACCACTATACTTTTGAAAATCATTATTTTCTCGAAGAAAAAAATTATCCATAATAATTCAATAAGAAAATGCCAACAAAAATGTAATTATATTTTTTTTTCAAATTTACAAACATATAACCAACAAAAACTTATGTATTTCAAAGAATGAAGGGATCATATATTATCTCTATATAACACATTCCTCGCTAATTTAACAAAATATGGTTAATTAAAAAATTATTTTGATAACGTAAAAAAATTTTAAAAAAAAAGTGAGGCGTGATTGGTTGTGCTTTCGTTAGTTCATTTTCATTTTATGAGAAAAAAAGTGAAGAGAAATTTATTTGGGAGATGAAAGAAAATGTATAGTGTGATTGGTTGTGAAAGAAAAATGATTACAAATGATGTGATTGATTTATTGTTTAAGATTGTGATTGTTTGTAAGATTTTTTGTGTGTTAGGTTTTTTTTTTGTTTTTAATTTTAATATTTCCTTTAATTATCTATATATAGCTTGGGAGTATATTCAAATAATTGGTCATGTTTTATAAATCCATGCATTTCTATTAGTTAAGTTTATGGCATATGGGAATGAATTAATCTAATATTTATTAATTAATCTATGATTAGTAATAAATATAATATTTATAAAAAAATTAATTCACCGAAAAATTAATCTATGATTAACCAAATACCTTTGAAATTTTATTTCCAACGGATATTCCAAAGATTGAAATTCAGATTTGGGATAGGGAATTCTGGTTAAATCGATTTCTAAAATAATAAAATTAACAATTTTTTAAAAAACGCTAGGTGCTTGCAAGGCGGCAGGCCTAATCGAAAAAAAATCGTAGGCGGGCAAGGAGACCTAGCGCCTAGGGGAGGAGTAATTGGTGCTAGGCAGTGATTTTTACAACAGAGATAAAATATACATTCGTTATTAATTCTTAAGCATATTCATGTTGGTGCATATATTTTATTTTTATCTAATATATTGTCTAATATATTTTCTGTTCGTTTTGATTCTTTTTTTAATTAAACAAAAAAAAAATTAGATATTAAAACTACAATAATAATGCCAAATTGTTAATATATGGCATTGTAAGGAAAAATAGATTTTTAATTAACCATGTATCTGTCTATACTTATAAATGAATAAAAATTGCGGCAATAAATATGTTTTATACTTTAATATATAGCTTTTAGCAATCCAACAATTTTGAGAGAGAACTGGCCATAGATGGGGAGGATGGGTGAAACTTGCAGAAAGAAAAAAAAATGGAGGGTAAAATGGCTTTGGTATGTGTGTAATATTTATGTAATGAAAAAGTAAGGGTGGTGTAGGCTTGTTAGACTTTTTAAAAATTTTCAGTTTCTTTTTCTTTTTCCCAATAATTTTAGATAAGTTGGTAGGGATGACAATGAGGCGAGTTCAAACCCAGACCCCAAGAATGAAGCCGCCTCAGTGGGCCGGGTCCAAACCCATTTCAAACGGGTCTTGAGGCGGGTAACAGTCTAAGTTTTAAAAATTCAACGGGTCCGGGTGGGGAAACGGGTCTAATATGACCCATCACGAATCCGCCCCGCCATATGTGTATATATATATATTAATTTTCTATTTCATTAAATATTAGTTGTGTGCAGTGTGCACCTCTTTGGAGTTGGACTTCATTTGATATATTTTACATTGTCGTCACCACTTTCCTTATTTTGTTTTGAAATTTATTTTTCTCCATTTCATTTAGTTTCTGTCGAATCTTTTATCTCTCAATCTCAAAATATATTTCTTCTCTTTCACCTTGAATAACACGCCATAATCACTCTGTTTCCAAAAAATAGGCTGCAACTTTAAAAGAACTTTAATCTGTATTTTCAAAAATCGATAAAGTTTTATAATTAAAAAAAGTGACATGCAGGCATGCAGCTTTAATCTGTTTCCAAAATCTGACAAAATTTTATAATTAAGAAAATGGGCCTGTACCTTTAATCTCTATTTTCAAAACCAACAAAGTTTTATAATAAAAAAGGGCTTGCAGCTTTAAGCTGTGATTTTAAAATCAACAAATTTTTATGAAAATACAAATTTTCAAAGTAACATACAAATGGGCCTGCAGGTTACAAATAGCCCAATATATTATAAATAAAAAAATTTCTCTCAAAAAAAAAAAAAGGTTAGAAATTGGAATACAATATCTCATCGTCTGAACAAATCATTCTAAGTTCCAACCAAGTATTCTCCCAATTTATTTCTCTCTCTAAACTAACTTTCCCTCAACAACTTATCTCTCAAATAAAATGGCAGCCTCTCAAAAATCATCAAACAAAATGATTTTTTTTTCCATGTTTGGTTCTTCTCCAACAATCTAACTTGTTATATACACACATATTCATATGAAATTTGCCTTCCTCTCAGCGTAGAGCTCTTCGCCAAATCTCCGCCGCTCACGTACACCCCGCAGCCACACTGCAGACTCTCGATGGCACCTAAGAAATATAAGGCTCCCCCACCGTCGTCCAAGCCGGCGAAATCCGGAGGCGGCAAGCAGAAGAAGAAGTGGAGCAAGGGAAAGCAAAAGGAGAAGGTGAACAACATGGTTCTGTTTTTTTATGGTTTTTATTTTTTTGTTATTTCATATGTGCTTTGAATTTTTACCGAAAATTCCAAAAAATATCAGAACTGAAAATTTAAATATCTATATTTTTTCTTATATGGATCTGATATTTTTTCTGAATGTTTTCAGAAAAAAAATTCTTTTTTGTATCAGATCTGAAAATTTATGTTCTAGTGAAGTACTTTTTTTTGTGAGTGTAGGCTTGCATTCCAAAAGAATTCTGTTAGATTGTGAAAGGCTGGGTGAAAGAGATTACTCGGTTGAGGGGATACACTGATCAAATGGTGGAAGATGCCAACGCTGTTATTTTTACTTTTGGTTCTTATAGACTCGGAGTAAGTATCTTATATGTATGCTTGGCCATTTCCATCATTTTTACTTTTGCAAATTAATTTTTTGTTTCAGTTT
Source organism: Rehmannia glutinosa (assembly GCA_016081115.2). Lineage (NCBI taxonomy): Eukaryota > Viridiplantae > Streptophyta > Magnoliopsida > Lamiales > Orobanchaceae > Rehmannia > Rehmannia glutinosa. The sequence goes on along the minus strand of JABTTQ020000424.1, from coordinate 17,594 downwards.
AACGTGGAACTTGAGATTGCAATTCACAAGATCATATCTAATGCCTGTATACATTTCACTGGAAGAAAATATGATAAATTATTGGAACTTTTGCAATGATTAGGCAGGGTGCTGCTTTTCATTTGTAAGAAATGTATGTGATAGTTACCTTAGTAGCCTTATGAAGGTAATTCATTGGTATGGAAGGTGGTAATTTGATTATGTATTCAAACCTTTGAAGGATCTATACGCAAGTATCCTAAACAGCAACTTGGGTGCCAAGAAATAGTAAGATGCTTTTATCGATATTGTGTTTTCTTTATATTATTTGCTTAACATGATCAGTGTTTCATAATTTTTAATAATTTGCACAGCGTTAGTAGTCTAATTTTCTGTTCGTTTCTTGATTTTACATGTTTATGTAGACATGCCATGATATTCAATTGAAATATTCTGGCTTTTAATTCTTTATGCTAACTGTTTGTTTTTACAGGTTCATGGCCCTGGAGCTGACATTGATACTTTGTGTATTGGGCCATCCTATGTTAGTCGGGAGGTACTTTGTGAATTCATGTTTTCCATTTTGGATCGAGTCAGTGTATTTAAATATGCACTAATTAGAATATTGTTCACCAGGAAGACTTTTTTTTATGAATTCCATAACATGTTAGCTGAGATGGAAGATGTTACTCAACTCCAACCAGTACCTGATGCTCATGTTCCTGTTATGAAATTCAAGTTTGATGGGATATCATTTGATCTTCTATATGCAAGTATCTCTCTCTTGGTTGTTCCAGATGTGAGCCTTTCAAGTTTCTCTTTTTGTTATAATTTAGTTTTCATCCCCTCGCATGTAGTTGGTATAGATGGTTTTTCTTGTAAATATTCATTGCATCAAATTGTCGGCATATAAGTCTTTTCGCAACAAATTTACTTTTATTTATTGTGATTCTTCTTGTGTTCTATCACATGTCCATATATTATCTGGTGGATAGCGTAAGCATGGAACTGAACCTGCATTATCAATGATGTTGCATGTTTTGGACAATCTTCATTGTTTTTTCGCTCTCAAAGGTACCGTCTTATCTCATAAAAACCTTTGGACACTGACCTGTGCTCTAGACCTATAATTTAAGAATAGTAAGGATATTAATTTCCAGTATTTTCCAAATGCACCGATTAGTGTACAACTTCTAAATTTTGTTTTCGTTATATCTTAAACAAATATATAAACACGATAATATAAGCATTTAAAATTGCACCTCACCGTAAATCATCATGTATATGAATATTCAACATAAAATAAAAAAAATCTTATTATAAAACCACTAACCTTTTGATGACCCACTGTCAATCTTGCGCTTGCTTGAAATGGTAGTAGATTTTGTAATCCTCATATCTATTGGGCCACAACACTTCTGTTTGCACTATAATGCTTCAACTGTATACATGTATCATAGATTCAACACAAGTTTATATTTGGACATTTTAATATAAATAAATTGAAAACAATAGATACAAAAAAATCATCACATTAACACGCCGAAACATAATATAAACAATATTTTGTACAAAAATAGTAAATGTACTATTTTGCATACAAATATATGCTATTGTAGAACTGTTATATCACTACTAATTCATGTTAATAGTAATGCAAGTGAAACTACTCAGACTATTTCATATTCTAATATTGGTAAATAGAGAATTTTGAATAAGATGTGAGGGTTTGTGCTCATGATTGTATTCGATAGAGTTTTATGTTTAATATTTTGTGAATGAGTTTCTTTGGATGAATTGTATGAATAAAATGCATGTATGCCTATAAATTGGTTTACAAAAGCTAACATTCTTTTTTTTCTTTATATCTTAACAGATATGAAAGATAGGAATAAGCATTTAAAATTGCATATCATTAGAAATCATCAGGTATGTGCAATTTTTTTTTTTGGTTAAAATCAAAAAAACAAATTAATTATGAAACGACTTAAAATTGCATCTCATTAGAATACATCAGGTATGTGCAATTTTTTTTGGGTTAAAATCAAAAAAACAAATTAATTATGAAACGACTTACCCTTTGATGATCCACTGTCAATCTTGAGCTTGCTTAGTCAATGTTGAGATTGTTTAAACAATTGAAGGTATAGGAATGAGTTGAACAAAAATAAGTAGATTGTTGTTTGCTGACCTATATAGACAAATGTCGATTTTATGAATAAGTAAAAACAGTGTGAAGCTTTTTTTGATTGATAAGGGTATTATCGGATTGAAAAAAATGATTTTATTTGTGTTTTACTTTTGGCCGGTCAATCACATAATTGGTAGGGAACACCATGATGTCATTTAAAATTATGGTGTTAAAGGCAGTTTTGGCAGCCCAATGTCATTAAACTAATGGCTAGTGGGTGTTTATTTTGTTTACCTTTTGGGCCACTCAATGGCATAATTTGTGGGAACCATCATGATGCCACTAAATATTGTGGGATTCAAATCAATTTTTTTTGTCTCCCATTAACTTATTATTTATATCTAAAAAAAGTGCCATTAAAATTTCATTATTGTATTTAACGTGTGAAATCATTCTACCAAATTATTTATCTATCAATAGCTTTTCTCTCTTAGCCTAGCTTTAGTTGTTTTTTTTATTTTTCGGTGATTTTCTATTATGAATGTTTTTGTTTTTGGCTTCTTCACTTGAGCCTCCACTGTGAATCAAACTGTAATCTTCTGTTAATTATATTCTTATCAAATTTCTTAATGAAAATATTCGGAAAATTATGATTCTAATTTTCGACCAAAACAAATTTATTTATCTTGCTAAAATTTTCGTTGGGACATTAAATAGTTATGTAATGAACATTTACGAAAAAAATTGATTTAGTTATGTAGAAAACATAAGATTGTTCTTACAATACATAAAGCTTATGTAAAAAAATGATTTAGTTATCAACAATACATATATTACAGTTAATTAAAATATTAATTTATTTCTGGAACAAAATAAAAGATATAGTTGTGTAGAAAACATAAGATTGTTCTTACAATACATAAAACTTAGGTAAAAAATGATTTAGTTATCGAAATACATATATTACGCTTAAATAAAATATTAATTTATTTTTAGAACAGAATAAAAGATATAGTTATGTAGAAAACACAATATTGTTATTAAAATATATAAAATTATGTAAAAAAATGATTTAGTTATCAGAAATACATATATTACAGTTAAACAAAATATTAATTTAATTCTAGAACATCATAAAAAATGAGACAACATTTCATACTAAATAGCCAATTCATTCAAACCATCATAAAATGGAAACTAATTAAAAAGCACAAATCAAACATTGTTCTCATACATCATCTAAGATATTAAAAAAAAAAAAAGCAAACAAATCAATTCACTCTTTTGACACCAACAAACAAAGCAATTCACTCTCACACCAACAAACAAAGCAAATCACTCATTAACACCACCAAGCAAGCCATTCACTCTTTCTCTTTCTAGATATCAACTTTGATCTTCTTATCTTTAGCAGTGGATGAGAATTCATCAATCAACTTTCTTTTCAAATTTGGGTCTTCAATAATATTCTCATAAATAGACGTCTTCTTTGTATTCTTCTGCATGAGTCGTAACCTCATCCCGGACGAACACAACTACAAAAACAAATATAAATCAATCTATATTCACAATAAAATAAAAAAGCTTTAACAAAAAAACTAATTTAAAATATACCTCATTATCATCACCGATTTCTGATTCCTTTAGCTTAGAAAAATATCGGACTCTTGACTCTCGAAGAAGAAAAAAACCAGATTTGAAAAACGAATCATAAGTACAAACCAAACAAAGATAAATATATATTTTTCTTGGATGTTTTCTAAAACTATATCAATCATCTTTGTCGATGTCCCGCAACTGCTTATGTTGAGGAGAATTTTTGGCGATCATCCTTCCTATCACATCTGTCAAAATAAATATAAATAATTGTAAAATACATCCTGAAATTTGAATTTTTAAAATAACTATAGTTATATTATTACCAATAAGTATGGATTCATCAATAAAGTCCACATCTGTGAATGAGTCAAATGGTTTAAAATCATATATCATACATGGAAATCATCATCAAAAATTCTCACAACAAAGTTTTTCCAACAAATATTATTTTGTATTTTGCCGTTGTGGTCTTGTACTTCATCATGTTATCACTCACAATAAAAATTCTAACAACATATAAATGATTTTCCGATAGAATGGGCTGAAATTTTTCGATTTGTTGCCGCTTGATTGTAGCATGAATTCTTGACCCCTGATTAAAAGAAGAAAAAAATATGTTAAAGATGTATCATTCTATTTTGTTATATACAAACAGAATAAAATTACATTTGTATTACCTCTTTGTCATGAAAAACACATTCTAAGCTATAAATATTAGAGTTGTCTCCATATGCAGGTACATTATAAAATCGCACTAATCGGAGCTTCAACGTCCACTGAAGTTTACTTGGATTGATGTCCTTAATCAAATTGAATACATGAGCCATTTGAAGAGGATTTCTTCAAATTTTGAAGACTTTGAGATATTTGTTTTTGAATCACAGATGCAAGATGCGAGAAATGATGTCTTTTGAAATGTAGGAGCAAACCTATATATAAATGGTTGATTTGTTTGCCTCTTTGATTTTTTTTTGAGACGGTTTGCGATTTTGATTTAATTAAATAAAGAATATTAAAATAATGTTTACTTTTGTCGAGTTTGCCACTACTTTAATATAATATTTAAATATTACATATTGGGAAGACAATGATTCCCATCACTTGCTCAAGATAACATGTCCCTTTTTTTTTTTTTTTTGTTTAACGATAGTATTTTATGAACAACTCAAAAACTAAAATTACAACTACAATCGTAGCCAATCTGGCCAAGAGCCGACATGACTAACTAAGAGCCAAGCGGGAATTGGTAAGACCAATTCATATTTACCACACGACTTAAAAACTACACACCCAAAACTAAACCACTCCACGCTGGAGACTTGGACTCCTTAATGGAGACAGAACACACTAAAAAATTAAAACCGGCACGAGCAACCACTACATACTGCGCAGAACAAAAAAATCATCCACCTGGGCGAGTTTGCAAATCAACCTAAGAAAAAAATAGAAATAAAATAAAATAACAAATAATTAATTTATTGTATATTGCACGTATCTCGATATTTCATGAGTTAACCAAATTAGATCCAGATTAGCTGTCATATTTTGGGCGGGAATGAAGACGTTTTTGCTTTTATATATATATATATATATATATATATATATAGATCTCATAAAGAAAAAGAATTGAATATTCACGTAATTGATTCAAATTCAAAAAAATGGGTCGATATATAAAATCCCTGTCTTCACGTAAAATAAGTACATTGATTTGGACCAAAAGGGCAGCTCCACAGAAACAAGATCTGCCCTTCTCTACTTCCCGAAAAACTCATATCTTCTTAGAATTTCTTCACCAATGTAAGCTTTCTCTGTCCTTTTCATCGTTTATATTTCCGTATTATTGATTTATATCTAATTTATTTGTGAGTAGGATTTGCAGATCCAGATTCGGATAAATTATAATTTCTTGAATTTTTGTGATTTTACGCTATCGGCTTTATGTATGATTATGATGTTTGGGTGCGTGGGTGAATTGATTGTTTAATGTTGTTGGGTTTTGGTGTCTGCAAGTACTGGATCCGCCTCCCGTTTGTTCCATTATGCGTCCTGGTTATACATATTCAATTTTTTGAGGCGTGATTTCTTTAGATTGAGACCTAATTTTGATTATCAGAATACATAGCTCATAAGCGATATATATGGCGTATAAAATTAATGTTTTCTGGATCGTCTGGATTTCATTATTTTTAAATGAAATGTGTATTAATAAAATTAATACATATATGGAGTTGTTGTATGCTTGATATCAATATATGTTTCAGAAATCAATATATGTTTCAGAAATGAAGGAGAGAGTTTATTTGCATTTCAAATTAAATATCTGCAACTTTCTTATATTTCCCGTGGAGAAAGTAAAAATCAATCTTTTCTTGCTTTTGTCTAGTGCATTGACCTGTGATGAATCCTTTTACCAGAAAGTAAAAATCAACTATGGGACTTTATTTGTCCCATTTCTAGCTCTATTTTTAATACCTCGTGTTTTTTCACCCCCACCTCCACCATGTTCTTGCATGGAGTTTTCAAACCTTGGTGTCTTTGAAATTGAAACAAGAGCAATACTTTCTTGGTATTACTTTCAACTCCTTATTTATGTTGTACATTTTGTTTCTGGGTAACATACAGAGAAAATGGGACTGTCTTTCACCAAGCTTTTCAGCCGACTGTTTGCAAAGAAGGAGATGCGAATTCTTATGGTAGGTCTTGATGCTGCTGGTAAGACCACCATATTGTACAAACTCAAGTTGGGAGAAATAGTGACAACCATTCCTACAATTGGTACGTCTGTGTTTATGGCACTGTAACATTCTTCTCCCTATTAAGTTTTTATATTTAATGTGCTTTCCTTGTAACATGAAATGAACAAGGGCATGAAAGATGCACATTCATCATCATCTTCATGGCATATTTAATGTGCTTTCCTTGTAACATATGTGATCATATGCCATGAAGATGATGATGAATGTGCATCTTTCATGCCCTTGTTCATTTCATAATTCTTATTGCACATCTTTCTGTGTATTGATATTGCCACTAATCATTGTTAGTTCATCACTTCATATTATGATGGGATTGGCATTTCATATATTTTACACAAAATTTATCCTCATATATAATTGAACTGTTGTAAAATGTAAATTGTTTATCTATGAAGAAACACATTATCATTGACGTATCGGCAGTTGAATACACAACTTCTTGTAGTCACTAGACTATTGACAAGTTTATGGTTTCTTATTGAGACCAGTTAGACAATCTACGATTGAGTATTTCAGTGGGTTTCTTCTCCAGTGTCATTTCTATTGAGAAATTTTGTTACTTTTAATGTTCTAAACATTGATGTTAGCCCTATGATGTTTTTTTTATTCCAACCAGATCATCTATATACAATGGATATAACCTTACTAATTGAGTAATTGTGTAACTTATTGACATTTCCTCCAGGGTTCAATGTGGAGACAGTGGAATATAAGAACATAAGCTTCACTGTCTGGGATGTTGGTGGTCAAGACAAGGTATAAGATGTTCTATAACATTTTTCTTAGTATCTTTGAACTCCTTATGTGATCTAAAGGTTGCTATCTATTGGGGTTTTAGTTTACTTATGTTGCGAAAAGCTTCATTGGATAAATTGGAAGAAAATGCTTCATCAGCTGTTAGCTTTTTCATGCCGTGTCTTTTTAGCATTCTCTTAAGTCATTTATTCAGTACTTTAACCATATGAGGTTCTTACATGGTCACAACTTGGATATCTTTAGAATTGACCGCTTGTGTCATAGAAAGCACGAGGCATATTTTAGGTCCGAAGTAATGAAAAATGCAAAATGCATTTAACAAAATCAATTTCCCAGTGAGTTATGTGTGATTTGAACATTTATTTAAGCAAATATTCGTTCTTAATAGGTTAGCAATGGCTGGAATCGTCTTCATGCTTCATAGAAGCTCTAAGTCCAACTCTCATTAGAGGAGCAATGGAGCATGTGCCTGCACGTTTGATGAACTAGTTCACTTACGTGCAGTCTATGACTCTATGTTGCTATGTACAATAGTTGCACTTCAAAGTTATTATTAATGTACAATTTGGCAATGGTGGCAAAATTAGTTCGCCTAATTGCTTTCATATGTTTTGGTTACCTCTAGTAATCTGTGATCCTTCTGCTGAAGGACTATTATGTATTACTGGTGAAGGATTCTTCTTTTGGAGGCTTGTCCTGAAAGAAAAGTAGGTGCAAATCTTTGATCTCTGTCATGTTTGTACTGTCCCAAGAGCATAATTGCTCTCTCAGATATCAAAATGTGTGACAACTTGCGAGCATATTGGCATTTCACTGACTTTGTTGCATGATTACACCCAAACAGAGGAATTTAGGTAAAGAAAGGAAGAAAGAAAGTAATATCAGTCTGCTAAGTATCTTGCAATTTCTGTCTTCTTATGTTAGGATGATCCTCATGTTATTTTAGAAATTTTTGGGTTATAAATTGCAGTTTTTAGTACCTAATTTTACCATAAAGGTTGGAATTTGACCAGTGTTTACTTGCGTGATACTAGAGGAGCATATACATAGTCTCTTTTTGCGATTCTGAAGCTTAATGGAGATCTCTATACAATAATTTTGCCTTGGCTTTTGACTTTTGGAGAACTTCTAGAGTTTGCTAAAAGTTAGCCTCTATTACAGGTACTGATGTGGGGTTCCCACTATGAGTCCCAGCCTTTGACATAAACTAATTAATTTATTGTCATTGCTTTCTGCCTCACTCAGCCCAGTCCCAACAGTGCTTGCTGGTTTCTTGGCATGGTTACGATATAAAAGTGCATCTGAGCATCTTACTTGAAAATTTGAAAGAGTACTTAATGGATTGAAATTACATTACATTTTGTATTGTTGTATTCCTGCTATGTTGTGTTTAATGTAATGCTCAGGCTTCCTCACACAGTCACACTTTTATATTCATGAGCTGCCTCTGACTTTGGGCGTTCTGATTTCGATTGATCTAGATCCGACCATTGTGGAGGCATTACTTCCAGAACACTCAAGGGCTGATTTTTGTGGTTGATAGTAACGATCGAGATCGTGTTGTTGAGGCTAGGGATGAGCTTCATAGGATGTTAAATGAGGTAATTAACCCAAGCTTGACAATTTCTGGTTCATGTTTGGATGGCCTTCTGTCGCAGCAAAGAACTATGAAAGCATGTTGAAAAATGTTTCATTTCCTTGGTAAAAACTTTGTATAAACATTGTCATTCATCTATTCACTATTTTCTTTGACTTGTTTGATTGATGTGAAAGCAAGTTCTCAAATCCACTTACTGACTTACCTGGGGCTGATAATTGGAAAGGTTTCAATTTTGTTGCTCTTTTTTGGACAATGATTCCGATTGTGCCTATGTAGGATGAACTGAGGGATGCTGTACTCCTAGTTTTTGCAAACAAACAAGATCTTCCAAATGCTATGAATGCTGCTGAGATTACAGACAAGCTTGGACTTCACTCTCTCCGTCAACGTCATTGGTACTTCTCTCTCTCTTGCTTGTTCGATCCATGTGTGTTTGTGTATGTGTGTGTATTTTCTTTCTCTTTTTTTTTTTTGTGTTTTTTGGCAGGGGTTGGTTAATGCATGCGTACTTTAGCAACATTTGTGATGGTAAATTTTGAAGACGGTTTTATCGGCATTTCTTGCAGGTACATCCAGAGCACATGTGCCACCTCTGGGGAAGGGCTATATGAGGGGCTGGACTGGCTCTCCAATAACATTGCTAACAAGGTAGGATCTGTCATTCTCTTGGACCGCTGTTTTTACTGGTTTAATTCTTGTGAACCTCGTTTGCAAATTTTGATTTGTTTTCTTTTTTTTTTTTCTTGGGGGAACAGGCTTAAGGAGAGATGATGAATTTTGGTATTTGTATCCTTGTTGAAGCAGACATTGTCTTTTCCATTTGTTGGTATTTGTTTGATGCATTCCTGTGCTGTGATTACGTCTCTTTTGTCATAGATAGTCGTATCGTACTATGTATAATTTGAGATTCACTCCTGTGGCATTCTGCAATTATACTATTTTCAGCATTTTGTGCCTCTTTTTGGCCTTTTAATTTCTGGAATCATGGCTCATTGTTTGGGTGGAATGTTTTTAATGTTTTGTATTTGTTGAATTTTGACAACCCGGGGTGTTCCCTGCTCGTGTTTATGGGTGCTGATGACAAGGAACGACATTGGTTTAGAAATGTTTATTTGAGAGAAAAAAGAACTAAGAGCATGTATAGAATCACTTTCCGAACGGGCTTTTAGACTTATAAAAGTACATTAGAATTTTGTTGAAGTGTACGGTTGTTTATATTGGATGAACTTTTGAAATAAGTCACATTCTCAAAATCCATCCTCAAACCCGATTTTTGCTACTTTCATTACGAGGTAAAATGTTGATATTTTCCTATTTTATCTCCTCTCTTTTTACTTAAAAGTCAATATTTTTTTAAAATGGGGTTCAAAGAACATATATTATTAATGCAAAAGGACCTTTTGGAAAGATGCATACAAAAAAAGTGAGAAGATGGACTGTTATTGCAAAGTGCTCCCAAATATGTACAAAGGTTTTATTATGTCTTCTTGGTTTGGTTAAATTGTAGAAGGGTAGGGCAAAAGGAAAAGAGTAGGAACATTAATATCCTTATGAAAGATAGAATGTGATGGAGCAGAACTCCAGTGATAGAGGTGATTTAAAAAAAAAAAAGTGAAATAGAGTAAATGTAGAGTGTGATTGGACGTAATTTGAAAAAGTAATAGTTGTGGTTGGTGTGATGGAAAATCTTTTATAATGGTGCTGATTTATAAATTTTTTGAGGAAATATTAGTTACATTATTATTTGTTATTTTTGTTAAAAAATGACCAAAAATAGGTAATATGATCTCATTTGATACTTTTTGTTATTAGGATTAAAAGAATATACGAAAAAGATGTTAAATTAATGAAATTACTGAAATATTTATTTTGTTTTGTGGGGTGGACTTAATAGCCAAATCAAACTAATAAGTGAAACTGCACTAAATAAGCCATGCGCGACATGGGCGAAGTTACATTAGGACGAGTACGGTCGGCGGACCGCACTCGATTTCGGAGTGACCTATTAAATTTGAGTTGGATCGCACCTGGAAATTCAACCGAAGGTTTAGTTCATACAATGAGTTAAATTCAAAAAGCCAATAAACCTTATTGTCTTGACTCAAAATATTAAAAATTATCTGGTTCAGTTAAGGTTAGTGGATAAATGATTGGCTTGTTGTTATATACATAGATATATGTTCCAAACCTGATAATGAACAATTTTTTGGAAGTATTTTTCGGACGATTTTTTCTATTCCATAATAATATAGTTGGTTGATGATTAATTAGAATATGTTTTTGGATAAGTTACTAATCCAAAAAGTTCATTGTAGAGAAACCATAATTAGAGATAGGAACACAAGGTTTGGGAAAAGCTTAATTAACTCAATCCAATACGTGCAATCTTTGAGTTGTTGGTCCTTGTGCATGATTTGTGCAATTGTGAAATCTTAAAAAAAGAACTACAATGATTCACTTTAAACTTAGTACTTATTAGCTATCCACTTAAAAAAAATATTCAACAAAACGGATGATATAAAATGGAATAACATAACTTTTGGAGTTCTACTTTAAAAATATGTTTTTTTAATGAGAACATAAATACAACAATGAAAAGAAGTCATTGTAAGTCCAAGCGCTACGATAATCTGAGGGGGTGAATAGATTATCTCCATCTTTTCGATTTCGCCCTCTTTTTCGAACCAAATGCTCAAACACAATAATAAAGGTGCGAATGTAAACAACACACGCCGATTTATAGAGGTTCAACCCACCTAGGGCCTAATCCTCTACCACCCCAAAGATATCCGGGATGGATTTCAAAAAGAAAAAGATTTTATTAATTTACCACAAATTAATACAACACCAACTTACAACAACACCTTGAAGAGCACCACACTCTTCTTCAACACCACCTTTGAGATTACCACAATCTCTTCTTGAAGATTACCACAATCTCCAACGGCACCTTGTGAAGATTACCACAATCTTCAACCTTGAAGAATACCAAATTCTTCAACACCTCAACAAGAAGATTACCACAATCTTCTCACACCTAACACCTAGATCACCCAAGTGTGTTCTTACCACAAGAACACTCACAAGGATATCTTGTGTTGAATGATAACCCAAAAATTCAAGATTACAACTCGATAATGAATTATACAATTGAGTGCAAGTGTAATCAAGAATAGCCTAGACCTCAAGGATGTGAAAGTGAATAGCTAGGCAAATTACAACAAGAAATAAGACAATGTAAGAACAAGTGTATTCTTGAGTGTATCTTGTTGTGTTGTAGTTTTCTCACTTATGGTGTTGCTTCAATTTTTCCTCTATTTATAGAAGATGTCTTGTACATGATAGGCTCCTCTTGGGGACATGAATTCTGTGAAAAATTGCAAGACAATTGAAGAAAAGAGTCATTAGAAATCAATCCCACAAATTAAGGAAAAGATGTCTCACCGACAACGGTTACATTTTTTTGTCAAACTTAAACTTAAGCGGCACGAATCGTCGCGCACAAATAAGATTAGAAAAGAACGCAGCAAAATTTACACGGGTGACCGGTCCCAAGGGGGTCGACCGGTCGCACCTCGCCCACCACTTGACCGGTCACCCCGACTGGCTTTGTGAGTTCTCAAGTTTCTGTTCACGAAACTTGTTCCTGTGCACGGCGCCTCTTTGGTCGACGGCCGAATGGCCGACCTCCTAAATGACATGTTGTCCGATTTTTGTCGAAAATAAACCTCAAGAAATACTCCGAAAAATTCGTAAAAATATTTTAAACCGATCGGGAGTATTTAGGACAACATTAGAAATATAGTTTTGATGAAATAACACATTAATACAAAAATATTGTCCGATATAAATTCCAATAAATACTCCGAAAAATTCGTAAAAACATTTTAGACCAATCGGGAGTATTAGGACAACATTTAGAAACATAGTTTCAATGAAAGAAACCATTGACAAAAAATCATTAAAAGTGTTTGTCCCATATTATCGAAAATAAACTTAAGGAAATACTCCGGAAAATATTAAAACTATTTTAAATCATTTAGGAGTATTTGGACAACCTTTAAACCCATTGTTTTGGTATAAAAACAAAATCATTAAAATCATGATAAAACCATTTATCAAACAAATCATGATGACATTATTGATAACTCTAAATAGGAATAAAATAGATGGATTTATTTCTAATGTTATAAGAAACAATTGACAAGTTATCCGTTTGTTTTTTGTTTCTTATTTTCTTTTTCTTCTTTTTTATTTTTTATTTGTTTCCTTATCTTGCAATATTTTTCTGGTAACTTCGCAATCAAAGATTGTGGGGGCCTCCACACCATCATGGTTTGTAAATAGTCCAAGATCGAGCCTTGAAATATAAGAGTACAGAAAAATTGGTTGATTAGTCTAAGAGCGTTTTTTATTTGTTCATCTTTAAAAGGACAATTCAATCTTGAATTAAAACAAATTTTAAGAATTATGGTAACCTTTCCAAAGAAAAAGTATAAAAAACTTAATAAATTTTATCATCTGTCCACAACACATCTCACAATCCATGAGACTATAATATAAAAACAAATTAGGTTTGTGCTCAATCGAACCGAATAAATACGAAATCAAAAACATCCGTTGATTTTTTTTTTTACTTTCTCCGAATCCAACCATCCTGAAATTGTTTTATTGGAGATTGTTAAATATCCATACTGATAAGCTGAAATTACAACCGTTTTTAAAGAGTTATTTTATATCTTTACATTATACATACATATTATTTATATCTTTATGTTTAATTAATTATAGATTTTATAAAATTTAATGTTTTTAAAAATTAAAATATAATACTACGATAAATATAATTATTTAAGAAAGCAAACAATTCCTTTCCCAAAAAGCAAACAATCATAACAGATTAAAGTATTTATAGGATAATAATTTTACTCTCATATGAAAAAGATCATTAAAATAAAGATTATATTAATTAATTGACATGGTTAAAAATAAAATTTTATAGTTTATAAAACTTAATATATAATAGTACAATTATTTTACTTATTAAAAAACTAATAATTAATAATAGGTTAAAATATTTATTGATTAATAATTTTTTAGGCCCATGTATTAATTAATTTTGGGAAACAAGTCAAACTAATACATATATAAATTAAAATAATTTTAAAAAAATTCAATTTTAATATAGGATATAAGTGATAGATCAAATATTTTATATTCAACTTTACACACACATACACAATAACCAAAAATAAAAAAAAAACGAAACAGAACAAGAAAACAAATAAATAAGAAACGAAAAAAACACAATTCGCGGGGAAGACGAAGAAGTGAAAATGGCTATGCCATTGTTTCAAAGACTGTTGCGGTTGGGGAACAATAACCCTAATCCTAAAATGGGAACACAATAGGCTCAATCGACTGGACATGGACGGGGTATAAAGTTATATTGCAACTTCTCTTTTAATTTGCTTTGGTCATGTTCTATTTATGGTCTTGTCTGGGAATCTTACCGATATTTATGGTATCGTTTTTGTGTTTTACTCATAGGAGTGCGCTAGGCTATGATATCATAAAGAGTTTAATATAAAAGTAGGAAGAATGAATTGATTTACTTGATACATTTTTGCGGTATATATATACAAATATATAGACTTTACATGGGAAGAAATAAAAATATATATATATACATATCAATCCAAGATTTGTGGATGATGTGATTCTCGCGATTCTGCCCTAATACTGGGGTAGATATTGGGGTGTTTGGGCTGTCATCTTTAGCATGAAAAATATGTTGGAAATTTGGGTTTGAGAAAGTAGGCGTCGTCCGACTTCACCAAATTTTCGGTGGCTAAGAATTTAATTTTGGAGGAATTAAATTGTATATTATTGATCTACTTTCCGAGTAGATGTTCGTAGTATTTTTATTTCTCAAACCGAATTTCGGTGAGTGAGAAATTAATACACGAAGTTGGCCACAAAAATGGGTATTATGAAAAGGGAGTTGAAAGGATTTTTCTTCATCCCACATAGCTTAGAAAGCTAAGTTTATCCTAGTTTATAAACTAGAAGATGTTATTAGTTGGATATACTATAACATAAGTGGATGATCACAAGTGGACCACACGCGCCCGCCGCCCCCCCGCGTGGGCGTGGGCGTGGCTTGGGTGCAGGCGGGGGGCCCGGCCCTATCAGGGCCCGGTCCAGTCCACAACACTTTTGTCACTCGAAAATGGGCTTGGCCCAAATTCGTGATTGTTGGGTGTTGGGCGCGGATGAACCTGGACATTGCGGTGTCCGTGATTCATAGTACGACTAATGGAGTATGTAACTCCTTAGATAGTGGGGTTGTAACCCCGGATTGTAGTCATCAATGTGTTTGTAACACCTGGAGTTACAAAGGAGGTTAATGCCCATTACCTTACCATGATTAATTCCCTGCGGTGGAGTTTTTTGCCTATAAATAGTCGGTTCCATTGCAGATTTCGCATACGAAAATCGCATACATTCAAAGATTTTTCAAAGGTGTCGTCGAAAGTGTCGTAACATTTCGTATCACATTTTCAACAACATTTCACTCGCATTCGAGTCCAAGAAACCCGCCTCGCTCATTCGAGTTCGACAGTGCCTTTGTGTCCGGGGTGCTATCACACACGAGGACGTATAGCCGTTTTATCTTTGGGGATATTACGCCAAACCGTGAGCACTAGCCGGGGCGTATTTGTCTTGCGGATAGAGTTCTACTCGACTCGGCTTTTTCCAAATTGTAATAGTCGATTTCTATTTCCTTGTATTTTTCCATTTTCTCGTTTGTAAAGCCATTGTTGAAGGCTCCGTTGTAATCACTTTGTAAACAAAGCAAATATCGACAAACGCAAGACAAATAAGATCTTCATGATGGCGAGCACAAGCGGGACCCCGATCATCCCTCCCGCCAGCCGAAAAAAACCCGAGAAGTTCATGGGTTTCGACTTTAAGAGGTGGCAAAAAAAATGCTTGTTTTACCTCACCACTCGAGCTTGGCGAAATATCTGACTGAGGACGCTCCAGTGGTGGCTGAAAACGAGACTAATGCTGAAAAACACGCTGCGTTTGATGCATGGGGCCAGGGTGATTTCTGTGCCGGAACTATGTCCTTAATGGGCTTAGTGATGCACTTTACAAAGATGTGTCTTGTGGGTGAAATCCTCCAAAGAGTTGTGGGAATCTTTGGAGAAGAAGTACAAAAATCAGGATGCCGACACAAAGAAATTTGTGGTCGGTAAGTTCTTGGATTTTGTGATGGTTGATTCTAAAACCGTGATGGAACAAGTGCAAACGTTCCAGTTGATCCTACATGAAATCTCTGCCGAGGGGATGGCCTTGCCGGAGGCATTCCAGGTGGCCGCGTTGATTGAGAAATTGCCTCCTAGTTGGAGGGACTTTAAAAATTATCTCAAGCATAAGCGAAAGGAGATGGGACTAGAGGATCTGATTGTCAAACTCAGGATTGAGGAAGACAATAGGAGGATTGACTCTAAGTCCAGGCTTCACCAATGGAGTCGGCGAATTTGCTGGACATGGCTCGTCAAGCACCAAGAAAAGACCTAAGAATAAAGGCAAGAAACCGCAAGTGGAAAGTTCCAAGGGATTGCTTCAATTGTGGCAAACCGGGCATATGACAAAGGACTGTCGTCAGCCGAAGAAAAAGAAAACAAAACAACAGTCCAATGTCAATGTGGTAGAGCAAAGGGAACTAACCGACGTTGATATGTCGGCGGTGGTGTTTGAAGCCAATTTGGTTGATAACCCGAAAGAATGGTTTGTGGATACCGGTGCTACTTGCCATGTCCGCGCTCCGAAGGGATGCATATTCTTACTACGTCCCCTTCGACCGGAAGAAAGCTCCACATGGGGAATCACGCCTCTTCGATGTTGTTGGCGTTGAACGGTGGTCTTTGAAGCTTACTTCGGGAAAGGAGTTGAAGTCAAGGATGTCTTTGCATGTCCCGGACATCCGAAAAAATCGGTTTCGAGTTCATTCTTCTGTTAACCATGGGTTTAGACTAGTTTTTGAATCAAAAGTTTGTATTGAGCAAGTTTGGACAGTTCCTTGGTAGGGGTTATCTAGACAAAGGATTGTTCAAAATGAATGTAATATTTGACGCCCGTTTAGCGATGTTGAAATGAATAAGAATGAATCTTCTTCCTGCTTACATTCTTGAGTGCTCGATTTGTGGCATGTTAGATTAGGACATGTAAATCAATGCTATAAAAAGATTGGTAAATTTGGAATTAATAAATTTGCCGAAGAAACTCACAAAGAAAATGTGAAGTTTGTGTTGAAGCCAAATGGCTAAGTTACCGTTTCATACGGTGGAAAGGAGCACTTCACCTTTAGAATTGATACACACCGATGTGTGCGATCCAAGTTTGTGCAAACTAAAGGTGGTAAAAAGTATTTCATCACGTTTATTGATGATTGCACAAGATTTTGCTACTTATATTTGTTAAGAAGCAAAGATGAAGCCTTGGAGGCGTTCAAAAATTATAAAAATGAAGTTGAAAATCAACTTGCAAAATGGATTAAGATAATTCGGAGTGATAGAGTGGCGAATATGTTGCACCGTTTGAAGAGTTATGTACCCAATCGAATAATTCATCAATCAACGGCTCCATATTCACCACGATCTAATGGTGTTCTTTGAACGTAAAAACCGGACTCTTAAAGAGATGATGAATGCCATGTTGATTAGTTCCGGATTATCACGAATATGTGGGGGGAGGTCAG
>JABTTQ020000423.1:0-125000 GCA_016081115.2 Rehmannia glutinosa | reverse complement strand
TTAACGGCGAACCACATATTGAATAAAATCCCACTTAAAGGAAAGATAAGACTCTTACGAATTGTGGAAAAATCGTAAGCCTTCTTTATAAATACCTTAAAGTGTGGGGGTGTTTGGCTAAGGTTGCGATACTCCGAACCAAAGTAAGTGAAAATCGGCCTAAAACGGTCGATTGTGTTTTTATTGGTTATGCACTTAACAATAGTGCATATCGCTTTATGGTACATAAGTCGAAAATCCGAAATGACAATTGGTACCATAATTGAGTCGAGTAATGCTATATTCTTTGAGAATATTTATCCTTGTAAAGAAAGGATAAATGGAAGTCTAAAGAAAAGATCGTATTCGAGATGTTCTTTGGAGATGTGACTTCCGTGTTATCACATCCGGGCAATGATATGTTACCGATGTTGCTTCGAAGGTCCGCTTCAGATGTTATAACATCTGGAACGACATCTGGTACAACATCTACTGTCACATTTGACAGAACAGTGAGTTCAACACCGAGTGGTGAAGAACTAAGACGGAGTAAGAGGCCAAAGGTGGTTAAGTCCTTTGGACCTGACTTTCTAACATTGATGTTAGAAGGTGAGCCGAACTCGATTAAGGAGGCTCTAAGTAGTCCGATGTCCGCCTGGCAAGAAGCAATCAATAGTGAAATCGAGTCCATTCTGCAAAACCATACGTGGAGTTGGTTGATCTCCTCGCAAGTCATAAGCCTTTAGGATGTAAGTGGATCCTAAAGAAGAAATATAAAGCAGATGGAACTATTGATAAGTATAAAGCACGGCTTGTAGCCAAAGGCTTTAAACAAAAAGAAGGGTATGACTTCTTTGACACTTATTCTCCGGTAACGAGGATTGCGTCTATTCGGGTGCTTCTCGCGATTGCTGCTTTGCACAATCTAGAGATTCATCAGATGGATGTCAAAACGGCATTTCTGAATGGAGAGATAGATGCTGAAATCTATATGGAACAACCTGAAGGGTTTGTTGCACCCGATCAAGAAAAGAAGGTGTGCAAGTTGATAAGATCCTTGTATGGACTGAAACAAGCTCCAAAACAATGGCATCTTAAGTTTGATAACACGATGTTGTCAAACGGGTATAAAATCAACGAATGTGATAAATGTGTATATGTCAAAGGGACATCGGAAGCATTTGTCATAGTATGTCTATACGTAGACGATTTGTTAATCATGGGCAGTAGTCATGATGTTATCATGGATACGAAAAGAATGTTAAAGAGAAACTTTGACATGAAGGATATGGGGACTGCTGATGTGATCCTGGGGATAAAAATCAGCAGAACTCCTGATGGAATTATCTTGTCACAATCCCACTATGTGGAGAAAGTGCTCAAGAAATTCAATGCTTTTGATTCAACATCAAAAGACGCCCATTGATTTAAGTGTAAATCTGGTTGCTAATGAAGTAAACCAGTGGCTCAGATGGAATACTCACGTATTATAGGCAGTCTGATGTACATTACAAATTGTACACGTCCAGACTTGGCCTACCCTGTAAATATGTTGAGTAGGTTCACGAGCAATCCAAGCCACGAGCATTGGAAAGCGTTAACCAAGGTGTTAAAGTACTTGAAGTATACCTTGGAGTATGGGCTATACTACTCGAGATATCCGGCTGTACTTGAAGGGTATAGCGATGCTAGTTGGATTTCGGATTCGAAAGATTCTTATTCCACTAGTGGATACATATTCACCATTGGAGGTGGTGCGGTATCGTGGAAGTCCACGAAACAAACGTGTATAGCTCGGTCCACCATGGAATCAGAGTTTATAGCTTTGGATAAAGCTGGTGAAGAAGCAGAGTGGCTTCGAAACTTTTTGGAAGATATTCCATGTTGGAGGAAGCCTGTGCCTTCGGTGACGATTCACTGTGATAGCCAAGCGGCTATAGGAAGGGCACAGAGCAATATGTATAACGGTAAGTCTATCGTCGGAAACATAATACCGTTAGCCAATTGATCTCAAGTGGTGTGATGTCAATTGACTACGTAAAGTCAAAAGACAATTTGGCAGATCCTTTGACGAAAGGATTAAATCGAGATCAATTGTGTAAATTGCTAGAGGAATGGGCTTAAAGTCCACAAAGTGAAAAATAACCATCATAGTGGTAACCCAACCATGATGACTGGAGATCCCAAGAACTTGGTTCAATGGGAAAACTAAGCTATGAAGGTTGAGTTGTAACACTTGGAAACAATGTTTCAACCCATCCCTAGAGAGCAATGCCAAGTGTTGAACACCTGCAAGTTGTGGTGAGGCTAAGTCATTTGACTTTTAATGATTCCTACACCTCGTTGAGGTAGAGTATGGCAGATACTTGGATAGGAGATCACCTATATAAGTGAGAAGTGAGGGCCGCTTCAAGGTAACATTTATGAATCCAAAGTGGTGTCCATGGCCGAAACGGACACAAACGTGAGAACAGAGAGGGTTGAGACCTTCACCGTGTTAATGCTATTGTCTCGGTATACACCGTGGAGGAATAGTTCAAGGCATTACGTCCACTAGGCCACCAGTGTACCCGATAGTATTGACTATGGAAGGTTCAAAGCCACAAGCTACCTATCCTGATGCGTGATTGTCTCTTGAGGATCAAGTTGCGTGTCCGCATTCATGCATGCATTAATTTCCACTCATGTGGGGGATTGTTGGAAATTTGGGTTTGAGAAAGTGGGCGTCGTCCCAACTTCGACCAAATTTTCGGTGGCTAAGAATTTAATTTTGGAGGAATTAAATTGTATATTATTGATCTACTTTCCGAGTAGATGTTCGTAGTATTTTTTATTTCTCAAAACCGAATTTCGGTGAGTGAGAAATTAATACACGAAGTTGGCCACAAAAATGGGTATTATGAAAAGGAGTTGAAAAGATTTTTCTTCATCCCACATAGCTTAGAAAGCTAAGTTTATCCTAGTTTATAAACTAGAAGATGTTATTAGTTGGATATACTATAACATAAGTGGATGATCACAAGTGGACCACACGCTGATGTATCGCCAGCGCGCCCGCCCCGCGTGGGCGTGGTCGTGGGCTTGGTCTGTCGGGCCGGGGTGGCCCGACCACTATGGGCGGGTCCAGTCCACAACACTTTTGTCACTCGAAAATGGGCTTGGCCCAAATTCGTGGATCATTGGGTGTTGGGCCGCCGGATGAACCCTGGACATTGCGGTGTCCGTATTCATAGTTGACTAATGGAGTATGTAACTCCTTAGATAGTGGGGTTGTAACCCCAGGATTGTGGTCATCAATGTGTTTGTAACACCTGGGAGTTACAAAGGAGGTTAATGCCCATTACCTTACCATGATTAATTCCCACTGCAGTGGAGTTTTTGCTTTGCCTATAAATAGTCTGGTTCCATTGCAGATTTCGCATACGAAAAATCGCATACATTCAAAAGATTTTTCAAAGGTGTCGTCGAAAGTGTCGTAACATTTCGTATCACATTTTCAACAACATTTCACTGCATTCGAGTCCAACGAACGCTTCTCGCTCCTTCGAGTTCGACAGTGCCTTTGTGTCCAGGGTGCTACTGCATACGAGGACGTATAGCCGTTTTATCTTTGGGGACATTACGTCAAACCGTGAGCACTAAATGGACGTATTTGTCTTGCGGATAGAGTTCTACTCGACTCGGCTTTTTCCAAATTGTAATAGTCGATTTCTATTTCCTTGTATTTTTCCATTTTCTGTTTGTAAAGCCATTGTTGAAGGCTCCCGTTGTAATCACTTTGTAAACAAAGCAAATATCAACAAAATAAATGTTTCAATTGTTATCCTGTGAGCAACATCTTGCTTTTCTTAATAAGGAGAATGTTTTATATTTGGTATTGTTATTAACTTAGTTTCTTGATTTAAGTAGCTTACATTTTGTTAATGTATTTAATAGATTTAAGAGATAATATAGACTTATAATTGTCATTTTTTTAAGAATTTATCTCAAACGATCAAAAGTTAGTCTTTAAAGAACTTGAATATCGGAGGTAGGACTCTTTGAAAAAGAGATCGTTTTTCAACAAAAGAACGCATGCATACGTGATAATTTGAATTTGATGCTTTGACGTACTTTGTGGGAATCAGTATCGCTATTTGGACAACATTGAAGATATTATAACAATTGAGATCAAATATATATATATACACATCTAGTGTCGAGGAAAGAAAAACATTAGCGGCTGGCGTTATAGAGTTTACTCAAAAGTTTCTAAAATTTGCTGCACCGGTACCAACAAACGATTCAACAATTTCTCAAATCCCACCACCAAAGAAATAATTTGATAATTTAAAATTTCACCACCATCAATTTCTGGAATCCCGTAACCATCGCTGCCAATTGTCAATCTTAAGTCTGTCGAAATTCGACTCAAAGAAATGAACACTCTTAAGGGGACTGTAAGCTTCCACATGAGGTTTCTAGTTGCAACATCTTTAGCCTGCTTCTTGTACATCATAGCAATTGCTTTGTGGATTATGTTTACAATTAGAGGTATTTCTTTTTTTTAATAGTTTTATGTAATTTATGCTTTTATTATTTTTAATGTCTTATACTTTGAAAGAGGATGATTATGTCTTCTTTGGAAAAATGGGAGGTTTGGCGCATTTGGCGGCGACTTAGAGGTAATATATTTTTTTAAAAATAGTAAGGTGAACGTGCGTTGCACATGATCCAATTAAATTTCAATAATTTAATAAAAAAAAACTTAATCAATTGCAATTATTATTGTATAAATTATTTTGAATTTATTGTGAATATTGTTCATGTAATTTTGATTTTAACATAAAATCCACAAGATTAAAACTAAACTTATATACTACATGAATTATATCTTCAAACGATATTATCATTGAACTAAATACAATGGATATTGAAAAACTTCAAAGAAAAATAACAAAGAAAAGTTATTCTATGAATTCATTTTGTATCAATTATGACTTTAGTGAAATATAATATAACTTAATAATTATATTGAAATAATAGATGGTCTTGTAAATAAATAGACGTGGATGAATACTTAAACTAATATGAATTAAAACTATGTTGAAAATTCTTAATATTTGAAAATATTTTATTTTAGTTATATGTATATAATATAATTTAATAATTTTTTGAAATAATTGACGGTCTTATAAATAAATAGATGTTGATGAATATTTAGTCTAATATGAATTAAAATATGTTGAAAACTCTTAATATTTGAAAATATTTAATTTTAGGTATATATATAATATAACTTAATAATTATATTGAAATAATAGATGATTTTGTAAATAAATAGATGAGGATGAATAATTAAACTAATATGAATTAAAATAGGTTGAAAACTCTTAATATTTGAAAATATTTTATGTTAGTTATATATAACTATATAGATATGAATGATTAAATAAATTCAAAAGAACCAGATTCGATAAAAATTTAAATTTTTTTTGAGACAAAATAAAAATTTAAAACATTAAGATAAAGTAATTAAAATATTCCACCACCAGCAAATATTAAGTTATATTAATCATTATTAATATATTTAAATTATACTTAAAAATGATTAATATATTTATATTTTATTAATATTCTTATTTATCATTATTAGAAACTAATCTTGATTTTATAGAGCAGGTGATTTTTTTAACTATTTATTTTCAGATTTGTCTATGAATTTGCAAACAAATATGTTAGGCTAAATCTCTTGACCGTAGGGCATGATCGAAACTTTGAATTCATGTTAATTCTAAAATAAAAATATTAATAAAATATAAATATATTAATATTTATTTTAATTTATGTTCTGTGAAATTTAAATTAAAGTATACTTTAAATTGTTAACATTAAATTATATTAATCATTATTAATATATTTAAATTATACTTAAAAATAAGTAAGATCCCCAAAAAGTGATCCCCAAAAAAGAAACGGGTCAGCCCAAATCAAATTTCTCAAAAACGGCTACAAGCACTGCAAAAATAAGCGCGACAACACACAAGCTGCACGCTCAAAACAATTGGTATGGCCTTCTGTTGCGGTGGTTGTGGTGGTGGAGGAACATCAAGTGATAGTGATCTGAAATGGGTCTTTGAGTCGACTCGAGATATAATCGGTATGTATTTATCTTATCTTGAAACTTTTGCTTTAATTTGCTCATGTTTATGGTCTTGTCTGGGGATTTGCATCTTTTCTTTGAATTTTTCATGCTATGGTATTATGCAGGATTTGCATCTTTCTTTGAATTTTCTCATGTTATGGTATTATGTCAGGATTTGCATCTTTTCTTTTTGAATTTGCTCATTCTATATTGAAAGAAAATGAATAAAGAAGAGAGAAAATGCCATAAGTGTGAGTCTTAGATACAACTTTGTAGAGAATATATATTTTCATTCTTTTTCGGTGAATACAAAGTATATATATTTTTCATTCTTTTTCAGGTGAATACAAAGGCTGCCATGCCTTACATACAAAGGTATATCTGTGGAGTTAGGTGTGTTAATTTATGAGGTGAATCTTGGGAATAGAGAGGAAAATGTGCAGAGGTGTTGTGACAGGGATGGTTTTGATTGAGTATTCTCTGGTTTTGTGTGAGAGTACTGTATTAATTGATCAATAGACAGACGGTGTAATGAGAGTGAGAACAGACAGTTTGATGAATTTAGAGATCTGGTCTGGTATATTTAGAGAAAACATTAGCAGCCAAATACTCTCATCCCATTATAATTAGGCTTGTAAGAATATGTACAAAGTGTACGGTTGTTTATATTGGATGAACTTTTGAAATAAGTAACATTCTCAAAATTCATCCTCAAACCTGATTTTCGCTACTTTCATTACGAGGTTGTACAATGTTGATATTTTCCTATTTTATCTCCTCTCTTTTTACTTAAAAGTCAATATTTTTGTTTAAAATGGGGTTCACGAACATATATTATTAATGCAAAAGGACCTTTTGGAAAGATGCATAAAAAAAAGTGAGATGGGCTGTTATTGCAAAGTGCTCCCAAATATGTACAAAGGCTTTATTATGTCTTCTTGGTTTGGTTAAATTGTAGAAAGGTAGGGCAGAAGGAAAAGAGTAGGAACTTGAATATCGTTGTGAAAGATAGAATGTGATGGAACAGAACTCCAGTGATAGAGGTGATTTAAAAAAAAGTGAAATAGAGTAAATGTAGAGTGTGATTGGACGTGGTTTGAAAAAGGAATAGTTGTGGTTGGTGTGATGGAAAATCTTTTAATAATAGTGCTGATTTATAAATATTTTGAGGAAATAATTAGTTACATTATTATTTGTTATTTTTGTTAAAAAAATGACCAAAAATAGGTAATATGATCTCATTTGATACTTTTTGTTATTAGGATTAAAAGAATATACAAAAAGATGTTAAATTAATAAAATTAATTGAAATATTTTGTTTTGTTATGTGGGGTGGACTTAATAGCGAAATCACGCCAACAAGTAAAACGCACTAAATAAGTCATGCGCGACATGGGCGAAGTTACCTTAGGGCGAGTGCGGTCGGCGGACCGCACCGATCTCGGAATGACCTATTAAATTTGAGTTGAATTAATGGAAATTCAACCGAAGGTTTAGTTCATATAATGAGTTAAATGCAAAAAGCTAATAAACCTTATTGTCTTGACTCAAAATATTAAGAATTATCGGTTCCGTTAAGGTTAGTGGATAAATGATTGGCTTGTTGTTATATACATAGATATATGTTGCAAACCGATAATGAAATAACAGTTTTTTGAAGTATTTTTCGGACGATTTTTTTCTATTCCATAATAATATAGTTGGTTGATGGTTAATTAGAATATGCTTTTGGATAAGTTACTAATCCAAAAATTTCATTGTAGAGAAACCATAATTAGAGATAGGAACACAAGGTTTGGGAAAAGCTTAATTAACTCAATCCATTAAAATGCAATCTTTGAGTTGTTGGTCCTTGTGCATGATTTGTGCAATTGTGAAATCTTAAAAAAAGGACTACAATGATTCACTCTAAACTTAGTACTTATTAGCTATCCACTTAAAAAAATGTTCAACAAACGGATGATATAAATGGAATAACATAACTTTTGGAGTTATGCTTTAAAGATATGTTTTTTTTTAATGAGAACATAAATACAACAATGAAAGAAGTTATGATGACATTATTGATAACTCTAAATATGAATAAAATAGATGGATTTATTTCCTAATGTTATAAGAAACAATTCACAAGTTATCCGTTTGTTTTTTGTTTCTTTTTTCTTTTTTTATTCTTTTTTATTTTTTATTTGTTTCCGTTATCTTACAATATTTTTCTCGTAACTTCGCAATCAAAGATTGTGGGGGCCTCCACACCATTATGGTTTGTAAATAGTCCAAGACTGGTCTTGAAATGAGTCTGAAAAAATTGGTTGATTAGTCTAAGAGCGTTTTTTTATTTGTTCATCTTTAAAAGGACAACTCAATCTCGAATTAAAACAAATTTTAAGAATTATTGTAACCTTTCCGAAGAAAAAGTATAAAAAACTTAACAAATTTTATCTGTCTGTCCACAACACATCCCACAATCCATGAGACTATAATATAAAAACAAATTAGGGTTGTGCTCTGAATCGAACCGAATAAGTACGAAATCAAAAACATCCGTTGATTTTTTTTTTACTTTCTTCGAATCCAACCATCTGAAATTTTTTTATTGTACGGTTCTGGAGATTGTTAAATATCCATACTGATAAGTTGAAATTACAACAGTTTTTAAAGAGTTATTTTATATCTTTACATTATACATATATATTATTTATATCTTTATGTTGAATTAATTATAGATTTTATAAAATTTAATGTTTTTAAAAATTAAAATATAATACTACGATAAATATAATTATTTAAGAAAGCAAACAATTCCTTCCCCAAAAAGCAAACAATCATAACAAATTAAAGTATTTATAGGATAATAATTTTACTCCCATATAAAAAAGATCATTAAAATAAAGATTATATTAATTAATTGACATGGTTAAAAATAAAATTTTATAGTTTATAAAACTTAATATATAATAGTACAATTATTTTACTTATTAAAAAAACTAATAATTAATAATAGGTTAAAATATTTATTGATTAATAATTTTTTAGGCCCATGTATTAATTAATTTTGGGAAACAAGTCAAACTAATACATATATAAATTAAAATAATTAAAAAAATTCAATTTTAATATTAGGATATAAATGATAGTTCAAATATTTTATATTCAACTTTACACACACAAACACAATAACCAAAAAGAAAAAAAAAAGAAACAGAACAAGAAAATAAAGAAATAAGAAACGAAAAAAAACACAGTTCGCGGGGAAGACGAAGAAGTGAAAATGGCTATGCCATTGTTTCAAAGACTGTTGCGGTTGGGGAACAATAACCCTAATCCTGAAATGGGAACACGATAGGCTCAATAGATTGGACATGGACGGCGCCGTATAAAGTTATATTGCAACTTTTCTTTTAATTTGCTTTGGTCATGCTCTATATATGGTCTTGTTTGGGAATCTTACTGGCATTAGGATATAATCACATCAGTCTTGGATTTTGTTTTTTTTGCGTTTTACTCGTAGGAGTGCGCTAGGCTATGATAGCATAAAGAGTTTAATATAAAAGTAGGAAGATGAATTGATTTAGTTGATACATCTTTGCAGTATATATATACAAATATATAGACTTTACATGGGAAGAAATAAAAAAATATCTATACATATCAATTCATGATTTGCTGGCTATAGTGATTTTCTCCAAGATTTGTGGATTGATGTGATTCCGCGATTCTGCCCTAATATTGAGTAGATATTGGGGTGCTTGGGCTGTCATCTTTAGTATGATAAATAAATATTTCAATTATCTCAGTGAGCAACATCTTGCTTTTATTAATAAGGAGAATGTTTTATATTTGGTATTGTTATTAACTCGGTTTCTTGATTTAAGTAGCTTACATTTTGTTAATGTATTTAATAGATTTAAGAGTTAATATAGACTTATAATTGTCCTTTTTTAAGAATTTATCTCAAACGAGCAAAAGTTAGTCTTGAAAGAACTTGAACATCGGAGGTAGGACTCTTTGAAAAAGAGATCGTTTTACAACAAAAGAACGCATGCATACGTGAAATTTGAATTTGATCTTTGACGTACTTTGTATGAATCGATATCGCTATTTGGACAACATTGAAGATATTATAACAATTGAGATCGAATATATATATATATACATATATAGTGTCGAGGAAAGAAAAACATTAGCGGTGGCGTTATAGAGTTTACTCAAAACGTTTACAAATTTCTTTGCCGACACCAAAAAGCGATTGAAGATTTTCTCAAATCCCACCACCAAGCAAACAATTTGACAATTTAAATTCCACCACCATCAATTTCTGAATCCAGTAACTAACGCCGCCAAGTGTCAATCTTAAGTCTGTTGAAATTCGACTCAAAGAAATGAACACTCTTAAGGGGTAAGCTTCCACACGAAGTTTCCGATTGCAACATCTTTAGTCTGCTTCTTGTACATTATAGCAATTGCTTTGTGGATTATGTTTACAATTAGAGGTATTTCTTTTTTAATAGTTTTATGTATTTTACGCTTTTATTATTTTTAATGTCTTATACTTTGTGAGAGGATGATTATGTCTTCTTTGGAAAAACGGGAGGTTTGGCGCACTTGGCGCGACTCGGAGGTAATACATTTTTAAAACTAGTAAGGTGAACGTGCATTGCACATGATCCAATTAAATTTCAATAATTTAATCAAAAAAAAATCTTAATCAATTGCAATTATTATTGTATAAATTATTTTGAATTTATTGTGAATATTGTTCATGTAATTTTGATTTTAACATAAAATCCACAAGATTAAAACTAAACTTATATACTACATGAATTATATCTTCAAACGATATTATCAATGAACTAAATACAATGGATATTGAAAAACTTCAAAGAAAAATAACAAAGAAAAGTTATTCTATGAATTCATTTTGTATCAATTATGACTTTAGTGAAATATAATATAACTTACTAATTATATTGAAATAATAGATGGTCTTGTAAATAAATAGACGTGGATGAATACTTAAACTAATATGAATTCAAAAATATGTTGAAAATTCTTAATATTTAAAAATATTTTATTTTAGTTATATATAAAATATAATATAATATTTTTTTTTGAAATAATAGATGGTCTTATAAATAAATAGATGTTGATGAATATTTAATCTAATGTGAATTAAAATATGTTGAAAACTCTTAATATTTGAAAATATTTTATTTTAGGTATATATATAATATAACTTAATAATTATATTAAAATAATAGATGATTTTGTAAATAAATAGATGAGGATGAATAATTAAACTAATATGAATTAAAATAGGTTGAAAACTCTTAATATTTGAAAATAGTTTATGTTAGTTATATATAACTATATATATATGAATGATTAAATAAGTTCGAAAGAACCAGATTCGATAAAAATATAAAACATTAAGATAATGTAATTAAAATATTCCACCACCAGCAAATATTAAGTTATATTAATCATAATTAATATATTTAAATTATACTTAAAAATGATTAATATATTTATATTTTATTAATATTCTTATTTATCATTGTTAGAAACTAATGCTGATTTTATAAAACAGTGATTTTTAACTATTTGTTTTCAGATTTATCTATGAATTTGCAAACAAATATGTTAGGCTAAATCTCTTGATCCAAGGGCATGATCGAAACTTTGGATTCATGTTAATTATAAAATAAAAATATATTAATATTTATTTTAATTTATGTTTTGTGAAATTTAAATTAAAGTATACTTTAATTGTTAACATTAAATTATATTAATCATTTTTAATATATTAAAATTATACTTAAAAATGAATAATATATTGAAAACAGTGATCCCAAAAAAGAAACGGGTAGGACCAATCGGGTCAGCCCAAATCAAATTTCTCAAAAACAGCTACAAGCCTGCAAAAATAAACACAGCAAAACACAGCTGCCGCTGCTCAAAAAAAATTGCTATGGCCTTCCTGTTGTGGTGGTTGTGGTGGTGGAGGAACATCAAGTGATAGTGATCCTGAAATGGGTGCTGAGTCGACTCGAGATACAATCAGTATGTATTTATCTTATCTTAAAACGTTTGCTTTAATTTGCTCATGTTTATGGTGTTGTCTGGGATTTGCATCTTTTCTTTGAATTTTCTCATGTTATGGTATTGTCTGAGATTTGCATCTTTTCTTTTTGAATTTGCTCATGCTATACTGAAAGAAAATGAATAAAGAAGAGAGAAATGCCATAAATGTGAGCTGTGCTAGATACAACTTTGTAGAGAATATATATTTTTCATTCTTTGTTCTGTGAATACAAAGGATGCCATGCCTTACATACAAGGGTATAGCTTTGACAGGGATGGTTTTGATATAGTATTCTCTGGTTTTGTGTGAGAGAATTGTATTAATTGATCAATAGACAGATGGTGTAATGAGAGTGAGAACAGACAGAGTTTGATGAATTTAGAGGTCTGGTTTGGTATATTTAGAGAAAACATAAGCAGCCAAATACTCTCATCCCATTATAATTAGGCTTGTAAGAATATGTACAACATTTAAATGAGATGAGTAAGCGTATTGGATTTGGGATAGTTTATGTTTGATTTTTGTCTCGGTATTTGATTGCTTCATCCGGTTTTGTGTTTGGTTTATGTAGGATTGATCACAAACGAGGAAAAAGAGGACTTGAAAATACTTGAAAAGCGGAGGGAGGACCTCTGCGAGAAAGAGACAATTCTTACAAAAGAATACACCGAGGCCGCCCTCTTTTTAGTGAATAACGTTGCGGTGTATGTCATGATGGTTGGCAACGGGCTTTTCATTGGAGTTTATCTCCACAAAAGAACTCACGCCTACGTGATGGTTGCAATTTCGATGATAACGTACATCACGGGAATTACTGCTGCTATCTGGACGATGTACAAGATGTTAGAACATTCGAGGTGGAGTATTTATTTAGCTTGCGAGGAAAGACAAGCATTACTAACTCACGTTCTACAGTTTGCTCGGAGTCTTGATGAAACTCCATCGGCACCACCGTTTCTAGAATCCCGCTGCCAAGGGTCACTGTTGAGGTGTCCAAATTCGACTCGGAGAAATGGCTAACACTCTTCATGGGACTGTAAGCTTCCACACGACGTTTCTCGTTGCAACATCTTTGGCGTGCTTCTAGTGTATCATAGTTATTGCTTTGTGGATTATGTTCACAATTAGAGGTACATATTTGTTTTTTTAATAGTTTTATGTAATTTATTCTTTTATTGTTTTTAATATCTTGTACTTTGACAGAGGATGACTATGTCTTCTTTGGAAAAGCAGCGGGAGGTTTGACGTATTAGGCGGCGATTTAGAGGTAATATTTTTTTTTAATAAAAAGAACTTTATATGCCAATTACCCTCTATTTCGTTTCTACTAATATATGTTATAGACTAACTGTTTCTGGTGGTAGTTGTCATATCAGGCAAGCCACGATGTTGTAGAACTTTTGCTTGTAACTTTAACCAAAAACAATAGTTGGAATTGAAAGATGGTTTTACTTTTGTAAGTCCACTTACGTCCTCATCCTTAAAATATAAGTCCACTTACGTCCTCATCCCTAAAATATAAGTATAGTTGCAGGAATTAAGTCATTAAAATAAAATAGAGATAATTTCATGTTTGGAAGAAAAAAATTATGTGCCTTAGTGTTATGATTATTCTTGGTTAACACCTGTTATTATTTAGAAAGATGGAATAAGATTATGTTTATCAATTTTTTCGATTGAAATGAGATCTAATATTTCAACTAAAAATAACATAATTTGATTTTTGATCTAAATTGAAACAACAGAACAAAATTGAAAATTAATCAGAAAAAACCCAGAAACAACAAAAATAATATAGAAAACAACACAAGAACAAAAATAGTTTCAAAATAGATAAAAATTGCATTGAAACAACAAAGAAACAACAAAAAAACATTGAAAACAATATATAAGCAACTCATAAACAACATAAACTATATACATATAAATTACAAAAACTATAAAAATAACAAAAGAAAAGCACCTGGAACACTTACATATTGTTAATGTATCTAATAGATTTAAGAGTTGATATAAACTTGTAATTGTCTTTATTTTTTGTAGGATTTATCTCAAATAACCAAAAAAAGTTTTGAAAGAACTTGAACAGCAGAGGGCGGCCATCTGTGAGAAATAGATCATTCTTACAATAAAATGCAGCGAAGCCGCACTCTTTTTGGTGAACAACATTATGGTCTAAGTGATGATAGTCGACGGGGCTTTTCGTCAAAGTATATCTCCACAAAAGAACGAATGCATACATGATATATGGAATTTTGATGGTGACTTACCTCGTGGGAATAGTATCGCTATTTGGACAACATCGATGATATTAAAACAATTAAAGTGGAATATTTATCTAGCTGGCAAAAAAAGAAAACATTAGTGGTGACCTTCGCGAGTTTACTTGGAGGGTTTCTGAAATTCCACCGCAGACCATCAACAAACAATTCAACAATTTCTCAAATCCCACCACGAGCAAACAATTCAACAAGTTCTGGAATCCCACCTTCATCAATTTCTGCCAAGTGTCAATCTTAAGTCTGTCGAATTCGACTCAAAGAAATGACTAACACTCTTAAGAGGACTGTAAGCTCCCACATGAAATTTCTAGTTGCAACATCTTTAGCATGTTTTTTATACATCATAGCAATTATTCTATGGATTATTTTCATAATTAGAGTATTTGTTTTTTTAATAGTATTATGTAATTTAAGTTTTTATTATTTTTAATATCTTATACTTTGATAGAGGATGATTATGATTTCTTTGGAAAAGCGGGATGTTTGACGTATTTGGCCGCGACTTAGAGGTAACACATTTTTTTTATAAAAAGAACTTTATATACCAATTACCCTCTATTTAGTTTCTACTAATGTATATTGTAGACTGCTGGTGGTAATTCTAATATCAGGCAAGCCACAATGTTGTAGAACTTTTCTTCTTACTTTAACCAAAAATAAAAGTATTTTTTCCTGAGAAAATCCATAGTTTGAATTGAAATATGGTTTCACTTTTGTAAGTCCACTTACGTCCTCATCTTAAAATGTAAGTTTACTTACGTCCTCATCCTTAATATGTAAGTCCATTTACGTCCTCATCCCTAAAATATAGGTATAGCTATTGAAATTTAGTCATTAAAATAAAAACAGAGATAATTTCATGTTTGGCAGAAAAAAAAAATTATGTGCCTTAGAGCTATGATTATTCTTGGTTAATACTTATTATTATTATTTAGAAACATGGAAGAAGATTATATTTATCAATTTTTTTGATTGATTTGAGATTTAATGTTTCAACCAAAAAACATAATTTAACTTTTTATCTAATACATTGGAAGCATTGATAAAAACATGGAAACAACATAACAAAATTGAAAATTATTCAGAAAAAACCCAGAAATAACAAAAATAATATAGAAAATAACACAAGAACAAAAAAAGCTTAAAAATAGGTAAATTTTGCATTGAAACAATAAAGAAACAACAAAACAACATTGAAAATAATATAGAAACAACTCATAAACAACATAAACTATATACACATAAATTACAAAAACCATAAAATAACAAAAGAAAAGCACTGCAAAGACTATACAAAATGCTATGGTAAAGATGAACACAATGGAGACACACACTTTTCCATCCACAAGTGTGTATCTCAATTTCATCATTTGCCCGACGAAAGAATTGAGAAACTCGATAAACTGTAGCATCATCTCTTCAATGACAAATACCATTGACATAAACATTGGTGATGATTGTTTGAGTATATCTATACTTATCATTCATTCAACCTTCGAATAGAATAATGGAACAGAAAAGTTCAATCCATCCTATTTGAGACCAAATTTTATGTTCCATTATTCTATTTCACTTTCTATTCTACAAAGATGAATGAATAACACGTGTTATTGAGATAAACATGGGTGATTGATTATTTGAGTGTATTTGCACTTGTCTTTCATCCAACCTTGTGGAATATAATATGGAATATTCCACTTCTTATTCCAAAACATCGTAATTGTAGACTGAACATTTCACTGTTTATTGTTCGACCACTAAACACCTATAAAAGTCTAACAATCCTCGCAAGAGAACGAGATCAATTGTAGGGTAGCAAGTTAACCACAAGTCGTCTCTCAAGGAAGACTTAGCCAGCAAATAATTATTATGTATAACAATAAACAGAAAATAAATCCTAAACACTCGAACCAGATTTGTTGGATTTAAATAAACTAAAAGAAAACAATTAAAAAAGACGAATTACAACTAAGCACGATTAAACTTGGAGAAAAAAGATATGGAAGAAAGTCTAGGATTATGGATTCATCTCATCAAACTTGCAAGCAGAATATCAATTAATTGATCATGCTGTTAACAAATATAACAAATATGTAAAGACTAGGTCTAGATATGATAACTCTCGTATTCACAAATTAGGGCTACCCAACATAATTTGTTATTTTCATTAAACTTAGAGTTAGATAATACATCTCTGATTCATATCTAACCCCCTGAATAAATTTAGTCCAGGAATAATATCTTCGATCGATCTCAATTATTCCCCCAAAAGAATCAAAAGTTAATCAGACAATCAATTATCAAATAAAGCAATTCATTCAGGAAAGCAGATCAATTAATCAATATTCATTCAAATCATCCTAATCCTCGAATAAAGAAATTAGTTCATGCTTGGAGATAGGATCATAATCTCAATTGAAGGAAAGAAAACAATTACAAACATAATCATGCAACAATTGTTGGAATTGGTCTTTGAGAAATTGGGTGTTGACCCGATTTTGACCAAGTAATCAAGTGGTTTCCATTTGTGAAAAATGGAATTAAATTATTTGTAAAAAATTCTACTAAGAGAGTAGATGAGAATAGCATTTGGAATTTCTCAAAACCGATTCCGGGTGAATGAGAAATTAATGCTAGAAGTTAGCCACTTAATACAAATAAATGGTATGGAAAATGGAAAATGTGGGGGAGGAGAGATGCTCCATCCCACATAGGAAAAAGGAGGTAAAGTTGCACACTTTATTTATCCTAAGTTGGACAAATGGGTTTGGGCCCTTGGGGGCACCCAAGTTTTTAAAGGGGAGAGGACCTACATGCTTGTAGGTTTGGTCAAAGCACACGCGCCGCCGCCGCCGCCGCCCAGGCTCGGCTCGGCTTCGGCCGTTCCGAGGAGTTCGGTCCGGTCGTGGGTCGTGGGCGGGGCTTGGGCTTGGGCTTGGAGGCCCTTATTCTTTTTGGACCAAAAACCTTTAAAAATTAAATATTTAATTAATTTTTGTAATTAATTAAATAGATTTAATTAATTTTCGTAATTAATTAAAAGGGTTCAACTGGGAAATGTTTCGGCCCCGCGCACGGGCAGGAGCACGGCCCGTGCGGTCGGGTCGTGCTACCTGCCGAGAGTCTGCGCCTACACGCACGGGCAGGAGCACGCCCGTGCGTCTGGGTCGTGCGCCATGCCGAACGTTGGAGCACCCGCGCACGGGCAGGCGCACGCCCGTGCGTCTGGTCGTGCTCCCCTGCGCAGGTGCGTCTGTTCAGTGCAAAAAGTGTCTTTTCGAGCCAAAAGACATGTTCTTTCCATACGGGCGTCTGAGGCTTATAAAAGTCGATCCCTGGTGACTGAAATACATACGAAATACACGAAATTAATCAGAAAACATAAAATCGAGCATTGCATTTTGCATCTTGCCCATTTTCCTCCTTAAAAGCTTGAAAGTACTCAAACACTTTGCTTGTTCGCTGTTGTTCCGGTTTTGCTGTGCTGCTAACCGGAACTGTTAAAGTCGTTGTATCTTAGAGGCGAGCGCCGGAACCGTAAGCACTAGTATACGGGGCGTTTTCGTCTTGCGGAGACAGAATCGAATTCTGGCCTCGACTTAAACTATACACAATCCCAGCCATTTTCTGAAAACAGAAACATTTCACCAAAATTTACCCAACAATCGCAAGACGAAAAATTTTATTTGTTTTTACATTGAAGACGATGGCTTCGGATCGTTCACTCCAGTTTTGAAGGTTGCTTGGCTCCTGCGCATGGCGAGAAACCGAGGAGTTCTCCGGTGCCGACTTCAAGAGATGGCAACGGAAGATGTTATTCTACGTGACAACCTTGGGGTTGTCTCATTTCGTGAAGGAGGAACCTCCTGCCGTTGGTGATGGAGAATCCGGACAACGAACGGAGAATCGCCGCGGATGCTTGGCATAACAGTGATTTCCTTTGTCGATTATATTTTGAACGGACTAGACGATACCTTGTACAACGTCTAGTTTGTTCAAAACGCGTCCAAAGAGTTGTGGGACTCATTGGAGAAAAAGTATAAAACAGAAGATGCCGGTGCAAAGAAATTTGTAGTCGGTAAATTTCTGGATTATAAGATGGTTGACACCAAGACGGTGATTAGCGAGTTCAAGAAATTCGAGATCATACTTCACGACTTAGTGTCAAAGGGATGATTCTACAATGAATCCTTTCAAGTGGCTGCGATTATCGAAAAGTTCTTTGCCTTCGTGGAAAGATTTTAAGAAGCGCCTCAAGCACAAACATAAGAAATGGGGCTTGAGGATTTGATAGTTCGACTTCGGATTGAGGAAGACAACCGGGATTCCGAATGGAAATCGGCAAATGTGGGGTATGATCATACTTTGTGGAACACCAAATGGAGTTTCGCATTTGCATTTTTAAAAGTAACAGAAGGTGTTGCCAAAAGTGTTGTAAACACCAAAACCACATTTACATGAGGTGTTCTCGAAAGTGTTGTAACACTAGAGGCAGACACCGTAACAAGTTGAATCTGAAGTCTTACTAAAGATGTGATAACATCAAAGTTACACACCTTGTAAAAGATGGAGTTGTTGGAACTAAGATCTGAAATCTGGTAGAACGAGATTCTAACTGGATCG
The DNA here is from genome assembly GCA_016081115.2 of Rehmannia glutinosa. Taxonomy (NCBI): domain Eukaryota; kingdom Viridiplantae; phylum Streptophyta; class Magnoliopsida; order Lamiales; family Orobanchaceae; genus Rehmannia; species Rehmannia glutinosa. The sequence continues at coordinate 105,910 of JABTTQ020000423.1, read as the reverse complement.
TCGGGATAATGTTCTAACAAAATGGCGAGGCCATGAAAGTTCGGATAACTTTGTCTTAAACAAAGATACCGGAAGTTGAAAGGGAGCTTGACTTTTAAGAAACCCACATAAAGGAGATTGCCTTGAAATGTGGGGGTGCTTTGGAAAAAGTAGAAGCACCAATGAAATAAATTCAGCATTTATGATATAAGTGATGGTACGATCATTAAAATCATGAAATGTTGTATTTATTAAAGGTGTCCTTTCGTGCAAAGGAAAGAGGTAAGTCTAGACGTTTTTGTCGTAGACACAATACCAATAAACAGTTGATGTCGAATGGGGTTATTTCGGTTGACTACGTGAAGTCAAAGGAAAACCTTGCGATCCGCTTACAAAAGGCATAAATCGAGATCACCGTATAAATTGTTAAGGGAATGGGTTTAAAATCCACAACTTAAAGAATGTTCATAGCGGTAACCCAACCTTGTGAATTGGAGATCCCAAGACCTTGGTTCAATGGGACAACTAAGTTATGAATGTTCAGCTGAACACTTGGAAAATGTGTTAGCTCATTCTCGATACATCCAAGTGTATTTAAACCTTGATGAATGTGGTGAGTTTAAGTTTAAGACTTTTAATGATTCCTATACCGAAAGGTGGAGTATTGCATGATACTCTTCAATAGGAGATCACCTATATAAGTGAGAAGTAATGGTCGCTTCAAATGAAACACTTATGAATCTAAGATATGGTCCAGGGCGAAATGGACACAACGTGAGAACAACAAGTGTTAGAGTTGTTATTGTGTAAGTCTTTGTTGTCTTGGTTTACACAAACGGCCGAGTAGTTCAAGACATCGCGTCACTAAGCGGCTAGTAAATCCGATAGTACCTTACTAAGGAAGGTTCAAAGCCACAAGCTACCTATCCGATGCAATAACGATTCGCGAGACTTTCAAGCGAATCGCATACACGCATGCATTAATTTCATTCATGTGGGGGATTGTTGGAATTGGTCTTTGAGAAATTGGGTGTTGACCCGATTTTGTCTAATTAATTAAGTGGTTTCCATTTGTGAAAAATGGAATTAAATTATTTGTAAAAAATTCTACTAAGAGAGTAGATGAGAATAGCATTTGGAATTTCTGAAAACCGATTCCGGGTGAATGAGAAATTAATGCTAGAAGTTAGCCACTTAATACAAATAAATTGTATGGAAAATGGAAAATGTGGGGGAGGAGAGATGCTCCATCCCACATAGGAAAAAGGAGATAAAGTTGCACACTTTATTTATCCTAAGTTGGACAAATGGGTTTGGGCCCTGGGGCACCCACGTTTTTAAAGGGGAGAGGACCTACATGCTTGTAGGTTTGGTCAGCACACACGCCTTGCTGCCGCCGCCCGCCGGCCGGCTCGGCTCGGCCCGGCCGGTCCGGGTCGTGGGTCGTGCGCCATGCCGAACGTTGGAGCACCACAAGACGGGGGCGGCGCACGCCCGTGCGTCTCGGTCGTGCTCCCTGCGCGCAGTGCGTCTGTTCGATGCAAAAAGTGTCTTTTCGAGCCAAAAGACATGTTCTTTCCATACGGGCGTCGAGGCTTATAAAAGTTGATCCGTGGTGACTGAAATACATAAGAAAGACACGAAATTAATCGAAAAACATAAAATCGAGCATTGCATTTTGCATCTTGCCCATTTTCCTCCTTAAAAGCTTGAAAGTACTCAAACACTTTGCTTGTTCGTTGTTGTTCCGGTTTCTTTGTCTTGCTAACCGAATCATTAAAAGTCGTTGTATCTTAGAGGCGAGCGCCGAACCGTAAGCACTAGTATATGGGGCGTTTTCGTCTTGCGGAGACAGAATCGACTTCGCCTCGACTTAAACTATACACAGATCCCAACTATTTTTTGAAAACAAACATGTCACCAAAATTTACCCAACAACAATAATAATCACCCAATAATTGAAATCAGACAAAAGAGATGAAGAAATCTTACTCTTTGATTAAGAAGCAAAATAACTTCACGGGGAAGAACCCAAGCAATCCCAATGATGAAAAGCAAGAGAAAAATACCAAAAATTAAAGTCTGAAGTGCTATGAATGAAGTTGTCTCGAAAATAAGGGCTCCCCAAGTCATATTTATAAGCCTAGAGTCCTGAACAAGGTGGAAGAGCCAAAAAACGAATAAAAATCACGAATTTCTTGTTCAGCAAGTCTGCGCACGGTGCCGCGCGCGCGCACAGGCAGACTGCCTGCTGCTAGCCGTGCGCGGACGCGCATTTCTTGTGCGCAAACGCGTGCCCTTCAAACTTTAGAATGATCTCAGTGTCTTCTTATGAATTGTAGTTCTATCTCTTAGCTTTCCATAGCCACTTGAATAACCTCAATATCAATTTTTTAGAGAGAGTTATGGCCAAAATACTAAGACGTGTCATGTCCAAAATCTCATCACTTGATTTTCATTTTCACATGATTTTAACACATCCAAACGTCTTCATGTATATTTAGTACCAAAATAGACATTGTAGAACTCTCTCTTAGCTTTATGGAATAAGAATCAGGTCCATTGAACTTCAGATGAACAAGTTATGTTCCAAATACGAAGATTGCCGCAGTTGCGCGAAATGACTTTTTGACGTTTTTTGCTCCATAACTTGTTTTTTCCACCAAAACCTAAAAAATACATAAAATAACACAATATAACACTAAAACATGCAAATACAAATAAAATACACCAAAAATATGTATAAATCATCACACAAAATACACATAAAAATATGCAAAACAACTCCCCCACATTTAGCCTTTTGCTTGTCCTCAAGCAAATAATAATGTCAATGAACCCAACAAGAAATATTATGTCCAAGAAATACCTATCCATAATCTGGTGGACCTCAATTTCCCTAAATTTAATTGTTTAAATATAGAGTAAGACATAAGGTTAATCCCAGCTCCTAGATCAAGTATACTTGCGATATTCTTACCATTCCCAAAAGCAATATTAATGATAAAACTACCTGGATCTTGTTGTTTTGGGAGTGGATTTGGGGATATATTATGAGATTGTAAGGATTGTCAATTTTTTTGTAAGGACGATCCTTTACTTGTCTCCTCATTCGTACTTTCTTCACTAATTGTATCATCATTCTTTTCAATTTTAATAAAACCAATTTCAAGATCAGTGACGATTTGAGCTTCCTCTGGGTGACTAGGCAACGTGTTCTTTTTGACGAGATGTCGAGCTATTTCACCAACTTGCGTAGCCAATTGGCCGACTTGAGTCTCAATTCCCTTAAGAGACACCTCCAAGAATTCAAACCGTCTGTTATTCCACTCTTGTGTTTGCTGACTAACTTGAATAAAAGAATTCAAGCTCGCGTCTAATGTGGGTCGTGGTGGTTGCTCTTGATTAGTCGCCATACCTGGTGCTTGTATAAACGCACCTGACGAATAAACCTAAACTAGAAACAAACAAAAAGAATCCTAATTTAGAAACACGGAAAATAAACACAATAATTATTAATGCCTAAAGTCTTCCCCGACACCGGTGCCAAAATTTTGTTCGGCCGCTAAACACCTATAAAAGTCTAACAATCCTCGCAAGAGAACGAGATCAATTGTAGGGTAGCAAGTTAACCACAAGTCGTCTCTCAAAGAAGACTTAGCCGACAAATATTATGTATCACAAAGAGAAAATAAATCCTAAACACTCTAACCAGATTTGTTGGATTTAAATAAACTAAAAAAATAATTAAAAAAGACGAATTACAACTAAGCACGATTAAACTTGGAGAAAAAAGATATGGAAGAAAGTCTAGGATTATGAATTCATCTCATCAAACTTGCAAGCAGAATATCAATTAATTGATCATGCGGTTAATAAATATAACAAAAATGTAAAGACTAGGTCTAGATCTGATAACTCTCGTATTCATAGATTAGTGTTATCCCAACATAATTTGCTATTTTCATTAAACATAGGGTTAGATAATACATCTCTGATTCATATCTAACCCCCTGAATAAATTTAGTCCAGGAATAATATCTTCGATCGATCTCAATTATTCTCCCAAAACAATCAGAAGTTGATCAGACAATCAATTATCAAATAAAGCAATTCATTCAGGAAAGCAGATCAATTAATCAATATTCATGCTTGTTTGTTTGAATCAAATCATCCTAATCCTAGAACAAGGAAATTAGTTCATGCTTGGAGATGGGACCATAATCTCAATTGAAGGAAAGAAAATAATTATAAACATAATCATGCAACAATAATAATCACCCAATAATTGAAATTAGACAAAAAAGATGAAGAAAGCTTACTCTTTGATTAAGAAGCAAAATAACTTCAAGGGGAAGAACCCAAGCAATCGCAATGATGAAAAGTAAGAGAAAAATACCAAAAACTAAAGTCTAGAAGTGCTATGAATGAAGGTGTATCGAAAATAAAGGCTCCCAAGTCCTATTTATAAGCCTAGAGGTTTAAATAAGGTGGAAGAGCCAAAAAACGAATAAAAATCGTGAATTTCTTGTTCAACAAGTCAGCAAGCGTCAGCGCAAGACGCAAATCCTTAGCCGCAGTCAGCTGCCGTCTTTGCTAGACATGCGCGGACGTGCACCTCTTGTGCGCGACCGCGCGCCATCCAAACTTCAGAATTTGCTCTCGATGTCTTCTTATAAATTGTAGCTCTATCTCTTAGCTTTCCGTAGCCACTTGAATGACCTCAATATCAATGTTTTAGAGAGAGTTATGGCCAAAATACTAAGACATGTCATTTCTAAAATCTCATCACCTGATTTTCATTTTTACATGATGTTAACCCATCCAAACATCTTCATTTGCATTTAGTACCAGAAATAGACATTGTAGAAATCTCTCTTAGCTTTCTAATGGCATAAGAATCAGGTCCATTGAACTTCGGATGAACAAGTTGTGTTCCAAATACGAAGACTGCCGTAGTTGCGCGAAATGACTTTTTGACGTTTTTTGCTCCAAAAATATGCATAAATCATCACACAAAATACACACAAAAACATGCAACATTTATCAACTATAAGCTCAAAAACTTTAATGTCAACATTATTCAAAACAACTGCAGATAGATGGTTAATTTGACTTACAATTGCAAATATGAAGCATAAAAATTGTTGAAATAATTTTGCAAAAACTTCAAAACAAATTTGAAATAATTTTGAAACGATTGAATTTATAAGCAACAGGTTTAGCTAATTCAAATGAATAACTTCAGCAAGAATTACTAATTTTATATAAAATATATAGGAAATTATATTTTTTTTAAATTGAAAAACGAAGAAAACAATGAAAATAGTAGTAGATAAATCACAACATATTTCAAAAGCAATGAGTTTCAATGAAATAAAGCTTTTGAGATCAATAGTACTTGTTGATTACCTTGATTTTTTTTTCTGGGTTTTATTGTGATTTCCTATGATTTTATACGATTTTATTCGTTATTTAGATCTCTTCTTGCTCTTTAGATTGTTCTTTTGGTTGTTGCAAATTTGTCTGTGCTTTTGAGTTTGCAGATTGTTTTTGAGATCAATGTTACGTTGCAGTGTGGATTTCCGTTGCAGCGTGAAACTGTGTTCGATACGCTAAAGTATATTTGCAGAAAAGCAAATAGACGCTTCGTATTTGCAGTCCAGAAAAAACAGTGTAGCGTATTTGCAGTCCAGAAAAAAAAGAAGGGAGTGTATTTGCAGGGATCTTTTCTGAAAAAAGGGCAATCGTGTCTTTATCCCAATAAAAAATAAGACTTATATTCGAGCCCCTTATTCTAGATTTGAGCTTCTTCAAAACATAAGCTAATTAGAATTGAATTAAAATCCTTTGGGGATGAATGTAGATTTGAATACTAATAGTTTTATATATTAGAAAAATTAATATGTCAATGGTATTTTCATAAATTTGGTATTCTTTTCGACATGGGTTTTTACTTTTAGGCGTGACCGATCTTTCTTCGAAGAAAAATGAGGGTTTCTTTGCTAACATGTCTTGATAAAAAGATTCATGATATGGGGTTTCAATTGCTTAACTCACTTAATTAGAATAATTCTTATTGGTGGATTAGCTTTGTATTACATAATGTACGCAGTTTTCAGTATTTACTATTCATCTTTTTCATTTTATTTATGAATGTTAAAAAATAAAAAACGACTTGGTTCGCGACAAACTTTTTTGATGATCTTACACTTGAAAAAAGTGCATAATTAGTAATGAAATTGATACCTAGCTACTAATTTTTTTATTTATTTTTTTATTTGTCAAGTTTAGGCATGCTTGATATGTTATATATAAACTATTTTATTTGAACAACTCATGCCAAAGAGTGCCTAAATTGACCTTTGCATGCAGAAATCTTCAATTGCTAAAACCCAAAACTTGAATAATAATGGGGTGCTTGTTATACACTTAGCCCTATTTCATATATAAGAGAAATAGGTAGATAGATAAAGAATCTTTAAGTAATGTAAAAATAATTCCATGTAAATGTAAAGAAAGCAAGACATGTACAAGCTACAAGGTGGAAAAACAATCCATATACCCATCATTACAAAAATATCCGTTCGGCAAGCTACAAGAAGCTTAGTAATTAATCACATATATCACATTTGTCATACATGTGTCATAATTAACACTGCTAAGAAGTATAAATCATTCCTTCAGATATTAGTAATTAATCACCACATAAAGGGAAAGTGACTTTTGTTTGGATACAATGAATTCCAAATTTTTAGGCTCTTATTAAATTTTTTCTTTGAATCGTTGTGGTGGATTATAAATACGTCTTATTTTATCCAAATGTCACTTCAATGAATTTATTATGATTGATGATTTGATTAATCATTGTCTTCAAATTTAATAATCCAAATGAAGCATTAAGTAATAATCCTACCATAGATGCTACTTGTTGGAGAGGTCTTTCGTTCCGTGTCTTCCTTCTATCCTTTGGCCAATGAATATAAGTTTGCATTTGGATGAGAAAATATGGATTAAGGGGGATTTGAGAAGCATTTCAAGTAAACACATATAAGGTTAATTATCGATATGAACTCCTCATCCCATCATAATGACTCCAAATATATAGTTCAAAATATGATCTTAAGAATTTGAAATCCATTGTATCCAAACTAACTCAATATATTTGTAATTATGGATACTAAATCCTCAACTTCAAATCGATTCATCCAAATGAAGCCTAAGATTCTATTTGTGATTGAAGGAGAAACTTGTGAGTATTTTGTTTTCAACCCCCTATCAAATATGCATAGAAAAATTGGCTTGATAGTGCACAATACATTTTTTTTTAAAAATAAGAATACATGTTACAAAGTATCATAACATATAATATATAATAATTTAAATAAGACCTAAGCCACACTTTTTCATCACCGGATCAAACCAACGATGGAAATCAACTCACCCGGCCCACAAATGTTTTGTGTGAGAAACCTACCCACATGCAAAAATTTATCTTTCTTTAGAATAATTAATTAAATTATTGTGTCATAACTTGAGTAATATTTAAATTGTATGTCTTTCTGAAACTAAAACATATATTTATTTCTTTTTTATTTTTCATTTCCCTTCTAAACTTGTTGATGTAATATATACTTTTAATAAAGTTGGATTTTATGCGGACAGATTAATTATCCTTAGTAAAAGTAGTATTTCGTATATTTTAGATATTCATACCTCAATTTTTGATTGTACATTCTTTATGAAAAGGAAAATCTAAGTAATTATGCCTCGATATTAATTTAATTGCTTTTATAAAAGCAATTTGTAACTTAAAATAATTGAAAATTTTATAAAATAACGAATGAGTATAATAAACTTTCTTGTATTACAATTTATGCCTCATTTTCTAGTATAGACTACCTCTGCTTTCGGTGAACACTTTATTGAAAAAACAACTAAAATACTCATGTTTGTGTTTTGGCTTTGGCTCGCACCTACCATCAACTCTATAGGATCCAAGAGTTAAAATTTGAACATAAATAATCAACAAAGAAAATTAAACAATCTAATAAAACAATGAACTAACTATTGAATATTTCAAAAGTAAGACAATTGTAATTCTCTTATTTTATTTCTACTTTATTTTTTCTGTTCTATGATGAATATTAAAAAACAACCCAAAATTGAATGGTCGTAATTTTTTGATTATATTGAACGAAAATGGTAGCAGCGCAATATGGAAGTTTAGATTTGGCCTTTCATATTATTTCATCCTGGACTCATTGGTAGTCGTGGATTATCTCTTTCTTTTATTTACTTTTCTAATAAAAACAATATAAATGACAAATTTTATAAATGAAAAAGAAATGACATATATGATTCTAATTGATTGTATCAAGAACGATATATTATTTTTCTTTCAAATTCGCTAATTATGGGAGATTATAATTCATATTGTACGTTCATATCTGTGTGGTCCCGAATTTTAACAATGTGAGATACGTTTTTATGTAGTGATTATTTATTCGGCTATGTATCACAAACCTATTATTAATGAAACGCGACTCTACTTTTATTTATTTCTTCCAACATCAATTACGCATTTCGCATTTTTGGAGCTCAACAATTTTATATTCTCCTCTAGTATTAATGCTTAATCGAATGACTACGACTTTAGAAATATTAGACCCTCGAAAATTTAGGAGTACATTTCGATCCTTATCCAAATATTTCATCTTATTCTATAATTCATCCCAACCAACTTCCAATTTATTTTTCGATTACACGTTTCTTATTTCACATCTTTACTTTAAATTTTTAAATATTTAATTATGGATATTTATACATTTTATTTTTTTCCCCTCAATTTTATAAAGAAAAGAAACCAAATTTGTTTTTTTCTTTTCTACCCTAATTTTCGAAATTACCACTATTTTATCATTTTGTATCTCCCAACTAAATTATTATTGGACAAAAAAATAAATAAAATTTTGATAATTTCATTTCTATTTTATTTTATGTCTTCCAAGCCTACAACTAAAAATCTTCCTACAAATCCCACTAACCCCTTAGTCAAACAAATGAATTTTAAATTTCCCTCTAAAACCTAGCTTTTGGCTTCATGTCTCTAATAAAGAAAGGTAGTTATTTTTTTTACCCAAAACCCCTAATTATTCCCATTAACTATCATTAATCTCCCAAGCAAAAATCCTCTCCCTTCTCTCTAAACATTCTCCTACTTCTCTCTACAAATTTCTTCATATCTTCAAACCTTCTTCATATCTTCAAACAATCTTCATATCTTCAAACACACATTCTTCAAATCTTCAAACAATCTTCATATCTTCAAAACACACATTCTTCAAATCTTCAAACAATCTTCATATCTTCAAAACACACATTCTTCAAATCTTCAAACAATCTTCATATCTTCAAAACACACATTCTTCATATCTTCAAACACACATCCTTCATATCTCCAAACATTTCTTCATATCTTCAAACACACCTCCCTCATATTTTCAAACACTTCTTCATATCTTCAAACACACTTTCTTCATATCTTCAAGAATAATTTCTTCATATCCTCAAACACTTTCTTCTTTCTTCAAACACTTAACAAAAACACAAGAACTCTTCTTACTTCTTTATTTTCAAACTATCACTACTACAATGTAAGGAATTTTCTTCTTCAATCCATTTTGATATTTCTAGCTCATCATCTTCACTTCTTAACCTAAGTTTGATTTTTGGTTTGAGGTACACTTAGAAGACAACTTGAAGATAATAGAGACTTGGAACCATCTTGACTAGACCTCAAGAAATTGTGAAGGAATTTGGACTAGAAAGGTAAGAAATGGGATTTTTAGTACATTTTCTTCTTCTCTTCTATTTTCCAAATTTTGATACTCCATTTTCATTTTTGGACTTTTAGGGGCTGACCTTAAGAGTTGTTTTAAGAGTGAGCAAAGAGACCCATTTTGAGACCTCTACTAGTCTCATTTCATCTACTACACAAGGTAAGTGTAGTTTTACCAATATTCTTCACCTCTTTCTTCTTTCCTTAAATTTTTAACCTCATTTCCTAACTCCTACATTTTTTTGGTATTCCTTGACCTAGGGGCTGACCTAAGTCACTTCTCCTTCAAGAGTGATTTATTTCATCTTTCACCAACAAGTTCATTTTTAAGGTGGGTGGAAAAATCCTTTCAACTTCTAGGTGTTTTACTTAAAATTGCATGTAGTATTTTGATTTTGAGCACTTGAGATATATATTATGTATTGCATGCTATTTTCTTGTATCAAGATGGAAAAATTCTCAAGTGTTGCTCAAAAAATGCAATTTATCGAAAAATAGGGCATACATGTACACTTTATTGTTATACTTGATGAAATTTTGTATGAGAAGGATATGTATGTGTATGACTCTTGAAATCTATGTTTTGAATGATTTATAACCTGGACAAGTCGAGCATAATTGATTAAATTTCAACTTTTGGACTTAAAATGCAAAAATGGAAAGTTGGTGGACTTAATTGCCGAAAAATAAAACTTAAGGGACCCCTCTGTAATTTTCGATTTTGGGACTGAACTCAGGTTCAAAAATTATGTTTTGACATTTTAATAAAGTTTTAAGAGTTTTTAGATAAATAAAATCAACCCTTAAAAGCCCAATGACTAGATTGTAAAATTTTAGAAGTTTAAGGGCTATTTTGCAATTTTCGAAACTGTACCAGACCCTAAATTTAAAATTTGAAATTTTAAATCTTAAGGGACTGGAAATAACATATTGTAAGTATATTCCAAAAATCCAAGTGTTTAGAGCTTGGAAAGTAATTTTATAAAAATTGAGGGACCAAATTGTAAAAGATTAAACTTGAGGACCAAAATACAATTTCCAGGACTTATGCAGTCCATGCATCTGGAAATACTAATTTTAACTATAACATAATTATATCTTGGACCCAAGGTTCAAATTTTATAACAATTGGACCCCTAAAAGCCATAAAGTCAATTGTTTTAAAATGGGATAAAAATGAGATTTTCAAAAGTTAAGGGACCTATACTTGCTTCTTTTAAAAACTGCTTTTGTCCCAATATCCCACTGACCTTAGTGACATTTTACAAATGGAATCACATTAAAAGCCCTTCCGGTTTGTGAGTTCCAATTATTTTAAACTTAGAGCCCGAAATGACAATTTTAACAAATTTGGGGCCAATGTGAGAATTTTATAAAAACTCGACCTCCAAACTTTAAAAACCTGAATCTCTGAAAAATTTAGAGAATTTAGGAACTGACCTCATAATTTTTCAAGGTCGGGATATTTACTTATTCAATTTTTAACCCCAAAAGTATTGGTTTTTACAAAACGGGGCTAATTGTAAATTTTCTTTTAACAAGGACCTAACTCAAATTATTCTTCTTTTAAAGAAAACAGCCCTGGACCCTCTGACTTTTAATAATGAATTAAAAGATTTTATTTTCTTAAAACCCCTTGACTTGTCGGATCGTCTTGACCGACTAATACCCGATCGCGGGGCGACTTCCTCGTCTTGCGATTTTGAATCTATAATGAGACTTATATTCCACATAATCTTTCAAGATATCGAAGATTGCTTATCCTCCCGATAATCATCTTCATCTAAATAACTCCACCAACACCATAATTGCCACTCGTAATTTTCAAAAACTTTTCCCCGAATCGCTTCCCTCAATCAATAATACTTGATCTGGTTGACTTCCCGAACGTGTATTTAATTCCCGCCTGAAATCAACTTGGTGTGTCGAGCTCACAATGGAATGGATACATCGGGGATGGAATCCGGCAGCTCGGTTGCTATTCCACTCTCGCCCCATCGCCCTAATCCCACAACCGAGGGACGGAGTTTGTCCAAGGGAAGCGGTCATAGACTTGAGGTATAATCATGATTATGACGAATCCGAGCCTTGCAAGCTCCAATGCGGATTTTGTCTTTGCCTATGGAGCGATAAGGTGACAGTCTTGGACCATCTTGAACGGGGAGTTACAAGGAAGAACGAAGGAATCATTTTTTTGATCCACACATTCCGGAGTTAATCGGACACGATTGGTTGGCGCTACAAATCCGCACGCAACCGCTACTTGTATTGCATTGGTTGGCGCTACAAATTAAATGCGCAACCTTTACTCGTTTGCATAGGATTGGCGTTACATTCGATGCGTAATCCTACCTGTCTTGCTGAATCATAGTGCTTGTGTGACCACAAACTATTTCTTAAATCGTATAAGTATATTACTTAATATTATATATTTATCACGACGATTGTGGACTATGTGTGAAAACATGCATCATACCTCACGCGTTTTCATACAACCGTTTTTTCGCATTAACTATATACATCGCCACACTCTCACACGATCACCCCATCCACTGAGATTTCTGTCTCATCCCCTCCTGTTTTCTAACTTTTAGATGAGGAGTACGTTGAAGACGTCGAACCTACCACAGACTGAATCCCGTGCTCCGCCTGTCGTACTAGTTCCTATAATCTTTGATGTCGAGCGACACTTTCTTTTGCTTTTGTTATTGTTGAACTCCTTCGTTCTGTTTTAGTTTGGACTGTAAGTTTAAATTCGGATATTTTGATGGATTGTATTCGGATATTGTCGGACCTTGAGATGTAACTCGTACTTGTGTGTATTTTATTCCGCTGCATTAGACTCTAGTTCACTTGGAGTTTTGTATCATTGGTTTAGACTGTTGAATTATTTCTATTTAAGTGATTGATCGTCGTCGCGTTGCGTTTGGGGCTTGACAATATCTCCTTCACTTAGCTCATGACATGGAAAATATCGATGCCCGATTTTGAGTGATGGGAAGAAAGTGACTCCAAGTCATAGATGGCTATTTGAGTTGCCTTCTCTGTTTCCTCAACATGGTGAATCGAGCTCATTTCTCTATTCTTACCCTATAAAACTCCGTACAGTCCCAAAACAATCAAACATGACCCTGCAACTCTGCAAAACAATGCTCGCAATTTTAGTTATATTTTGAAAAAAATTAGACTTCATTTGGATTGATGGATATGAAGATTTTGATTTCAAATCGATATGATTAGGAATTGTACTCCTTTTATCTGATATGATTCAATAAAATATTATTTGTATTACTTTTCTTGTTTATAATATTTGCAGACAAGAAATTTGTGTTACCTCACGCGTTTTCATACAATCGTTTTCTCGCATTAACTATATACATCGCCACACTCTCACACGATCACCCCATCCACTGAGATTTCTGTCTCATCCCCTCCTGTTTTCTAACCTTTAGATGAGGAGTACATTGAAGACGCCGAACCTACCACAGATCGAATCCCGTGCTCCACCGTCGTCGTACTAGTTCCTATAATCTTTGATGTCGGCGACACTTTCTTTTGCTTTTGTTATTGTTGAACTCCTTCGTTCGTTTTAGTTTGACCGTAAGTTTAAATTCGGATGTTTTGATGGATTGTATTCGGATATTGTCGGACCTTGAGATGTAACTCGTACTTGTGTGTATTTTATTCCACTGCATTAGACTCTAGTTCACTTGGAGTTTTTTATCATTGGTTTAGACTGTTGAATTATTTCTATTTAAGTGATTGATCGTCGTCGCGTCGCGTTTGGGGCGTGACAATATCTCCTTCACTTAGCTCATGACATGGAAAGTATCGATGCCCGATTTTGAGTGATGGGAAGAAAGTGACTCCAAGTCATAGATGGCTATTTGAGTTGCCTTCTCTGTTTCCTCAACATGGTGAATCGAGCTCATTTCTCTATTCTTACCCTATAAAACTCCGTACAGTCCCAAAACAATTAAACATGACCCTGCAACTCTGCAAAACAATGCTCGCAATTTAAGTTATATTTTGAAAAAAAATTAGACTTCATTTGGATTGATGGATCTCAAGATTTTGATTTCAAATCGATAACAAAAAGTCCATTGAGCTTATTTGGTTTAGATCATTTTACAATGGATTTTAAAATTTTAGATTCTAGATGAATATCTAAATATTTATTCATCCTTCATAGTACTATATTAATATGTTGTGCATGACTTTTGTCGAAGGGGAATCTATGTATTTTTTTTTAGTAACATATACAATCCTTCATTCCTACAATGAAAATATGCAAATAAACGTGCTATAATATCTTGAACCACGTAATTCTACTTTTACCTAATCAATTTGATCGATTTCATCCACAAATTCAAATATTATAGATTATGAAATTAAACTTTCCTATAAAAAACAGGAGATTGTAAGAAATGGACTTACGTTCCAGCATAGAGCTTTTCATCAAGTAAAGCCCAACTGAGGATAGCCACAATAACAAGTAGCAAGGGGCTAAACACCGATACGTATAGTGGTCCTTTCCTTTCTATACACCATGACATCAGGCAAAATGCTAGTGCTGAACACACAATTCCCTGGTATAAAAAAAAAATTATTATTAATTTTATTATTGTTAGTAGTAGTAATAGCCTAATAAGCCAAATTGCTCATTTATGTTTTGTGAAAATGAAAAATAGCCATGTGTTTTCAAAAACATGTTTATTTTAGCTATTTTAACTAAAAACTAATGGTCATGCCCTTCGTGTTTTCTCTGGTGAAAACTTGGTCATTTTTCAAAAAAATTGATGTAGTACATAACTCGGCACCAAAATATAACTTGGTACCGGGTTATGCATTACAAGTCATGTAACTCGATCTGAATTACGATCGGTCCCCAAAAATAAAAAAAAAGGGTAAAGTGGACATTTAAAATCAAAAATGATTAAAAAACATGTTTTAGAAAAACATGAATAAATTATATTTTTGGTATGGAGAAAAAGCCAAAAAAATCGATGGACTCCAGATAAAATCACATGATGAAATTAAAAAAGAAAATATTACCGAGTAGACGCATGAAACGATCCTAATGGTAGAGTGGAGTGACCAAGTTGATAAACTGTGGTCGAAGGAAAAGACGACAATCACACATTGGACACTTGCCATTACTCATTAGGCACATCAATGCTGAACTTGAGTATGGAGCCCCATACTTCTGGCTTACTCTTGTCTGGAACAAGGATAAATGAAAATGAAAATTAATTAAGTTCAATAAGAAAGTATTCTAGGAAATATTATTGTTATCTACGTTGAATAAATTACAATGAATTTATGAGTTATTTGAATAATAGCAAAATTAAAAAGAAATTCATGTGTATCCTAAACCTACATACACATCCGATATCGATCAGGAAATATTATTGTTGTCTACAACTTAATGTTACAGAAGGAATTAATTACAGACTCCAATTGAACTCAATTAATGACATGACAATTCATTTACGTCTATTTTTGTTATAGATAAGCAAATACAATTAAACCTCTATAAATTAAGAAACCACTAGTGCTTACTTGGATAATTAGCCAAATGGCCCAAGAAACGGCGCTGAGAATGAGGAGAAAAGGCCCAAATATCAAATTGACATGGTTCACGGAATTCTTGGTTCCAGTCTTCTCTGCGTATTTCCAATGAATACTTGATGGGCCTATGTTCACAATTGATCCATGGTATATTGTTGTATGCTTGATATCAATATATGTTTCAGAAATGAAGGAGAAAGTTTATTTGCATTTCAAATTAAATATCTGCAACTTTCTTATATTTCCCGTGGAGAAAGTAAAAATCAATCTTTTCTTGCTTTTGTTTAGTGCATTGACCTATGATAAATCGGGTAATTTGCCAAAATATAGCAAAAATCAAACAAAATCGTCAAAATATGGCAAATTTGGGGAGATTGTGTTATTACTCGTTAGCGCACACGATAGGTGCGCTTGAATAACGATTAGCGCACCACACATGTGCGCCAAACAATTATATATTTTTTTAAAATTTTTACGGTTGGCGCACATTATAGCGGCGCCAACCTTTAAACTAATAAAAAAACTCCCCTGGCGCACCTCCACGGTGCGCCAGCTCAAAAAATGGATAATTTGAGTTTTTAAGGCTAAAAGTGCATCATCAAACAACCAGAGAAATGGATAATTGATGTAGCAACAAGATAAGATGGATTAGCTCATTGCTGCTTAAAATGAGCTAATAATATGTATACTTAAAATTTATTAAGTTATAATTAAGCCAAACATTTAAATTTAATAAGTTATAATTAAGCCAGGCATTCAACTCCTAATTTTATCAATCATGAATAAAATGTTGAAGTCCCGATAAAAGCCAACGAGTAATGATGATAAATTGCTGGTTGTTCGCCTTATTTTTTTAGCTTTATCGTAAGTGTACGGTGCGAGTTTATAGAATAGGGTTAGAAAGGTCGAATCCACGGGGGACTAATAAATTATTGTACTAAGTAATCTTGAGATTGTAATAGCCTTACTTTTATCCGGCGATCGAAATTTGAAGAATTTATCCTAAAATAAACAAAGTAAAGAGTGATTGAAAGATCAAGGAGATAAATGAATTTCGGGGCTATGGTTTTGATTAATATCCCATTTTATTATCGATAAATCAATAACTTTGGTTTCATGTAATATCCCCTTTTATTATCGATTAATAACTTTGATTTGATTAATCGATAATAAAAGGGGATATTAACTGAAACCATAGCCCTAGAATCCATTCATCTCCTTGATCTTTCAATCACTCTTTACTTTGTTTATTTTAGGATAAATTCTTGTTTTTGCATTAATAAAACCAATCCATCAAATTTCGATCGTCTGGATAAAAATAAGGCTATTACAATCTCAGTACTTAGTACAATAATTTATTAGTCCCTGTGGATTTGGCCTTGCTAACCCTATTCTATAAACTGCACCGTACACTTGCGGTAAAGCTAAAAAAATAAGGCGAACATCCAACAATTTATCATCATTACTCGTTGGCTTTTATCGGGACGTCAACATTTTATTCATGATTGATAAAATTAAGAGTTGAATGTCTGGCTTAATTATAACTTATTAAATTTAAATGCCTGGCTTAATTATAACTTATTAAATTTAAGTATACATATTATTAGCTCATTTTAAGCAGCAATGAGCTAATCCATCTTATCTTGTTGCTACATTAATTATCCATTTATCTGAGATTGGTTGTTTGATGATGCACTTTTAGCCTTAAAAACTCAAATTATCCATTTCTTTGAGTTGGCGCACCGTGCAGGTGCGCCAAGGGGCTTTTTTTTATTAGTTTAAAAGGTTGGCGCTGCTCTAATGTGCGCCAGCCGTAAAAATTATAAAAAAAAAATATATAATTGTTTGGCGCACACGTGTGGTGCGCCAACTGTTATTCAAGCGCACCTACCGTGTGCGCCAACGAGTAATAACACAATCTCCCTCAAATTTGTCATATTTTGACGATTTTGTTTGATTTTTGCTATATTTTGGCAAATTACCCTAATAAATCCTTTTACCAGAAAGAAAAAAAAAAAAAAATCATAGTAAAGTAAAAATCAACTATGGGACTTTATTTGTCCCATTTCTAGCTCTATTTTTAATACCTTGTGTTTTTTCACCCCCACCTCCACCATGTTCTTGCATGGAATTTTCAAACCTTGGTGTCTTCGAAATTGAAACAAGAGCAATAATTTCTTGGTATTAGTTTCAACTCCTTATTTTAGTCGTGAATTTTGTTTCTGGGTAACATACAGAGAAAATGGGAGTGTGATTGAACGTGGTTTGAAAAAGTAATGGTTGTGGTTGGTGTGATGGGAAATCTATTAATAATGGTGCTGATTTATAATATTTTTGAGGAAATAATTAGTTACATTATTATTTGTTATTTTTGTTAAAAAATGAACAAAATAGGTAATATGATCTCATTTGATACTTTTTTTTATTAGTATTAAAAGAATATACAAAAAAGATGTTAAATTAATGAAATTACTGAAATATTTATTTTGTTATGTGGGTTGGACTTAATAGCCAAATCACGCCAACAAGTGAAACTGCACTAAATAAGCCACGTGCGACATACTCAATTGAAACAATATTGGTAGGTGGATTTAAACTCGTGACCAAAGACCCCACACTCACATACTCCACCAATTTCGTCACCCCATGAGGGGCAAAATTACCGGAATTCTTTATATGAATAGGATAAGAGAAAAGTAGATAGTGTGAATTGGAGTTAGGAAGTGTGAGATAGAAATAGAAAAATAGTAGATTCCCTTCTTTTTTGTAATCAATTAGCTACTACAAGATCATTGGCATTTTGCACCATTTTGTTTTTCCTTAATTGATGATGTTGAGCATGTAATTCTGTGTGTCAATTTTTAATCTATATTTTTAGAATAAAAGGAATAAAGTTAAGTAGAAGGAAAATATTATGATGTCATTAGCATATTGTCATTGGGTGGGTTTGTTATTGTTGAGTTTAAAGAGAAAATCAAGTGACATGAGAAAAGACTGGAAAAATGGGCCCAAAATGAGAAAAATATAAAATAAAAAGAAAAGTTATTGTTCCAATCAACATTCCAACTCACTTGGAGGACGTTCATGTAAGTAAAATTCGTTTTCACATCAATAAAATTGGCCTAAAATGTGGAAACACAGATGTTTCCGACAATCTTTTTATTTTCCATTGACCAGATCACTAGAATCGAGATTTTTTTTTGAAAATTACATGTTTTTTTTTGCAAATTATGATTTTTGTAGGACTTATTATTGCCAACCCCTTATAAATATTCTCTATAATTTAGGACTAGTTTGTCTCTTTCTTCCTTTTACTTATAACTAGCTAATCTAGCGATATACGTATCAAAACAATAACTCTTTGTTGGAATTTGGTCTTGAAAAATGGGTGTTGACCCAATTTTGACCAAATAATTAAGTGATTTCCATTAGTGAAAAATGGAATTAAATTATTTGTAAAATTCTACTAAGAGAGTAGATGAGAATATCATTAGGAATTTCTCAAAACCGATTCCGGACTGAGAAATTAATGCTAGAAGTTAGCCACTTAATACAAATAAATGGTATGGAAAATGGAAAATGTGGGGAAGGAGAAATGCTCCATCCCACATAGAAAAATGAGGATAAGTTTGCACACTTAATATATCCCAAGTTGGACAAATGGGTTTGGCCCTTGGGGCACCCAAGTTTTTAAAGGGTGAGGACCTACATGCTTGTGGGTTTGGTTCAAAGCACACACACGTCTTGCCGCCCACCGACCTACATGCTTGTGGGTTTGGTTCAAAGCACACGCACGCGCCGTCCGCCGCCCGCCCGCCCGTGGGCTTGGGCTTAGGCTTCAAGGCCTTTATTCTTTTTGGACCAAAAACCTTTAAAAAAATAAATGTTTTATTTTTATAATTAATTAAATAGATTTAATTAATTTTCGTAATTAATTAAATGGATTTCAACCTGGAAAGGTTCGCACCCAAGACGGGCGGGCGCGCCCGCCCGTGCGTCGGGTCGTGCATCTCGCCGAACTTTTGCGCTACACGCACGGGCGGGAGCACGACCGTGTGTTGGGCCGTGCGCCCATGCGTCGTCGGTCGTCGTCTTGCCGAACAAAGGTGCGTCTGTCGGCAAAATATGCCTTTTCGAGCTAAATGACACGATCTTTTCATACGAGGCACCCGAGGCCTATAATAATCGACCCATGTAGATGAAAAACAACACGAAATCATCGGATAAAAATCGATCATTTGCATAATCGAGCATATTGACATTCTTCCTCCTTCAAAAGCTTGAAAGTCGAAACCCCTTTATAGTTCGCTGTGTTTCGAGTTTGCAAGTGTTGTAAACTCGGGACGGAAATATTCGTTGTATCTTAGAGACGTCGCGGAACCATTAACACTAGTATACGGGCGTTTTTCGTCTTGCGGAGACTCGAATCGAATCGGCCTCGACTAAAAGCCATACACTTAGCCATTTTCTTCCTATACGAAACCAAACACCATATTTTACCCAACAATCGCAAGACGAAAATATTCCGTTTCGTTGAAGATGATGGCATCATCATCAATCTCGTTCACACCAATGGTTGCTACTCCCGCTCACGGCGAAAAGCCGCCTGAAGTTCTCTGGCGCCGACTTCAAACGTTGGCAACAGAAGATCTTTGTTTTACTTGACGACCTTGGGGTTGTCACGTTTTTGAAGGGCGACCCCCTTTCTCCGTAGGCAATGATGAAGTCGACAACAATCGGAGAATAGCTGTGGATGCTTGGCATAACAACATTTTTTTTAGTGTCGCAACTACGTGTTGAACGGGCTGACGACACCCTCTACAATGTCTATATCACGTTCAAGACGTCCAAGGAATTGTGGGATTCCTCGGAGAAGAAGTACAAGATGGAAGATACCGGCACAAAGAAATTTTTTTTTTCTCGCAAATTTCTCGAAGTACAAGATGGTTGACACCAAGACCGTGATCAACCAAGTTCGGATGTTCAAATCATACTTCACGACTTGGTGTCCGAAGGGATGATTTTGAATGAATCCATTCAAGTGGCGGCAATAATCGAGAAATTGCTGCCATTGTGGAAGGACTTCAAAAATTACCTCAAGCACAAGCGAAAAGAGATGAGGCTTGAGGATCCGATTGTTCGGCCGGATCAAAGAAGACAACCAAAAATCGTAGGTGAAATCCAATGAAGTCTGGAATGGAGGCTAAGGCCAATCTTATTTGAATCGAGCACTAGCAAGAAATGCAAGCACTCCGGAAAAAAAAAAGAAAAGGCCAAAAAGTTCAAGGGTAATTGGTACAACTTTGGCAAACCGAACCACATGGCGAAGGATTGCCTACACCAAAATAGGGCAATCAAGGTGACAACCAACAAGCCAATGTGACGGAGGGCGGTCGGTTCAATCAACATGTCGGAGCTCGATCTCACCGCCGTTGTATTTGAAGCCAATATGGTGGATAACCCAAGGGAGTGGTGGATAGATCGGGCTACTCGTCACATTTGTGCCGACAAGGAGATGTTCTCCTCCTACACTCTCATTAATGGAAGGAAATCGTACATGGGGAACTCTTCGACTTCCAACATCGTTGGGCTTGGAAATGTGGTGCTCAAGATGACTTCCTAAAGGAGCTTACGCTTGTAGATGTCTTTGCATGTCCTGGATATCCGCAAGAATTTGATTTCCGGTCTTTTGCTTAGCAAGGCCGGGTTTAGACTAGTGTTTGAGTCCGACAAGTTTGTAATGACCAAGAATGGTCGGTTTCTTTGTAAGGGCTACCTTGATAAGGGCCTTTTAAGATGTATGTAATGTCTGTTTTTCCGCCAAGAGGCGAAGAATAAAAACGTTACTACGTTTACTTGTTGGAATGTTCTAATTTATGGCATGATAGATTAGGATACGTAAACTTTAACATAATTAAAAGGTTAGTGAATATGGAATTAATACCTACGTTTAAAACCGATTCACAAGACAAATGCGAAATTTGTGTTGAAGCAAAGTTGGCCAAAGCACCATTTCATTCGGTAACGAGAAGTACCAAACCACTCGAGTTAATTCATACAGATGTGTGTGATTTAAAACTTGTGCAAACTCGAGGTGGGAAAAAGTACTTCATAACATTTATAGACGATTGCACAAGATATTGCTATGTGTATCTCTTGAAAAGCAAAGATGAAGCTTTAGTAGCTTTTAAGACTTATAAGAATGAAGTTGAAAATCAGCTTAATTTGAAAATTAAGATGGTTCGAAGTGATAGAGGCGGAGAGTATGTTGCTCCATTTGAGAAATTTTGCTCGGAAGCGGTATAATTCGTCAAACGAGTGCACCTTACTCACCTCAATCAAATGGTGTTGCGAACGCAAAACCGTACTCTTAAGGAGACGATGAATGCGATGTTGTTAAGTTAAAACTTACCCCAAAACTTGTGGGGAAGCCATACTTTCTCGCAAACTACATTCTTAATAAGATCCCACACAAAGATAAAAATGAAACTCCATTCTTAATAAGATCTTACACAAAGGTAAAAATGAAACTCCATATGAGTTATGGAAGGACGTAAACCATCATATAAATACCTCAAAGTGTGGGGGTGTTTGGCTAAAGTCGAAGTACCTAAGCCGAAAAAGTTAGAATCGGTCCAAGACGATCAATTGTGCTTTCATTGGGCAAGTCGGCTATTCCCGATATAAATGAAGGTATGATCATTGAATCAAGGAATGTTTGATTCTTCGAGAATATCTTTCCGAACAAAGAACGGAAAGAAGAAAGTTCGAGTAAACGAACTCATGAAACCGCAAGGTTACCTCAAAGTGATGATGAAGAGGAACCAAGATGCGATAAAATGACAAAAGTAGCTAAGTCTTTTGGTCCTAATTTTT
This sequence comes from Rehmannia glutinosa, assembly GCA_016081115.2. NCBI lineage: Eukaryota > Viridiplantae > Streptophyta > Magnoliopsida > Lamiales > Orobanchaceae > Rehmannia > Rehmannia glutinosa. The sequence goes on along the minus strand of JABTTQ020000423.1, from coordinate 83,643 downwards.
TAACTTATATGTTAGAAAACGAACCCCGAACTATTCAAGAAGCATTGTCTAGTCCAGAAGCTCCTATCTAGATAGAAGCTATCAATAATGAGATAGATTCTATCATGCAAAATCACACTTGGGAGTTGGTAGATCTCCCACCGGGTTGCAAACATTTGGGATGCAAGTGGATCCTTAAAAGGAAGTATAAAACAGATGGATCTATTGACAAGTATAAAGCCCGTTTGGTGGCTAAAGGGTTTAGACAAAAGGAGGGATATGACTTCTTCTATACATATTCTCCTCATCGAGGATTACGTCCATTTGTGTTCTCATTGCTATTGCAGACTTTGCATAACCTTGAGATACATCAAATGGACGTTAAAACTGCCTTCTTGAATGGAGAACTTGAAGAGGAGATTTATATGGAACAACCCGAGGGGTACGTTGCACCCGGTCAAGAGCGAAAGGTGTATAAACTTGTTAAGTCACTTTATGGACTAAAACAAGCACCCAAACAATGGCATGAAAAGTTTGACTCGACTATGAAGTCAAATGGTTTCAAGATCAATGAATGTGACAAGTGTGTCTATATTAAAGGTACTACAAATGATTATGTCATAGTATGACTTTATGTAGATGATATGTTGATTATCGGTAGTAGTCATGATTTAATCATGAAGACCAAGAACATGTTAAAGAAGAACTTTGACATGAAGGATATGAGATTATCTGATGTTATATTAGGGATTAAAATCTCTAGAACTTCAGATGGAATTGTCTTGTCACAATCCCATTATGTCGAAAGCATACTTAGAATGTTTAATGCTTTTGATAATCCCCAGGCTAAGACACATGTAGATCTAAGTCTACACTTGGCCAAGAATATAGGCGAACCAATTTCTCACCGAATATGCAAGGGTAATCGGCATCGATGTACTTAACGAATTGTACACGCCCGGACATTGCATATTCAAAGTGAGTAAACTAAGTAGTTCACAATTAACCCGAGCGGATCACCGGAAAGCCGTGACAAGGGTACTTAGATACTTAAAGTATACAATGAACTATGGAATACTTTATACGAGATATCCAAAGAAGATATTAGAAGGATCTTTGTGATGCCAATTGGATATCGTGCACAAAAGACTCCAAGTCCACAAGTGGATATATTTTCATAATAGGTGGAGGAGCGGTGTCTTGGAAGTCTTCTAAGCGACGTGCATAGCTCGATCCACTATGGAATCCGAGTTTATTGCTTTAGATAAAGTCGGAGAAGAAGCGAGAATGACTTAGAAACTTCTTAGAGGATATTCCTTGTTGGAATAAGCCCGTGCCTCTCTTTGTGATGATACACTTTGTGATAGTCAATCGAATTGGAAGGGCACACAAGAGTATGTATAATGGTAAGTCTAGACATATACGTCGAAGACACAATACCATTAGGCAGTTGATTCGAATGGGGTTATTTCGGTTGACTACGTGAAGTCAAAGGAAAACCTTGCGATCCGCTTAGAAAAGGCATAAATCGAGATCAATTGTATAAACTGTTAAGGGAATGGGTTTAAAATCCACAACTTAAAGAATGTTCATAGGGGTAACCTAACCTTGTGAATTGGAGATCCCAAGACATTGGTTCAATGGGATAACTAAGTTATGAATGTTCAAATTTGAAAACTTGGAAAATGTGTTTGCTCATTCTCGAAACATCCAAGTGAATGTAAACCTGCTGAATGTGGTGAGGTTAAGTTTAAGACTTTTAATGATTCCTATACCGAAAGGTGGAGTATGGCAGGATACTCTTCAATAGGAGATCACCTATATAAGTGAGAAGTAATGGCCGCTTCAAGGAAACACTTATGAATCTAAGATATGGTTCAGGGCCGAAATGAACATAACGTGAGAACAACAAGTGTTAGAGTTGTTATTGTGTAAGTACTGTTGTCTTGGTTTACACAAACGGCTGAATAGTTCAAGACATCGCATCACTAAGCAGCTAGTAAATCCGATAGTATTTTACTAAGGAAGGTTCAAAGCCACAAGCTGCCTATCCTGATGCAATAACGATTCGCCGAGACTTTCAAGCGAATCTACAAACACGCATGAATTAATATCATTCATGTGGGGGATTGTTGGAATTTGGTCTTGAGAAAATGGGTGTTGACCCGATTTTGACCAAATAATTAAGTGGTTTCCATTAGTGAAAATGGAATTAAATTATTTGTAAAAATTCTACTAAGAGAGTAGATGAGAATAGCATTTGAAATTTCTCAAACCGATTCCGGTGAATGAGAAATTAATGCTAGAAGTTAGCCACTTAATACAAACAAATGGTATGGAAAATAGAAAATGTGGGGAAGGAGAAATTCTCCATCCCACATAGGAAAATGAGGATAAGTTTGCACACTTAATATATTCCAAGTTGGACAAATGGGTTTGGGCCCTTGGGGGCACCCAAGTTTTTAAAGGGGTGAGGACCTACATGCTTGTGGGTTTGGTTCAAAGCACACATGCGCGCAAGATCGCCGCCGCCCGCCGGGCCGCGCTTGCTCGGCCGACCGGTCATGGGCGTGGGCTTGGGCTTCAAGGCCCTTATTCTTTTTGGACCAAAAACCTTTAAAAAAATAAATATTTAATTAATTTTTGTAATTAATTAAATGGATTTCAACCAGGTAAGGTTCGCACCCCGCGCACGGCCCGTGCGTTGGGTCGTGCGTCCTGCCGAACGTTTGCGCTTACACGCACGGGCAGGGCGCGCATAGCTCGTCGTCGGGTCGTGCGCCTGCTGAACATTCGCGCACCAAATAAGACGGCGCGCACGGCCCGTGCGCTGTGTCGTGAGCCGAACAAAAAGTCGCGTCTATCGGTCAAAATGTGTCTTTTCGAGCCAAAAGATGCAATCTTTCCATAAGAGGTACCTGAGGCCTATAATAATCGACCCCTGCAGATGAAAAATAACACGAAATCATCAGATAAAAATCGGTCATTTGCATAATCAAACATATTGACATTCTTCCTCCTTCAAAAGCTTGAAAGTCAGAAACACCTTTGTTGTTTGCTATGTTTCGAGTTTGCAAGTGCTGTAAACTCGAGACAGAAATAGTCGTTGTATCTTAGGGACGTACACCGAACAAGTAGCACTAGTATACGGGCGTTTTTCGTCTTGAGACCGAATCGAATCGAGCCTCGACTAAAAGCCATACACTTAGCCATTTTCTTCCTATACAGAAACCAAACACCATATTTTACCCAACAATTACAACTTCCTTTAAATTCAACCATGTAAGTTGTTTACAAGTCAAAACCAATTGGATGTTAACTTCTAAAGATTATACCACAAGGGCTTTGGTTTGACATTGGCTAAAGCACTGACTTTACTAATAGAGTATTTGTATGTAAGGGCATATCAATGGGGCATGAGAAGTTGTATTTTAGATTGGTTGAATCTTTTAGAAAAAATGAAATTGATTTCGAGTTTAATTAAGTAAAATGAGATTAATAAAATCAAGCTCGATTTATTTAAACTATTTTTTAACTAATCGAGTCAAGTCAAGCTCAAGTTAAGCTTGAAATCTCAAGAAACGAAAAAAGTAAAACAAAAAAGTTTTCCAGGCTTTGTTCGAGTTCTTATCAAATTAAACTCAAACGAGCTATAGCTATCATTTTTTAATCAACTATCAAATAATTTTATGTTCATGATGCTATTCACCCCAGGTGTTCTAATCATAATTTTATCTTGTTTGACTCCTTCATTAAGAGTAAGAATCTTCTTAGAGAAGTCTCTTCTTAAATTTACACAAAATTGCTTTCTCCATGTGAATGAGGATCAGAAACTGGAGATTGAATATGGTACATAAATGGAAAAAGATTGTTTGGTAGCAGAACACACCAACATCATATATGAGAGTTAAAAAATAAAATTAGACTTCCAATTACAGCAGCCATTTCTCCAAGTTTAATAACAAGATTCTAAGTTTTAGCATCCCATAATCTTAGAATTATGTAAAACATTTGGCTATTTAATATTGAAATATGAAATGTAAATGTAATAGTTACCATGAGTGATCATTGTACCTATAGAGATAACAACACAAGGTTTGGAAAAAGCTTAATTAACTCAGTCCAATATGTGCAATCTTTGAGTTGTTGGTCCTTGTGCATGATTTGTACAATTGTGAAATCTTAAAAAAAAAAAAAAGGACTACATTGATTCACTCTAAACTTAGTACTTATTAGCTATCCACTTAAAAAAATGTTCAACAAAATGGATGATATAAATGGAATACCATAACTTTTGGAGTTCTACTTTAAAGATATGTTTTTTTAATGAAAACATAAATACAACAATGAAAGAAGTCATGATGACATTATTAATAACTCTAAATAGGAATAAAATAGATGGATTTATTTCCTAATGTTATAAGAAACAATTGACAAGTTATCCGTTTGTTTTTTGTTTCTTTTTTCTTCTTTTTTATTTTTTATTTGTTTCCCTTATCTTGCAATATTTTTTCGTGGATTGGTAACTTCTGCAATCAAAGATTGAGGGGGCCTCCACACAATCATGGTTTGTAAATAGTCCAAGACCGGGCCTTGAAATGTAAGAGTACAGGAAAAATTGGCTGATTAATCTAGAGCATTTGTTTTATTTGTTCATCTTTAAAAGACCAACTCAATCTCGAATTAAATAAGAAATCAAAGTATTTTGGTTCTCATAAACCAATTAAGAAGTAGATTGATTCTGATTAGTCTTTCTACTTTATTACTATAGGCATGTCCTGTCCACGACACTTCTCACTATCCATGGGCTATAATATAAAAACAAATCAGGTTTGTGTTCTGAGCCGAACCGAATAAGTACGAAATCAAAAACATTCGTTGATTTTTTTTACTTTCTCTAAATCGAACCATCTTGAATTTTTTTTATTGTACGGTTCTGGAGATTGTTTGATATCCATACTGATAAGCCGAAATTACAACCATTTTTAAAGAGTTATTTTATATCTTTACATTATACATATATATTACTTATATCTTCATGTTAAATTAATTATAAATTTTATTATTTTTTAAAAATTAATATATAATACTACAATAAATATAATTATTTAAGAAAGCAAACAATTCCTTCCCCAAAAAGTAAACAATCATAAAAGATTAAAGTATTTATAGGATAATGATTTTACTCCCATGTAGAAAAGATCATTAAAATAAAGATTAAATTAATTAATTGACATGGTTAAAAATGAAATTTTATAGTTTATAAAACTTAGTAGATAATAGTACTTATTTTACTTATTAAAAAACTAATAATTAATAATAGTTTAAAATATTTATTGATTAATAATTTTAGGCCCATGTATTAATTAATTTTGGAAAACAAGTCAAACCAATACATATATAAATTAAAATAATTAAAAAAATAAATTAGGATGTAAATGATAGATCAAATATTTTCTATTCAACTTTACACACACAAACACAATAACTAAAAAGAAAAGAAAAACAAACAGAACAAGAAAAGAAAGAAGTAAGAAACGAAAAAAACACAGTTTGCGGGGAAGACGAAGAAGTGAAAATAGCTATGTCATTGTTTCAAAGACTGTTGCGGTTGGGGAACAATAACCCCGATCCTGAAATGGGAACACAACAAGCTCAACCGACTTGACATGGACGGCGTATAAATTTATCTTGCAACTTTTCTTTTAATTTGCTTTGGTCATGCTCTATCTATGGTATTGCCTGGGAATCTTCTCCTATTTGCAGCTTTTCTTTTAATTTGCTCATGCTCTATATCTTTTTCTGGGAATCGTTTTCTATTTGGGTTACTAGTATTAGGACAATATCACAACAGTCTTGGATTTTGGTTTTTGTGTTTTACTCGTAGGAGTGCGCTAGGCTATGATATCATAAAGAGTCGGATGAGATCTTCTATTCCAAAACCGTGTTTCATCTCTATTCCAACCGTGTGGATGATTGACACGTGTATTACACTTACCATATTAGAACCCCACAATTTATGCTTGATTTATGCTTGAAAATAAACATGGTAAGTATAATACACGTGTCAATCATCCACACGGTTGGAATAAGAGATGAAACACGGTTTTGGAATAAGATCCCATCCGATAAAGAGTTTAATATAAAAATAGGAAAAGTGATTTGATTTAATTGATACATCCTTGCAGTATATATATACACAAATATATAGATGTTACATGGGAAGAAATAAAAAATATCTATACATATCAATTCATGATTTCCTGGCTATAATGATTTTCTCCAAGATTTGTGGTCTGATGTGATTCTGCCCTAATACTAGGTAGATATTGGGGTGTTTGGCCTGTCATCTTTAGTATGATAAATAAATGTTTTCAATTATTATCTGTGAGCAACATCTTGCTTTTCTTAATGAGGATAATGTTTTATTTGGTATTGTTATTAACTCAGTTGCTTGATTTAAGTAGCTTACATTTTGTTAATGTATTTAATAGATTTAAGAGTTAATATAGACTTATAATTGTCTTTTTTTTAAGGATATAGCTCTAACGACGAAAAGTTGGTCTTGAAAGAATTTGAACAGCGGAGGGAAGCCTCAGTGAGAAAGAGATCATTTTTACAACAAAATGCAGTGAGTTCGCAGTCTTTTTGGTGAACAACATTGTGGTTGTGGTCTACGTGATAATGGTCTACGGGGGGTTTTCGTCAAAGTGTATCTCCACAAAAGATCGCATGCATACGTGATAATTTCAATTTTGATGTTGATGTACTTTGTGGGAATCGGTATCGCTATTTGGACAACATCGACGATGTTATAACAAATGAGATCAAATATTTATATAGTGTCGAGGAAAGAAAAACCATTAGCGGTTGACATTCTAGAGTTTACTCGAATAGTTTCTGAAATTTGCCGCCGGCACCAGCAAATCAGCAATTTCTCAAATCCCACCACAACAAACGATTCGACAATTTTTGGAATTCCACCATCATCAATTTCTAGAATCCCATAATGTTGGGAAATTTATTGTTTAGATTTTGATGAATGCCATGTAAAACTTAGACTAGAAAGTTGGCACCCCATTTTCCTTGTAATTTGTATTGTAATAGATAAATTTGTATGTATGAGCCGAGTCAAGTCGCCTATGCCTGGGAATACAAGAAGTCAATCAAGATCGGAATGAAGACTCATTGAGGAACAACCGAGTATGGCCAAGAGTAGAAGATCAAGGACTCGATCGAAGGAGTATCACCGAGATACAAATGTATGAAGAGTCAATCAAGTCAACCTGCCAAGTCTCAAGTTGAAGTGACATATGAGTCATCCATTGATTGGAAGCTAGCTCAAAGTCACCTGGGAATAAAGGATCAGATCAAGTCAAGACGATCAAAAGAATCCGCTGTACGTAAGTCAAGGAGTTTACTTAAATAAGTAATACTTCCATACTTGTCATGTCTAAAAGTGCTCGATGACTTAAACGTGCAAAAGGAATAAACCAATGGGAAGATCGCACCTCGTGTCGATTCTCAAAAGATGATCATTCATTTAATACGAGTAAATGTCAACATCAAGGATCGCAATAAGACAAGCCAACGAACACAAGTGATTTTTGAAAATCAGCCTATCTCTTCAACGGGCAGATTTTTGAAAATTCACTATAAAAAGCTGAGGAATCAATTTGAGAATGAGTTACCTGAACCTTGCATACCTGAGATAACAAGCATCATTCATACTGTAACCTGCAAGATATTCTCAAGTTATTCAAGCAAAATCCTCAAGCCTAAATCTCGAAGAAATCGATCCAACACTAAGCAGTGAAGGAAAGACAACTTCAAACTGTTGAAGAGGAAACTTTTGAAGAAGCAAAAGGGGTCTACTTTCCAAGGAGGATTGTAGAAAGGTTCAAGGTCGAACCAATCTCAAGTTATTGGAGGGCTTCGTGATCAATTCCAAGAAGCTTCCGAAAGTGAGTGAAGTAGTAAGCAAAGCCCGCCATGAAGAAGTAGCCGAGTCGGACGGGAAGCCGCTTGTGTGACCAAGGCATCTCCAGATCGAGTCCCAAAAGAACAAGTCACCGTGTGATCAAGACTTGTATCCGGGTGATAACGACTTTGTACTCGATCACTACTTAGTGGATTCCTCCGGGAGTTGGAGAAGAGATGAGTAGAAGAATTACCCCATCTTCGAACCTCTATAAAAATATTGTGTCATTTACATTTCAACATTTTATTTCTCGCATATCACTTTATATCTCATGATAATTTGCTATCCAACCGATAAGTAAATAAGTGCTAAAATCAAGTGTTTAAAAACAAATTAAATCAAATTAAAGGGTGTTAAGTCTTCCATTGAAAATCTCATCACAACCAAGTTAAGGTTTAGACTAAACAAATGAGTTATTCTATCAACAAATTAATCGAGTCCGTTGAGTGGCTAACTCTGTTGGTTAACTAACTTAGTTGTCCCTCAAGAACTTAGTTGTGTATTTAACTCGTAATATTTTAAAAGGACTAAAATTGAAAAGTTGGTAAGGTTTATTCAACCCTCCCTTCTAAACCTTACTCACACCCCCTTGGGACCTACACATAACCATCGCCAAGTGTCAATCTTAAGTCTGTCGAAATTTGACTCAAAGAAGTGAACACTCTTAAGCGGTCGTAAGCTTCCACATGAAGTTTCTAGTTGCAACATCTTTAGCATGCCTCTTGTACATCATAGCAATTGCTTTGTGGATTATGTTCACAATTAGAGGTATTTCATTTTTTAATAGTTTTATGTAATTTATTTTTTATTGTTTTTAATGTCTTATACTTTGTGAGAGGATGATTATGTTTTCTTTGGAAAAGCGAGATTTGGCGCATTTAGCGGCGACTTAGAGGTAATACTTTTTTAATAACTAGTAAGGTGAACATGCGTTGCACATGATCCAAATAAAACTTAATCAATTATAATTATTATTGTATAATTTTTGAAATTATTGTGAATATTGTTCATGTAATTTTGATTTTAACATAAAACCCACAAGATTAAAATTAAACTTATATACTTTGCATGAATTATATCTTCAAACGATGTGGATGAATACTTAATCTAATGAAAATTAAAATATGTTGAAAACTCTTAATATTTGAAAATATGTATCATTTATGACTTAAGTGAAATATAATAGAGATAAAAATACTTAACCATCCAAACTTTACCGATTTTTACACTTTACCCTCCAAACTTTAATTCATGACACTTTGCCCCCTGAACTATGAAAATCATTACACTTTACCCTATATGGACAATTTTGCCCCCATAATTTTATTATTTTATAACAATAGTTCTAGTTATCCTTTTAAACTCCAATTTGTGGCAAATTACTACATAATTATAAATTCATTGCATTATTCAATAAATATAAAAAATTGCTCCGTAATCAATTTATTTTTCGGATTTTCGAGAAATGAGAACCCTTATTTTCTGCCACTTGTTTTGTTCGTGACATTGTTACACCTACTTATGGCAACTCCAATGTATGGTTTGTGGTGAGGTTTATAAGGGAAAAACTGGTTTATATAAACCACACCCCATTGTGGGTAAATGGTTCATCTTGACATGGCAAAACTGGTTTATGTTTACAAACCGGTTTGTGGAGAAAGGGGAAAATGTAAACAAAAGTTGCGGAGAGCGATTGCACCGACGCTCCCATTGCTTAATGGCGATTCAAGGCCACGCGCGAGTGGGAGTTGATGAAAGACTCAAATCCCACTGCAATGACATCATTACATGGGGTCACTTTTTCAATTTTTCATTCTTTGTTATTATTGCATTAAAATATTAAAATTGTGATTGATAGTTGCACCTTTAATTTTCCTTCTTTTTTCCTTCTCATTAAAATTTTAATTTCTTTTTCCAATTGCATTAATATTTGTATATCATTTATAGTGTTTAAATTAAATATTTTGATTATTCTTATTGAATTTATAAAATTTTAATAATATTTTATCAAGTCATATGAAAAGATAAATTACAACAAATTTAAATTTGATATTTATTAATAAAAATTAAAATAAACATATTAATTAATAATTAAAGAAATATATATTTTTATACGGATATTAAGTAAATATATATAAAATAAATAAATATAGCATTAATAATTGTGAATTGACAATGAGGTCCATAAAAATGGTGGTAGAGGTTTATGGATTGTGGATAAAGGTTTATAAAATGTGTGTGATTTTCACTTTTGATGTGGCATTGATGTGGCGAGTGATGTGGAATATAAAAACTCGTGCATAAGGTTTTTGTGTGGTTTAAAGATTATGGATGCCCTTAGATCTAGTCTCTATTCGAGGTTTTAGGTGGATCGTGTTAGATTTCTAGCTTGTAAACTTAACATGAAATACTTCTTCAAAGATCTCATTCCAAGTAGGGGTGGCCAAATAGAACCAAAACTAGGTTCAATATCGAACCAAAACCGTGGTCAACGGTTCCTAAACCATAACCGTGGTCAATCGGTTCCAAAACCGAATCAAACCGTGTAGGCTGGTTCCGATTCCCGTTCCTAGGTCTCAAAAACTGTGGAACCGGCGGTTTTAACCGTCGGTTAGAACCATAATGGAACCATTTTTTTTAAGGTTAAAACCAACAATCTTGTTTTGGTAAATACATGCTAGAAGAAATGTTAAATGTTTATTATGATGTTTTATTTTTACAATTAGAGGTATTTCTTTTTTTTAATAGTTTTATGTAATTTATGTTTTTATTGTTTTAATTTTCATATACTTTGACAAAGGATGATTATGTCTTTTTTGGAAAAGCGGGAGGTTTGGTGCATTTGGCGGTGACTTAGATGTAATACTTTATTTTATCTATATGTATACAATATAACTTAATAATTTTATTGAAATAATAGATGGGGATGAATACTTAAACTATTATGAATTAAAATATGTTGAAAACTCTTAAAATTTGAAAATATTTAAGTTGCCACATCTTTAGCGTGCTTCTTGTATATCATAGCGATTACTTTGTGGATTATGTTCACAATTAGAGGTATTTCTTTTTTTTTTTAATAGTTTTATGTAATTTATGCTTTTATTGTTTTTATTGTCTTATACTTTGATCGAGAATGATTATGTCTTTTTTGGAAAAACGGGAGGTTATGTGCATTTGGCGGCAACTTAGAGGTAATACTTTATTTTGTCTATATGTATATAATATAACTTAATAATATTATTGAAATAATAGATGATTTTGTAAATAATAGATGAGGATGAATACTTAAACTAATATGAATTAAAATATGTTGAAAAATCTTAACATTTGAAAATATTTTAGTTGCAACATATTTAGCCTGCTTTTTGTATATCATAGCGATTGTTTTGTGGATTATGTTCACAATTAGAGGTATTTCTTTTTTTAATAGTTTTATGTAATTTATGCTTTATTGTTTTTAATGTCTTATGCTTTGATAGAAAATGTTTATGTCTTTTTTGGAAAATCGGGAGGTTTGGTGCATTTGGCGGCGACTTAGAGGTAATACATTATTTTATTTAGAAGTATATAATATAACTTAATAATTTTATTGAAATAATAGATGAGGATGAATACTTAAACTAACATGAATTAAAATATGTTGAAAACTCTTAACATTTGAAAATAATTTAGTTGTAACATATTCACTTTCTTCTTGTATATCATGGTGATTGCTTTTGGATTATGTTCACAAGTAGAGATATTTCTTTTTTTTTTTAATAGTTTTATGTAATTTATGTTTTTATTGCTTTTAATGTCTTATACTTTGGCAGAGGATGATTGTCTTTTTTGGAAAAGAGGGAGGTTTGGTGCATTTGGCGCGACTTAGAGGTAATACTTTATTTTATCTATATGTATATAATATAACTTAAAACTTTTATTGAATTAATAGATGAGGATGAATACTTAAACTAATATGAATTAAAATATGTTGAAAACTCTCAATATTTGAAAATATTTTAGTTGCACATCTTTAGCGTGCTTCTTGTATATCATAGCTATTACTTTGTGGATTATGTTCACAATTAGAGGTAATCGTGACTAGATTTGGGATAGTTTATGTTTCATTTGTTGTCTTGGTATTTGATTGATTCATCCGGTTTTGTGTTTGGTTTTTGTAGGATTTATCACAGCATTTGAGGAAAATGAGGACTTAAAAATACTTGGAAAGCGGAGGGAGGACCTCTGAGAAAAAGACGATTCTTACAAAAGAATACACCGAGGCTGCCCTCTTTTTAGTGAACAACGTTGCGGTGTATGTCATGATGGTTGGCATCGGGCTTTTCATTGGAGTTTATCTCCACAAAAGAACTCACGCCTACGTGATAGTTGCAATTTTGATGATAGCGTACATCTTGGGAATTACTCACGCTATCCGGACGACGTACAAGATGTTAGAACATTCGAGTTGGAGTATTTATTTAACTTGCGAATAAAGACAAACATTATCGACTCGCGTTCTACGGTTTAGATGAGGATGAATACTTAAATTAATATGAATTAAAATATGTTGAAAACTCTTAATATTTGAAAATATTTTAGTGGCAACATCTTTAGCGTGCTTCTTGTATATGATAACTATTGCTTTGTAGATTATGCTCACAATTAGAGGTATTTCTTTTTTTTAATAGTTTTATGTAATTTATGCTTTTATTGCTTTTACTTGTCTTATGCTTTGATAGAGAATGATTATCCTGCTTTTTGGAAAAGCGAGAGGTTTAGTGCATTTGGCGCGACTTAGAGGTAATACTTTATTTTATCTATAAGTATATAATATAACTTAATAATATTATTGAAATAATAGATGAGGATGAATACTTAAACTAATATGAATTAAAATATGTTGAAAACCCTTAACATTTGAAAATATTTTAGTTGTAACATATTTAGCCTCGCTTCTTGTATATCATAGCATATCATAACGATTGTTTTGTGGATTATGTTCACAATTAGAGGTATTTACTTTTTGAATAGTTTTATGTAATTTATGTTTTTATTGCTTTTAATGTCTTATACTTTGATAGAGGATGATTGTCTTTTTGAAAAGAGGGAGATTTGGTGATTTTGGCGGCGACTTAGAGGTAATACTTTATTTTATCTATATGTATATTATATAACTTAAAATTTTTATTGAAATAATAGATGAGGATGAATACTCAAACTAATATGAATTAAAATATGCTGAAAACTCTCAACATTTGAAAATAGTTTAGTTGCAACATCTTTAGCATGCTTCTTGTATATCATAGCGATTACTTTGTGGATTATGTTCACAATTAGAGGTAATTGTGACTGGATTTGGGATAGTTTATGTTTGATTTGCGTCTCGGTATTTGATTGATTCATCCGGTTTTGTGTTTGGTTTTTGTAGGATTTATCACAGACGAGGAAAAGGAGGACTTAAAAATATTTGAAAAGCGGAGGGAGTACCTCTGCGAGAAATAGACAATTTTACAAAAGAATACACCGAGGCCGCCCTCTTTTTTGTGAACAACGTTGCGGTGTATGTCATGATGGTTGGCAACGGGCTTTTCATTGGAGTTTATCTCCACAAAGAACTCACGCCTACGCGATGGTTGCAATTTTGATGATAACGTATATCGCGGGTATTACTGCCGCTATCCGGACAACATACAAGATGTTAGAACATTTGAGGTGGAGTATTTATTTAGCTTGCGAAGAAAGACAAACATTACTTTTGTCGTAATTGAAATATGGTTTTACTTTTGTAAGTCCACTTACGTCCCCATCCTTAAAATGTAAGTCCACTTACGTCCTCATCCCTAAAATATAAGTAGGAATTCAGTCATTAAAATAAAATAGAGATAATTTCATGTTTGGAAGGAAAAAGTTATGTGCCTTAGGGGCCGTTTGGTTGAATTTAGCTAATGGGCTTGATTATTTCCATTCCAATTTTTGACCTTATCCAATGGATATAATTGTAATAGCCACCCATTTATAAAAATATTATTAATATTTTAGAATAAATATAATAAATATATATAGTATAATAATTCTAGTTTATATACATATTCTCAAAATACTTGAATTTCATAAATTTAATCTGTTACAAGAATTTATTTATAATTTAATTCATCAACCAAAAGTTTTATTACGTTAAACTAAAACTTACATTAATTAAACTCAACTAGAAACATGTAGATAATTAATACTTGTTTTCATTAATACATGGCTTAATTAATAGTTACATTAATTGAACTCCACCTAATTATCTATATAAAATAGCCTTACCCCATTTGAAATGTTGCAGAAAAAAGGTGAGTTTAAAATTATAGTTTACGGTAATTTAATCACAAATGTTAGAGAGAGTTTTATATATTCATATATAATATATTTAATAAAGGTTTGTTTATATATATATATATATATATATATATTATGTTATGTGTGTGTACGTGTGTGTGTGTGTTCATGTATTTATATAATTATATAGATAGTGTGTATGTAGGAATATATATATATATATATATTTGTGCATGTGTGCGAAAGATATATATGTGTGTGTGAGTTATATATCTATATGTATATAATAGTGTTATGTGTGTAAATAAATAAGAATAGAAATTATACTTTAATTTATTTTCTATTCTCTTTATGTGTGGGTGTGTGATTTATATATATATATATATATATATATATATATATATGGTGTTTTAGACAATTTTAGAGTGTATTAATTTAATTTATATAACTCCCAATTTACGAAGGATTCTTATGGATGTATACATTTTCTTAATAATCTAGTTTATCTATATTATTTTCCCATTATTTTACATATCTAAAATATTCATATTACTATTTTCTTATGCGAGATCAATATTATCGACTTATAATATTATTAATCTTAAGGTTCTAAGATTTAGAGAGTCTAAGAAAAATTATTTTATTTCCATAATAGGAAACGAGGATAGTGAGGAGATCTAGGAGTTTAAGGCATATCAACACACAATTTACATCCAATAATTTCTTCTATTTCAAGGTGGGAATTTTTACTATTTGTTCTTGTTAAATATTATGATTGTTTACATTAATGTTTAAAATGCACATGCTATGTTCTCATGAGTTTCGCTCAACGAATTCTATGATTCCAAGGTTCAAGTTACATGGGCTTTATGCCCTAGGAACTCTAAGATTCAAGTTATATGAGCTTTATGCTCTAGGAACTCTAAGATTCAAGTTACATGAGCGTATTGCTCTAGGAACTCTACGATGCTATGATCTATATATGATTTTATGATGCTATGATGCTAAGATGCTATGATTATGTTGCAGATTTTTCATTAATGTGATGCATGAATTTTATTTAGCTTGAATAAATATAATTTCCCATTGAGTAATTGTTTTACTCACCCCATGGTATTCTCACGTTTTTCAGATGGAGCTTGGCAGGGCGAAGGCGAGGAGGAATGATGTGGCCAAATTCTAAATTCATAAAATAAATAAATAAATAAATTATTAAGTCTAGAACCCACTTTGGACGATTTGAATAATTTGTTAGTTAAAATTCTATTGTCTTGCTTTTATGAATAATATTTTCTTTTATTTAATTATTAAATTTCGCTTCCGCATTAAATTTGTCATTTAGTATTAAATTTATATGTTTTTTTTTATCTTAAATAATTTATTTTTGCAAACTCCATTTTTGGGTGTAACGTCCCAAGTTATTTTATATTTTTATTTAATATAAAATTATTCATATAAAAAAAAATGGGCGTTACGAATGTGGTATCAGAGCGTGTCCGCTTCCGAAGACTCGCCAAAAACAAATATATATTAAACTTTCAAATAGAAAAAAATAATCACCACAAATCATCCACCCCTACTTCGCAAATCTGCTCCAACAAGGTACATATTTTCATATTAATATTTGTCATTACATAATAATTGCTATGGCATCCATGATATCACGATAACAAACTATGCATATTATCTATTATTTACATTAAATTTATTTATACTACAAGTTCATAATTGATACAAATAGTAGTTGAAGGATATGCCAATTAGGACAATAAATAATTAATATAGAAATGCTTTAAACTTTAAGTTCGAACATTTTCTCTCAATTGTTAGGAAAAGTTGTAGACAAAGACTCATATGAGCATGTAAGTTACAAGACATCAAAATCAGTTGAATCATCTTAGAATCGGGACTATGTGAACTAGAGTAATTAGAAGCTTAATATTTTTTAAAAATGATCTATTTTTTTTTTTGAATAAATATGGTGATGAAAAAAAAACAAAACATTTAGCATGAATAAGAGATTTATAAAATAAAAAGTTTAATTTTTATTCTAATTTTTTTATTGACTTATGCATTATTGTTACTTTATTTTTGATAATGCGTTTAAATACTAATACTAAGATACAAACATTTTCGTAAAAGGAACCAATGGCCCCTCGGACACGAGGTCAAAATAACGATAACGATGATGGAAATGGGAATGATAATGGCAATAGAGATGGGCAAGATTTAATTGCCAATTTAGTTATCTTTTCTTCAAGGGTTTGCTCAAGGGCAAATGGCTCAAAACAACCAAAACCCAGTCAATCAAGGCAACCAAGTAGTGGAACAATTTCGACGCTACCAACCCCCAAGGTTCAACGGACGAGATGGCCCTGCATTCGTTGAGGAGTGGTTGCGCTCGTTAGAGAGGATATTTTCACATATAGCATGCACTGATGCACAAATGATATCATGCGCTGTATTTCAATTCACTGAGGATGCTGATCACTGGTGGGAGGCGTATTGGAGGACAAGAACTGAGGGAGAGCGAAATTCTTTAACATGGATAGAGTTCAAGGAAGTGTTAATGAACAAGTATTTTCCGCAATCTTATAAAGATCGTAAAGAGGCAGAATTCTTGGAGCTCAAGCAGGGGGGATTATCGGTGGTTGAATATGAGCGAAAGTTTAACCAGTTGTCCCGTTATGCCACACATCTTGTGGACACTGATCAGAAAAAGGCAAGAAGATTTGAGAAGGGCTTGCGCCCTGAGGTTGGAGGTATACTCGCTGGTCAAGGAGCAATGACTTATTCTGATGTTGTTGAACGAGCACAAAGGTAGCCACTGTTTGAACATGGATGGAGGAAACCGGAAGCCCGTTGAAGTTCAAGGAAAGAGAAAATGGGAGGCCCCAATCGGTTTAAAGGCAATGTTCGGAATAAAGAAACCAAGAAAAATGTGAACACAAGTCCTAGTGGCCAAATGGATAAACCACTTTGTGTTGAATGCGGAAGAAATCATAGGGGGGAGTGCCTATTCGGAAAAGGGAGATGCTACAGATGTAAACAACCAGGGCACCAAGCACATAGTTGCCCTACATACCCTGGAGAAAACTCAGGAAAGAACATTCAGGTACCCGCAGGGAAAGGACGAGTGTTTGCTCTGATGCAACAAGAGGCTGATCAAGAACCAAACACTATGACAGGTATGATGATGATATTTGAAGTTCCTGCGCTTGTATTGTTTGACACTGGTGCTACAAACTCATTCATATCTGCTGCGTTTCATAATAAAATTAAGAATAAGAGTGTTACAATAAACATGCCCCTTGAAGTTAGCATACCTTCTGGAAGAACGTTAGTGATTAATGAATTGTCTAAGGACGTAAAATTAGAAATTTGTGGAAGGAACTTAGTAACAGATTTACACATCATAAGCATGAAAGATTTTGACGTAATATTAGGAATGGACTGGCTCAGCAAGAATCGAGCAAGTATTGAATGCCATAAAAGGGAGATAATTTTTCGTTAGCCAGGGAAAGATGAGTTTACTTTTTATGGAGCAAAGTCTAGCACTATACCTAGAGTGGTGTCGGCTATGAAGGCAATGAAAATATTAAGGAAAGGAAATGGTCAAGGGTACCTAGTGAGTATAATAGGCTCCAAATCTATAGAGTTGAATTTCAAAGATGTTCCGATTGTGAGGGACTATGGGGATGTCTTTCTAGAAGACCTTCCAAGAATTCCACCAGGATAGACAAGTGGAGTTCACAATAGACTTAGTACCGGGAGCAAAGACTTGTGATCAAAAGCACCATACGAGAATGGCACCAAAGGAGTTACAAGAGTTGAGGGTGCAACTACAAGAGTTATTGGATAAGAAATTTATTCGACCTAGTGTCTCGCCCTGGGGAGCACCAGTATTATTCGTTAAAAAGAAAGATGGGTCAATGAGGATGTGCATTGATTACGAGAGAACTTAATCGACTCACGCTTAAGAATAAGTACCCGTTACCAAGAATAGAGGACTTATTTGATCGATTAAAAGGAGCAAGTATATTTTCAAAAATTGATTTAAGATCCGCTATCACCAATTAAAGATCAAAGAAATCGATATACCTAAGACTCGCATTTAGGACTCGATATGGACATTACGAGTTCGTTGTAATGCCATTTGGTTTAAGTAACGCACCACCGTATTCATGGATCTCATGAATCGGGTTTTCCATCCGTACTTGGATCGATTCGTTATAGTATTCATTGATGACATACTAGTATACTCAAAGAATAAGAAGAAAAACACGAAGAACATTTGAGTATTGTCTTTGAAACACTTCGCAGGGGAGAAATTGTACGCGAAGTTCAAGAAGTGTGAGTTTTGGGCCGGATCGAGTGGTATTTCTAGGTCATGTCGTAACAACAAATGGAATAGAAGTTGACCCTAAGGTTAGGTTGAAAATGATGATCGGAAGGCACCTACGAATGCAAATGAAGTTCGTAGTTTCCTAGGCTTAGCAGGTTATTACAGGAGATTCATAGAAGGATTCGCAAAGATTGCAGCGCCCATGACCAGATTGAAAAGGAAGGGTGAGAAGTTTCAATGGTCCGAAAAGTGCGAGAAAAGTTTCCAGGAGCTAAAACAAAGACTAACCTCGGCACCGTACTAACTATTCCAGAAGTGTCAGAAGGATTCATCATCTATAGTGATGCGTCGAAGCAAGGGTTGGGTTGCGTCCTAATGCAACAAGGTAAGGTTGTTGCCTATGCCTCAAGACAACTGAAGAAACATGAGTTGAATTATCCTACCCATGATCTAGAACTAGCCGCAGTAGTTCATGCCTTAAAGATTTGGCGACACTATCTGTATGGAGGAAAATGTGAGATCTATACAGATCATAAGAGCCTAAAATATTTCTTCACTCAAAAGGAGTTGAATATGAGGCAAAGAAGGTGGTTAGAATTGGTGAAAGACTATGATTGCACCATTCACTATCACCCTGGTAAAACAAATGTAGTTCTTTGATGCCTTGAGTAGAAAACAAAGAGGAGAATCGCGGTCTACTCACTCAAAGAAGAACAATTAGTAAGAGAATTTCTTTGGTGAGAATCGAAGTTGTGACATCACCTGGACAAACAGAGAAAATGTTGGCGGTATGGTAATACAACCATCCTTCGAGAAAGGATAAAGGAAGCCCAAACCAATGATGGTTTTTTGTGCAAAATGAGGAGTCAAGCCATTGATGGGAGCATTAAGGGTTTTCGATTGCTGCGATGGTGCTTTAACCTATGAGGGTAGATTATGTGTTCCGAAGGATGAGGAATTGAGGAAAGAAATCCTCGAAGAAGCCCATTGTACTCCATATCGCTCACCCAGGAGGTACAAAATGTATCGAGACTTAAGAGAGATCTTTTGGTGGCGGGGTATGAAGAGGAGCATAGGAAATTTTGTTGAGAAGTGTTTGACATGCCAACAAGTGAAGATTGAACACCAACGGCCATCGGACTACTTAAACCATTGGATATCCCGAAATGGAAGTGGGAGAATATATCAATGGATTTTGTCACCGGATTACCTCGGTCACCAAAAGGAAATCAGGCTATTTGGGTTGTAGTTGATCGATTAACAAAATCGCTCATTTTCTCGCCTATGAAAATGACCTACAACATGGACTAAAGATGCCCGCATTTACATCGGGGAAATTGTGAGGCTACGGTGTTCGATTTCGATAGTGTCGGATAGAGACACAAGATTTACTTCAAAATTTTGGAGAAGTTTACAATTAGCCATGGGAACTAAATTGAAATTTAGTATCGCATATCATCCACAAATGATGGTCAATCTGAAAGGACTATCCAGATTTTGGAAGACATGCTACGAGCATGTGTCTTGGACTTTGAAGGAAGTTGGGAAGTATACTTGCCATTAGTAGAATTCGCCTACAATAATAGTCATCAGACGACGATTGGAATGGCTCCCTACGAGGCATTGTATGGGAGAAGGTGTAGATCACCTATATACTGGGATGAAGTTGGTGAGAGAAGAATTTTGGGACCAGAGATCGTGGAACAAACGGTGAAAGTTATTGAAAAGATCAAAGAAAGGATTAAAGTAGCACAGATCGACAAAAATCGTATGCGGACAAAAAAAAAGGAGGAAGGACATACGATTCAATATCGGAGAGAAGGTATTCTTAAAAATTTTACCAACTAAAACCATCAAGTAGATTTGGGAAAAAGGAAAATTAAGACCAAGATATATTGGTCCATTTGAGATTCTAGCCCGAGTTGGAGATTTGGCCTATAAACTAGCTCTACCGCCACAACTTGCCTCTGTTCACAATGTCTTTCATGTTTCAATGTTGAGAAAATATGTACACGATCCGAGCCACATTATCAACTACTCAGGATTGGAGATCAATAGAGACCTATCGTATGAAGAAGTACCAATAGCCGTGTTAGATCGTAAGACACACACACTAAGAAATAAAGATATCAACCTTATTAAAGTTCAATGGAGTCGTCACGGACAAAACGAGACAACCTGGGAAAGAGAAGACGAGGTGATGACTAAGTACCCTGAATTTCTTAAACGATGTTAGTAAGTTAAATTTTGAGGACAAAATTTTTCTAAGTGGGAGAGGATGTAATAGCCACCCATTTATAAAAATATTATTAATATTTTAGAATAAATATAATAAATATATATAGTATAATAATTCTAGTTTATATACATATTCTCAAAATACTTGAATTTCATAAATTTAACGGTTACAAGAATTTATTTAAAATTTAATTCATCAACCAAAAGTTTTATTACGTTAAACTAAAACTTACATTAATTAAACTCAACTAGAAACATATAGATAATTAATACTTGCTTTCATTAATACATGGCTTAATTAATAGTTACATTAATTGAACTCCACCTAATTATCTATATAAAATAGCCTTACCCCATTTGAAATGTTGCAGACAAAAAGGTGAGTTTAAAATTATAGTTTACGGTAATTTAATCACAAATGTTAGAGAGAGTTTTATATATTCATATATAATATATTTAATAAGGGTTTGTTTATATATATGTATATTATGTTATGTGTGTGTACGTGTGTGTGTGTGTTCATGTATTTATATAATTATATAGATAGTGTGTATGTAGGAATATATATATATATATATATATATATTTGTGCATGTGTGCAGAAGATATATATGTGTGTGTGTGAGTTATATATCTATATGTATATAATAGTGTTATGTGTGTAAATAAATAAGAATAGAAATTATACTTTAATTTATTTTCTATTCTCTTTATGTGTGTGGGTGTGTGATTTATATATATATATATATGGTGTTTTAGACAATTTTAGAGTGTATTAATTTAATTTATATAACTCCCAATTTCTGAAGGATTCTTATGGATGTATACATTTTCTTAATAATCTAGTTTATCTATATTATTTTCCCATTATTTTACATATCTAAAATATTCATATTACTATTTTCTTATGCGAGATCAATATTATAAGACTTATAATATTATTAATCTTAAGGTTCTAAGATTTAGGGAGTCTAAGAAAAATTATTTTATTTCCATAATAGGAAACGAGGATAGTGAGGAGATCTAGGAGTTCAAGGCATATCAACACACAATTTACATCCAATAATTTCTTCTATTTCAAGGTGGGGAATTTTTACTATTTGTTCTTGTTAAATATTATGATTGTTTACATTAATGTTTAAAATGCACATGCTATGTTCTGCGAGTTTCGCTCAACGAATTCTATGATTCCAAGGTTCAAGTTACATGGGCTTTATGCCCTAGGAACTCTAAGATTCAAGTTATATGAGCTTTATGCTCTAGGAACTCTAAGATTCAAGTTACATGAGCGTATTGCTCTAGGAACTCTACGATGCTATGATCTATATATGATTCTATGATGCTATGATGCTAAGATGCTATGATTATGTTGCAGATTTTTCATTAATGTGATGCATGAATTTTATTTAGCTTGAATAAATATAATTTCCCATTGAGTAATTGCTTTACTCACCCCATGGTATTCTCACGTTTTTCAATGGAGATTGGAGATCGGGACGAAGGCGATGAGGAATGATGTGGCCAAATTCTAAATTCATAAAAT
Source organism: Rehmannia glutinosa (assembly GCA_016081115.2). NCBI lineage: Eukaryota > Viridiplantae > Streptophyta > Magnoliopsida > Lamiales > Orobanchaceae > Rehmannia > Rehmannia glutinosa. The sequence continues at coordinate 61,251 of JABTTQ020000423.1, read as the reverse complement.
AAATAAATAAATAAATTATTAAGTCTAGAACCCACTTTGAACGATTTGAATAATTTATTAGTTAAAATTCTATTGTCTTGCTTTTATGAATAATATTTTCTTTTATTTAATTATTAAATTTAAACTTCGCATTAAATTTGTCATTTAGTATTAAATTTATATGTTTTTTTATCTTAAATAATTTATTTTTGCAAACTCCATTTTTGGGTGTAACGTCCCAAGTTATTTTATATTTTTATTTAATATAAAATTATTCATATAAAAAAAAATGGGGCGTTACAATAATATGGCCCAATAATCATTTTGATTGAAGGATTGGGTTGTTGGATTGGTTTGGGTTTAGTAATAAAGTGTTTGGTTGAACTTAAGTAATAATGGCCAATACATTGTTATATTACATATTTTTCCTTGAACTTATTATGACTATTCCACATTTGTCCCTCTTTCTACACTTGTGTCTTCCTCCTCCAGCCACATTTATTTTGGTCGACCAAATGATTCATCTGTTACCAAAGAACTCTATTTACTCCCAACCTGAAACCCTCCGAGAGTGTCATTGAACAACCATTTTTGCATCCGACGAGATAAATTGGACCCGAGGTTAGTCTTCCATTCTTCCACCCGTTTGGTTTATTAGATTCTTGTTTATTTTTTTACATGATTGTTCCTAAAGATCACCGTTTCGTGATTTTTCGGTTTTGAGATTTCTTTCATTTTTGTATAATCAAATCCCTACCGGCGTGAAATTTTCACGTTGCATATACTTCACGTTGAAAGTAAGAAAATTTACTGTGCAAGTAAGAGTATCAATTTCCATCTACTTGTACTTCATTTTTTTATTTTTAGTATAAATCATTTCCGTGCATTATATTTATATATATACACATTGATGCTCACAATGTTGTTTTTTATTACATAATTTTAGTGATGTTCAATTTCGCTTGATTTGTTGTTTGTTTCGATTCTGTAGTTCGGTTTCATAGGGTATCAACGTGATACTATGCAAACTTATGAAATGTGATAATGTATCTTTGTTTGTTGTTTGTATTCCAACCTAAAAAAATATGTTTTCTAGAGAAATATGTTTGTCAAATGTTGTGATCCTAGGATGATTCGTGTAGTTGTTAGAATACTCAATTTCTGTTTTTAATATATGTGGTATGTGTAGTGTCCCCAAGCAACTCAAACTCAACTAGTCGGTCATACCGAGAAAGTCCACTTGTTAGGCATTAAAGTACCATTAAAGACATCGTGGACTGAGAAAATCCTGGCCGTAGATTTCACAATTGTCCCAGACGTTGATTTTTTTGTGATTAAGATGCTTAATTTTATATATAAACTAGAATAACCGACCTACGAAATAGACACTATGTTGTAAAATTAATTCTAAAATTTAAATAACGAAAACATTGCAGGATCGTAGGTGTGATTTCTTTGAGTGGCCATATTCTCGGTTGACAAACGGACACATTCCCGGTTTTGTCATGGATCTCATCGAACAAGTTTTGAAATTGATTTGGGGGCTCTTCGTGCTGGAGTCGTTGTACCATTTAACACGTTATTGACCACTTCGGTGAATCCTTCCGTGTATTCTCCGTTGCCTGTCTTTCTCAAAAATATTAACCCAATCATTGTAAAATGGCCAGGACTTGAATCTCATAAGCGAACGTTTGCATCAACCTACAAAATTTGGATTGAAAATAAATTCAATTTCATCACAAAGCAGACAAAAAATAAGAGAACAGACCTATAAAATCCAAAACTTCAATTTCATCACAAAATGTCAATTAGGTCCTATTTTTATGATATTACAATAGTTAAAAAATAAGTAACCACCAAATTTAACTTATTACCTTTACGTAGTCAGCCCACGCCTCGTCGTGCGCCTCAATCATTTTCGTAGTGTCATTCCGGCCTATACCACTGGCGTGATAACATTGAGACGAGACTCCCATAATCCTTCTTCCACACATGGATTTTGGAATTGATGTGTGGGATCCCTTTAAGATCGATGCAGGTAGAGCCTTTGCCATTTCTTGTTCTAATGCTTGTAGATACCCAATCTTAAACCCATTTTCGGACTTCCATCCGATAATAACAATTTCCTTCAAAGCTACAACCAAAATCTCTTCTTCTCGGCGACTCCAACTTCTTTAACCCTTGTCATTCCTTTTACATGCGCGTTTGGTGCCTTTGCAAGTGAAACCCTCCGTTACGACCACCTAATAAAAACTTTAATAAAATCCACACAATCTCAAACCGGTTATGCGAGAATACCGTGGTAGATAGTTCACATCCATACAATCATACATACAAATCCAATACAAATCCAAACATAGGATAGCAAGTAACTTTCACGAAAAGAATCGGCAGTTAAATTATCAAAGACAAACATTACTAATGAAAATACCCAAACATAGGATAAATTTAATGTAATACCATCAAGCCAAAATATTTAGTTCGGACAAATAAAGTTATTAAAGAGATAATTTACCAATGTTAATATAACCTAAAGCTTCACTTAAAACTATCTAATAGTTGTATGTTATAACCATATAGCAACCTATAATTAAATAGCAACCAATTTCACATATTTCAAAATTTGACACGTTTGTAAAACTGTAAAAGACACAACAATTGCTTCATTCAATAAATAATTACTTAATTAAATGACTCTATTAAAATAAAAAATAAATATACAAGATATATTAATCTGATTCACATTAATCAAAATTATATTTATATATGGTTACAATTAATCTATACAAAAAAATAATCTGATAATGGATAACAATCAAATTTGCACATTTCAAAATAGTTTCAGACAAATTAACGTATTAAAGAGATAAATAATTTATTTTAATATAACTTAAAAGTTCTCTTAAAACTACTAAATATATGTATGTTACAACCATATAGCAACCTCTAATTAAATAGCACCCAATTTCACATATTTCAAAATTTTACAGGCTTATCAAAATGTAAAAGAAACTGCAGTATTGATTAAGTTCATTTAAAATGTTTTAACCATATGTAAATTATAACTACTCATAAATTGATGTTTCAGTTACAATTCATTCCAAAAGCAACATAGAGTTAAATAGTATACAATTTCACACGTTTCAAAAATCCTTACGCATTCCAAAATCTAAATAAAAGAGCATCTGATTTAACCTAATTTAAAGCCCAATAGTATATGTTAGTTATAATTATTAATTAAAGAACAACATCATTACAAACAACTTTATTTCACATATTACAATTACATCTTCCAAAACAGTGTTCAGACAAATCAACTTATTAAAGAGATAAATAATTTGTTTTAATATAACTTAAAAGTTTTCTTAAATAATAAATATTTGTATGTTACAACCATATATCAACCTCTAATTAAATAGCACCTAATTTCACATATTTCAAAATTTTACACGTTTATCAAAATGTAAAAGAAACTGCAATATTGATTAAGTTCATTTAAAATGTTTTAACCATATGTAAATTATAACTACTCATAGATTGATGTTTCAGTTACAATTCATTCCAAAAGCAACATAGAATTAAATAGTATACAATTTCACACGTTTCAAAAGAAAGAGCATCCGATTTAACCCAATTTAAAGCCCAATAGTATCATTAGTTGTAATTTAAAAAACAACGTCATTAGAAACAACCGTATTTCACTTATTCCAATTACATCTTCCAAAATAGTGTTTTCTTACTACATCTGTTTTTTATATAAACTCGTGCTAAATTTATGAGTGAAGTTTTCCAACAAGTTTTACACTAGATATGTTTCTATACTCTTATTTCATTTATCTAAGCAGCAAGTTCATCCAATACATCAAAATTGTCTGTAAAATCTAAACAAAAACTTTTTCACCTAAACACTTCAATAGAAAATCAAGTAAAGTAGAGTAAGAAGGAGCAGTTTATTGCAACTATGTTCAGTTTTAGGCTGGACACATAATGATATTGTTGAAATTGAAGGAGCAAGAGCGACCAAGTCAACTGTGATTTCCAGCAAGTGGCCGAGGAGCACTAATGCAGCAAATGGTTAGTTTTCTTATATTTTTAACACATTAAATTAATATAATTACCTTCTGTGTTAAATCATTTAGAATACATAAAATCAACAAAACACTTTCACATAAATTTATGTGTTGTAGAGTAAGAAGCAGCAACCATTTCAAGTGTTTAGTTTAACACGGTTGGACACATAAGGATATAGTTGAAACTGAAGGAGCAAGAGAGAAATGAAGCTTACCAAGTCAACTGTCATCTCCTAAGCGGCGGCAAAAGAGCACAAATGCAACAACTGCTAAGTTTTCTTATTTTTAATACAATTAAATTGAATTATTTACCTTTTATGTTGGATTATTTGGAATACATAATTTTTATTATAGTTCAAAATCATTAGCTATAGATCTACAATATTAGCAATTTATTCATGCATATGAGAATTTTTTTGTTATATTAAAAAAATTGATAAAAAATTCTTTCTATATATGCAAAATATCTACAATGTAGTGTTTACTGATTTAGAAATATAGAAATAGTACCTATTATGTAATGTTTAGCTAGGGTTTTTTTTTTGGTAATTTTGAAAGTTATCGATTTATTTTTACTGTTTGTACGTTAATATAATAAAAATACGAAAATTTCATATGTATGATCATGTATATAGTCATTTATTCACCCTTGAGTACAGACTGATTCTGAGGAAAAGTGAGATACTCTCCAAACTCCACCAACCAATCTTGTGTCTTATCATACGCACCTAATTTCGGATGTGCCACATTTTTATACAATATCTGCAAGAAACTTAGAATCATCAATACACGAGATTTACACAAATATCAATATCCAAGATAAAACTATTAGAGTATACCTTATTTTTGCTTTTAGGCCAATGCACTGGATCCCATAATCATCATGTGAAAACAGAACAAGACAAACGATGTACCAATTTAGGACAACTCCTCTCGTGATATCTATAACTCTGCAACCTTCCTGTGGCAATTTCAATGTCTATGCAAGGAATGTAATTATGCTTGCTTCTTGTGTTGCATAATTAACAAGTATACTATTTTTTTGAATCAAACAGTGGACCCAATTTCTTCTTATTTGGTTTTCTTGAGCCTCCATTATCTTCATCAATATTATCCTGATACAAGTCTTCTGTATTACCCAAATCAATATCTTTTTCTCCAGCTTCATTTAAATTGCACTGTCCACATCCATAGAAAGAAAAAAATTTAATGTTATCTTCACGTACCAGATAAAAGGTTTTGCTATCATGTGCACAAAAAAATTATGAATGTTAATAATATATTCAAAAAATTATGAATAAAAAATATAAAAATTAATTTCCTTAAAGAATTTTGTATTTCAAAAATAGTATTAAAATATTTCAGATCTGATTATTTTGTAAGATACAAAATAAAAATATTATGGATTTTAAATTATTTGTTCTGAAAATCTATATTTTACATTCATTCATTCCATAAAAATTATGTATTTTGAATAAACATATTAAATAAGAGTGCACATTCGGTCGGAATCGAACCGACCGAACTTTCGGTTAACCGAAAATTCGGTTTGCTTAAAATGGCAAACCAAAAACCGAACGGAACTGCTCGATTCGGTTTAGTTTTCGACCAAAATTTGTTCGGTCAGTTCGGTTCAGTTTCCAGACCGAATTGTAATGAAAAATTTAAAAAAAAATCTGCATGCGATTTGAATTACAATTACAAGGTCTGCCTGCATGCGATGCAACATCAACAAGTCTGCCTTATCGGAGTTTGAAAGGAGTTCGTCGAGGTCGTCGGGTCGAGCGGCGGAGTGGTTTCTTTCTTCGAGTTTGACAGATGTCGTATAGGACTAAGGAAAGAACTTAGAAAGTTTCTACCCCTTTTAATCTTTCAAACTTCAGTCAATCAGTCTTCTTAAATCTTTAAAAAAAAAGCACTTTTTTAAGTAAGGAAAAAAGTACTTTTTTGAAAAGAAAAACACTTTTTTTAAAAGGTGTAGCCCAACCCTCTTCGTCTCTTCCTTTCAACAAATCAACAATACTTATTAAAAGAATTAAATATATAAAAACTTCGGTTTTTCGAACGGTTCGGTCAACCGGTCCTCCCCATATAAACCGAAACCGAAAACCGAATTTGGCCAAACTACAAACCGAACACCGAACCGAAATTTTGGGTTCGGTTTTGATCCAAATCGAATGGTCGGTTTTGGTTCGGTGCGGTCGGTTAACCCGAACTATGCACACTCCTAATATTAAAAATAACTCATATCTGAAAGATTTATAAGATCCAAAAAAAATATTAATGATCTTAAATTACTATTCTAAAAACCGATTGTATTTAATTAACTTTCAGATCTATAATATTAAAAAGAACTTTAATGAATGTTAAATGAAAAAATTACAGATCTGAAACAGAATAGTCATTTTTCGTGTGATAAAGTTTCTAGGTTGATTTTCGAACAAAATATATAACGCATGCGTCAAGAAAACATATAAAATATGTTGATCCCGAAAAAATATCGATCTGGATTAGAAAACAGCGATCTAACTTTTGTTCTTAAGAAATCGATTAAAAAATCGATCTCGAGTTTTTTTTTGTTTTTAAAACCACAATATCAATATATAAGTTAGTATTCGTGGTCTACAATTCAAATCTTCCATTAAAATGTTTACAAGAAAACGATGCATCTATTTTTTTATTCTTAAGACACCGATTAAAAAAAAAAAGCAGATCTGAATTTTTTTGTTTTAAAAACCCCAATATCAATATATAAGTTAGTATTCGTGGTATGAAATTCAAATCTTCCATTAAAATATATTCCAATACCCTAAAAATCGTGAGAAAATTCAGATCTATCATTTTGTTGTTCGATTTTGGAAAAAATATATTACATGTATGAAATCGATACATATCAACTAATAAATAAACATATAAAATAGTAGTAGGGAATAATTACCGATTTGAAGGCAAGAAAAATCGCATAACCAAAATATTTGGGTGAGTATGACATAACAAAATTTATGTCTTCTACCATGCTTTTATGTCTTCTACCATGCTCGAAAATTTGGGATTCGAACATATTAAATGGATTAAACAAATTTTCTTGCCTCTATTTTTGTTGAGAGAGATTTTTTTGGGTGAGAGTTGTGACGCCCACCCTTATTACTACTACTGGAGAATATATAAATAGAAAAACTCGGCCACAAACTCTATTTAAAACGTGCAAATTTTTTTTCTTTTTGTTTCCTGCGACATTTTACCAACAAACAAGTAAAATCACTTTAGCTATAAGATAAGGACAAACCGTGTCCATAAACAAAAGAGGTAACTAACCCAATAATTAAATACAATGCACATCCACGTGACCAAACACATAACCCACAACACCCAGCTATCTACATGTACGTATTTACATTAGCGTTTTCAAAAGATGGTACAACCCTAAAGCAAAATATAATACATGACCAAAAAGAAAGGTGACCCCTCAACATAGCCCAAAAGGTCGTCATCTATGTACATTGTCCTCGGTAACTTGTAGGAGCTCCAACAAACCTACCCAAGAAGGGCAGGGAAATCCATCTTCACCGACTCACCTACAATGCATGAACTACATTAGCTAAAGTTCAATAAGTAAAAATCATGCATATCAATGAAATGATACGAAACACATAGGTAATTATATCCAAGATACTCTTTCAAGAACGCATGCCGATGAAATAAAATATTTCAACCAAATTCCTTTTTTCTTTTATCGGGCCCTTGCCCCCTACTACGACGGGAAGAGCTCAATATCAATTTTCGATGGCCAATAACCGATTGACACAGGACGAGGGCCCATCCTCTTGTGACCGCCATATGTCCGCCTCATGCCTCGCACTGCGATCCACAAGAAGTCATCCCACTCGCCGCACCAATCATAAGGGTACTATCAAGTGGACCATCCTTCCGTGACCACCAGCGCCCGCCCTCATGCCTGCCCCGCGATCCTCCGGAAAGTCATCCCACTTGCGGTACCCAAAACATCATATACATAAGCCACACAGCCCCGGTGCACTAGTAGCGGCCAATCAAAATGTTTTCTTTTCAAAAATCTCACGTGGCTCGCCTCATCTCAATAATACTCATATGTTGTGCATGCACGTGCAAATGCCAATCAATGACATGCTCAATGAAACAATCATCATCACACTCCAATATCCACCAAACAACATATGAACATCAAGGTTTTCATAATGCATCCATCAAGATACAAGAATCGCATTAGTATCAATAAGACAAAAATACTATGTTCATGCATTGTAGTTGCAGATGGATTTTCACTTACCTTTCACCTTTAGACGTTCTATCGAGCATTAATATGGGTTTTCCTTTCTAACACTAAATATCGTAAAAACCCGTAAAATATAAAGCATTAATTCTTATTCACAAATTAACAAATTAGCTATACTAATTCTCGTAAAGAATTTTAGATCTTAAATTTAACCATATAATTATTGATCTTCAAATATATAAAGTTAGAACGAGTTGAATCTCTTGAATACCATAATTCCTTCTTCGGACATGATTTAACATCAATTAATTGATACAATTAAATTTTGTATTAAGCATATTTAATAATAAACATCTAGCACCATTAAAAGATATTTAAGCCTAATGATGAACTATATTACTCGAATACTCTTGCATTTTAATAATATTTTCACGAAATACAACAATATAAGGATTTGCACATCATTCTCAATTGGTTTCTATCATACTTTGTACATATAATCTTTAGCACATCATTCTCATGTAATTAAAGGCATATATCAATCGAATTCTATTATATCGTTGCAACTTGAATTATAAAACACATCTACTAATATTATTATTCTAGGTATCCCAATTGCCATCTAAGATTGAAAAAGGGGAAATATTTTAAGTACCCACTATGGATAGTGGGTACTTTTCTACCCACTAAGATAACAAAATTCTTTTCTACTCAAATTGGCCAAATTACCCATCCTTTAAGTTGGTGTTTTTGAATTTTGAAATTGAAGCCCATTGAAAATCGTATAATTTACTTTGAAAATCGTATGTGTGTATACATTGATACACACTCCAAGGCACAAAATTACACAAAGCAAATGCTTGAAATTTTTGAAATTTTTGAACATCCATATCGTGCAAGGCTTGAAATTTTTGAACATCCATGATTTTGCTCAAAAAATCATCTCCATCATGTTCATTGGATTTTTTGGTTGCTTGATTTCATGGATTTTAGGGGTTTAGTTGTTGGTGTATTGTGAATTAATGGTGTTTTATTGAAGTTTTAGGTGTAAAATTTGTGTTTTGGGTTGTAGAGCATATTATTCGAAAATGGGATGGGATACCTGGTTATTGAGGCACGATTTGAGGTTAAAGACGGCGAAAGACGAAGGCTATTTTGGGCACGATATGGCCCGCATATCGTGTCAAGCAGTATATTAGGCACGATATGGCCCATATCGTGCCGCAGGCTATTTTAGGCACGATATGGCCTAAAAATCCCCAATCATAAAATTTTTCATTTTTCGTTTTATTTTGAATTGGGCACAAATAAAGGCACGATATAATTGGGCGCCTTTTCTCGGGGGCGATATCAAGAATTGAGCATTATATCGTCAATTGAAAAGGAATTGGGCACAATATAATTGGGCAATTCCTAAAAATGGCACGATATCAGGAATTAACGACCATAATTATATCGTGCCCAATTCAAAATGAAAAATATTTAATCATAAAATTAGGCACGATATCGTGCCCAATATAGGCACGATATCGTGTCTCAGTTAAAATTAGGCACGATATATTGGACACATATCGCACTTCGTGCCAAATATAGGCACGATATATCGTGCATAGTGGAACTTAGATTCTGGTACGATTTTGGTTACGAAAGACCACAAAAAGAACTTTTTGATATTTTGTGAAGAAGAAGAGAGAAAAAATAAAGAGCAAATGGGGAAGAATCGTATGTATGTATGTATTTAACATGAGAGAGAAATACAACTCACCTACTTTAAAGGCTTGCATTTAAAGCTTCAAGGTATTAGTGATAAAAGAACCCCAAACGTGGGTAGAAAACATAGTTTTTTATTCTACATGTTAAAAAAGACTCTCTCTTATCCCAAGTGGGCAATTCCCACCATTTGCTCATTAAAGAACCAACCCAGAAAATTACTTACCCTTGCTAGCGAGTTGCTACGCCTTGTTATCTTTCTCTTTTTCCCTCTGTTTTTCTTGTGCTGAACCTTCTAAACTTCTATGTTCCCTAATCCGGCTGGTGTCGTATAGGTTTTGGCAAATTAAGTAATATATATTTGTCCCTCATTTCATTTTTCAAAGGCGGTGGTTGTGATATTATTTTAATTGCATGAGTTAAATGAAGTATATATCATATCAAATATTATATATATATATATATATATATATATATAGAAATCATGAGTATTGAACACACTGACATGTGTTATTACTAAATGTGATAGAAAAAGGATCACATTGGTTAAGTTGGCCACGTAAGCTTGTGCTATGAGTTGCTAGAAGCTTGACCAAAATGAGTCTCATTGGTTGATAAAGGCATTACATTGGTGCTGATCAACATGATGTTTAGTCGGCAAAATTTCTTCAAATTGAAGGAACCCAAGTCTATGTATGCCTGCATGAATGATGATTGAATTCATCTAAATGAAAATAGTAGTACTTTATTGGACAAATAGCCTATATATGAATTGGATTATATAAGTGAGACCTCATTTAATATGAAATCCCATTTCATTCATTTTATAATTTCTTATTAGTCAATTCGTTTCAAGTAATATATCTTATAGATGAAATAAATAATGAAACGTCATGTTCAATGCTAGTAGTACATAGATAGCATGACACATGAACTATAATGGCCAAATGAGAAGTTTGAGCCTTGGGCGTTACATTCCCCTCCTTATAAAAATGTCGTCCCTAAAATTTTGCTTATCAAAAGAGTTTTAGATACTTATCTACGGGTTATTCCCGTTTGATACATGTTTTTATCTTAATTTTGATGATTTTATTTTGTCACCAAAACAATGCTTTTAAAGGTTGTCCAAATACTCCTAAATGATTTAAAATGGTTTTTAATATTTTCCTGGAGTATTTCCTCAAGTTTATATTTGATAATAATGGACAACACTTTTCATGATTTTATTTCAATGGATTTTTCACTCCTTAACAAGGTTCCTAAATGTTGTCTAAATACTCTCGATTGGTTTAAAATGTTTTTACTAAATTTTCGGAGTATTTCTTGGGTTTTATTTTCGACAAAAATTGGACAACATTTTAATCGTCGATCGGTCGCCCATAGGCAACCCGTGCTGAAGATGTTTTTAGAAACAAAAATGAGACGGAAGGAAAAACAAGCGGTCGACCGGTCGCCAATGGTCGACCACTGCAAGTTTCGTTTCAAAAAACAGAACTAAAACCTTGCATTTTTGAAATAAGGGGGACCGGTTGGGGTGATGGTCGACCGGTCGAGGTAGGTATCGTCGGCCGCCTGCACTGTTATTCTCACATGTGTATTCTTCTAACGTCTATTTACGTGCGACGGTCGCCTCTGTGTATTGACAAAAAAATATGACCGTTTGACAAAGACACATTTCCTTAAATTGTGGGATTGATTTCAACAGCCTATATTCTTGATTTTAATTGTATTTTTCTGTAGATTTTCAATCCCCAAGAGAGCCTATGCTTGATCAATCATCTCCTATAAATAGAGGAAGTTTTGGAGCAACCAATACAACAATAGAGATACAACACAACAAGATACACTTCAAGCAAACACTTGGTCTTTCTTTGTTATTATTCTTGTTGTAAAATTGCCTAGCTTATCACTTTCACATCCTTGAGGTCTAGGCTATTCTTGATTACACTTTGCACTCAAATTGTATTATTCATTATTGAGTTGTAATCTTGATTTTTGGTTATCATTCAAACACAAGATATCCTTGTGAGTGTTCTTGTGGTAAGAGCACACTTGGATGATCTAGGTGATAGGTACAAGAAGATTGTGGTAATCTTCTTATTGAGGTGTTGAAGAATTTGGTATTCTTCAAGGTTGAAGATTGTGGTAATCTTCACAAGGTGCCGTTGAAGGAAGATTGTGGTAATCTTCAAAGGGAGATTGTGGTAATCTCCAAAGGTGGTGTTGAAGAAGAGTGTGGTGCTCTTCAAGGTGTTGTAAGTTGAATTTGTATTAATTTTGGTAATTAATAAAATTCTTTTTATTTTCAAAATCCATCCCTGATATCTTTGGGGTGGTAGAGGATTAGGCCCTAGGTGGGTTGAACCTCTTTAAATCGACGTGTGTTGTTTACATTCCGCACCTTTATTATTTTGTTTGAGCATTCGTTTTTAAAAAGAGGGCGAAATCGAAAAGATGGAGATAATCTATTCACCCCCCTCTAGATTATCGTAGCCGCTTGGACTTACAAGTGGTATCAAAGCCAAACTCTTTGGCAAGCTCGTTTCACATCGCGAGTGAAGAGAAACGATCGACGGCTACGAACGGCTCATCTATCCGGCACCTCCACCACCAAGCCACCACTATTTGATTCCAAAAATTTTAATTTTTGGAAAGAAAGAATGGAATGCTATCTACAAGGTTGCGGGTTCGACATTTGGAACACCGTCATTAATGGAGAATCCATTCCGACGAAAGATACATCATACACCTCAAAAGGCTTCAAAAGCTCAATGATGAAGAAAAGAAAATCATCTCCTTAAATGGTAAGGCTTTAAATATTTTGTATTGTTCATTTACTAATTTAGAATATGAACATATTGTAGGAATAAAGTCCGCACATGAAGTATGGCAAAAATTAGAAGCCATCTATGGAGTATTTGCAAATGAAAGGAGTCAAACAAAAGCATCTACTTCTCAAGATCATACAAGCTCAAATCTAAGGAATATGCCTCCTACAACTTCCAATTATGAAGAAGTTGAATATTGTTTTATGGGCATCGATGAATAAAATGAGGTATGTCTTAAACCCTCTACTTCCTATGATATTGTCATTCAAAATAATTATAGTGATTTACAAAATGATTATGATGAACTTCAAAATGAATTCCAAAGCTTACTTGTTAGATACAAAAATTTGAAAAAGGAATTCAATATTTTGAAAAATGATAAGGATAGTTTATTTACTTCTTATGAATCACTATCATGTGCTCACACCACCACACTTGACAAGGTTAGAAACCTTGAAAAAGAAAATAGTACTCTTGTTGAGAATATTGATTGCATGAAAAAGGATTTATTAAAATCCAACTTGAGTACCAATAAAATGTCCAATATTGTTGATATTCATAATTGTGATAAGGAACTTGATCATAAGCCTAATATTGTTAATCATATGAAAAAGGATCAAGTCACTATGCACATTGGTCATTATGCTCCTAAAATTATTACTTGTTTTTATTGTGGCAAAAGGGTCATACGGCTAATTCTTGTCGGGCTAGAAATAGCTCTAAATATTGTTGGAGACCTAAAAGTCTCAAAGCTAATCTTAAAGGACCCAAACACATGAGGGTACCACAAAACAATGTGCTATTAGGTACCCGCAAAGCAAAAATCGGAGAAAATTCATGCCACCAAGAAAACATCAAATGAACGTTTCATTTGATCAAAGAAGGAGAAACTACTCTCAACAAAGCCAATTTCCAAGAAGAGCGTATAATCAAAAATGGGAAGAACACAATCCTTGGAAATGGCAAAGACATCATCAACAAGATGATTTTCAAAGAAGGAGAAACCATCAACCATGGGAAGGTAACCAAACTTGGAAATGGAGAAGTCATCATCTACAAAGTGACTTCTCAATGGGAAGATATCATCAACAATGGGAAAGACACAACCCATGGAAACGGCGTAATTGGTAAACCATATCTCCCCATTTGTATATGCATTTTATTTTTAAATCTATGCATACTTTTAATTGTGTCTTAATTGCAAAATGAATCTTCAAGTATTTATTTTTAATATAGGTCTCTTATATATTTATGAGTTTCAAAATTTTTTTAAAAAAAAAAGACCTTGCATGATTTTCTAATACTCTTGAGCATTTTATTAGACTTATGTGGCTTATTATCTCTTATGAAATCTTATAGCATAAGCTCTTTTTGTTATCTCATATTACTTGCCTACACTTGTATTTTCTATGCATATGTTGTCTAAGAATTGTGTAGGATACATATTTTATACTCTTTGGCTATTACGTCATCAAGTTTCTTAAACCATCAAGGTATGTCTACTCGTATTTTTCTTTAAACTCGATTTTATGCTTATGCACATATCTTTCAAGATATTTCATTTTGATCCCTTAAGTGCCCCTAATTGATCTTGCAAATAATTTCTTTTAAAAAGGCACTACGTGTTTAGTCTCGATTTTATCGTTTATATGTTTTCCCAAAACCCATATTTTTTGGATATAGTCCAAACTTATATTTTTGCAAAGTTTTAAAACTTTTGGGGTGAAAAATCGAATTTTGGAAAACTCTGGGAGAAAGAAAAATCACCGGGCCGGTCATTGCCATAGCAGGGCGGCCGTGCCGCCTCGCACTCCTCGACCGGCCGCCCCCCTAGACCGGTCGCCCAGGCCAATTTTTCAGGTCTTAAACGCGTTGTTCTTCATTTCGTAACAGAAGAAGAAAATCCCCCCAAACCCTTGTTCAGCGCATTTCACCCCTTTTCTTTAAAATCTTCAATTCTTCATCATTTTTCACGATTCTTGTTGCTAATCTTCTTATTTTTACAAGAATCTTACATATATGGCTCCTCCAAGAAATTCCACCGATCAAAATCCCACTTCTAAGAGAAGAAAGGGCGGAGAGGGTACTTGAGAAATCGGCGAGACGGTTTAACAAAGGGATATTCGAGCCGCTCAAAGAAATGTGGCTCAAGAAGGTGATGATGTTCAAAATCCCATTCTCTCTCGGGCCCAAATCACCGAGCTCCGCGAACAATTTCGCTCGAAAATTGCCGTTGGGCGAAAGGTAAAAATCTTTTGTTACTCAAGCTCTAATTCCCGCAATGCTATTAATTTCATCAATAAGTATGCGGAATGGTACTATGAGGATTCGGGGATGAGAGGTAAATCTATTGCTCGGACTAAAATGTGTCGTTTTAGTTCATTTACAAATGAGTATCCTACTATAAGAGGATTTTTGAGGAGCAAGGTTGGATGTATTTATGGGAGCATGCTTATGTGTTGTATGATGATGATATTATCCAACATTTTTATGCTAATATGTGGGTGCAATATGATAATGAAAGAAAGCCGATTGCCGTTAATTAAAAAACTTATAAAGGGTCGTCATTTTAGATGGACTCCCAATGATATTTGCCGGCTTTTACATGTTAGAGAAGGTGGTTGGGATTATTTCTCTTGTGGGACTTGGAATGATGAAATGTTGGGGGTGTCGATGAAAGAAGTTAAGACGTATTTGGGAGTATGGCCAAAGTATTCTTTGTTGGCAATGACACTTGAGCATCGTATTTTATCGGTCATTGTCGCATATTGCATTTGTGGTAAGTCGGAAAGATGCCTAGCAATATGGATTATTTTGACTTATAAGATTGCTAGGATGGAACCACTTAACTTTGGTGCCATACTTATTCAATGTCTAATCGAGTCCATTACTCAAGGTAATAAGAAGTTGGTTATGGGAAATTGGATTTGTAAACTTCTTATTCAATCGGGACTACCTTCGTCGAGTGTAACTCGGAGGTATTTCAAAACGACTTTGACATTGATAATATCTCCCAAATAGTCACGATGCGCAAGAATATGGACATCCGACCAACCAAAATGGCTAGAGGAAGAGGTCAAGAGTCCCCGATCCTAATGACTACTTTGATGACACCGAGGCCGCAAGATTGGCGGAAGAGGGTGAACCGAGCAATCCGGAGGGTAATACCGGTGCTCAACCGCCTAGGAGGTATACTCAAGCCGAATTTGATGAGATGAGGACTTTTCATGAGACGAGATATGAGGCTTTGGAGCAAAAGACCTCCAAAATGCAAAAGTCTATCGGCAAATTGAAGAAATTTATCAAGGATTTTATTCCCTGGATCTTGCTTCTCCTCGGATGAGGAATGATACCCCACCCCTTTACTTTCTAGCATTTTCATTAATGATGTTTTGTATTTTGATGAACTTTTGTAAAACTTATTTGTACTAATGATAGTTGCTTGTTTTTCTTAAAGGGTTAAAATTGCAAGTTGATAATGACTTGTGAATGATCATGACTTTGATGGAGTATTTGATGGTAAAAATACTCTTAAGCATTGTTTGATAATTGGTATGAAGTACTTGATGGTAAAAGTGCTTTTTTATTGCTTTGTTCATTATGCTTAGTTGGATATGTTGGGACATTTGATACATGTATTGTTGAAAGCATGACTTATTACTTGATGGATGCTCTAATTGTTGGCATTTGTAATGCCTTGATCATTCTTAGCTTATCTCAATTGGGTTGAACCCTTGAGAATCTACTTTGAGCTTCTTAATTGATGAACAAATTATTGCATATGGTGCATATGATTTTTTTTTGAGCTTTGAAATGAGGTTGATTGATGATATGAAAATTTTTGGCTTGAACCATTTACAAAGGTTATATACAACCTCTTCTATTTTTCTCGCACACAAGGTGTTTGTTGAAATGTCGCAATGAAACTTTCAACTTCTACATGATTCTCTTGCTTCAAAATGTCTTAAAATTTTTTTTTGAAATCATGTTTTTAGCATACTAATGAGCTTATGGATCTTTTATGTTTCAATTCTCTCACTTTCCTTGGATGATTATGCTTTAAATTGCTCAAACGGTTTTTATCGTCCATTTGGCATGTTTTGATATTATTGTATGGTGTTTTCACCATCCTAACATTCTTTTGATGATTCCAAAGGGGAGAAAAACAGGATATTGGCTAATTAGCTCAAAGAAGCTAATAAAAGCTTGTTATAAAAGCGATAAGCTATGGCTCATAAAAGCCATAAGTTGTGATTTGTTCCTAGTCCAATTGTTGATTTTGGACTTATAAAATTGATTAATGATGTTTTGTGACAGGGGGAGCTTATAAGCTCTTGAGCAAATTGTAAAAGCTAAAGCTTTTAGCTTATGGATAATTGCTTTTACATTATTCTTGATATGCTTGTTGATAGGGGAGCTTGTGCTTATTATTGAAAAATATTTACTCCTACTTGGTTGCTTTAATATTCTTTGGAAATTTTGGTTGCTTCCAAACGGTCAAATGTTTTTACCGGAAAATCATTTCAAAATTGCTCTCTTAGTTTGTATAAAAATTGTTTTGGTTTGTAATCATCAAAAAGGGGAGATTGTTTGATACATGTTTTTATCTTAATTTTGATGATTTTATTTTGTCACCAAAACAATGCTTTTAAAGGTTGTCCAAATACTCCTAAATGATTTAAAATGGTTTTTAATATTTTCCTGAGTATTTCCTCAAGTTTATATTTGATAATAATGGACAACACTTTTAATGATTTTATTTCAATGGATTTTTCACTCCTTAACAAGGTTCCTAAATGTTTTCTAAATACTCTCGATTGGTTTAAAATGTTTTTACTAAATTTTCGAGTATTTCTTGGGTTTTATTTTTAAACAAAAATTGGACAACATTTACTCGTCTCGTGGTCGACCGTCGCCCTATAGGGCAACCCGTACCTGAAGATGTTTTTAGAAACAGAAAATGAGACGGAAGGAAAAACAAGCAGTCGACCCGTCGCTCGGGCGTCGATCGTCCGTCCGGTCGACCGGTCGCCAAAGACTGCAAGTTTCGTTTCAAAACAGAACTAAAACCTTGCATTTTTAAATAAGGGGGACCGGTTGGGGTGATGGTCGACCGGTCGAGGTATACGTCGACCGGTCGCCTGTGTTATTCTCTGTGTATTCTTCTAACGTCTATTTACGTGCGACCGTCGCCTGTATTGACAAAAAAAAATATGACCGTTTGACAATGAGACACATTTCCTTAAATTGTGGGATTGATTTCTAACAGCTATATTCTTGATTTTAATTGTATTTTTCTCAGAGATTTTCAATCCCCAAGAGGAGTTTATGCTTGATCAATCATCTCCTATAAATAGAGGAAGTTTTGGAGCAACCAATACAACAATAGAGATACAACACAACAAGATACACTTCAAGCAAACACTTGGTCTTTCTTTGTTATTATTCTTGTTGTAAAATTGCCTAGCTTATCACTTTCACATCCTTGAGGTCTAGGTTATTCTTGATTACACTTTGCACTCAAATTGTATTATTCATTATTGAGTTGTAATCTTGATTTTTGGTTATCATTCAAACACAAGATATCCTTGTGAGTGTTCTTGTGGTAAGAGCACACTTGGATGATCTAGGTGATAGGTACAAGAAGATTGTGGTAATCTTCTTATTGAGGTGTTGAAGAATTTGGTATTCTTCAAGGTTGAAGATTGTGGTAATCTTCACAAGGTGCCGTTGAAGGAAGATTGTGGTAATCTTCAAAGGGAGATTGTGGTAATCTCCAAAGGTGGTGTTGAAGAAGAGTGTGGTGCTCTTCAAGGTGTTGTAAGTTGAATTTGTATTAATTTTGGTAATTAATAAAATTCTTTTTATTTTCGAAATCCATCCCGATATACTTTGGGGTGGTAGAGGATTAGGCCCTAGGTGGGTTGAACCTCTTTAAATCGACGTGTGTTGTTTACATTCCGCACCTTTCTTATTTTGTTTGAGCATTCGTTTTTAAAAGAGGGCGAAATCGAAAAAGATGGAGATAATCTATTCACCCCCTCTAGATTATCGTAGCCGCTTGGACTTACAATTCCTTTATTCTTAGTAATTTCTTTTTCTTGATTTTATGTTATTCCAACTTAACTAGAAAGATATTTCTATTGTGATCTCCTTAGTTATGATAGTAAAACTCATACAGATCTTTACTTGATAGCTCAAACTATCTCTCTCTTTTTTTTTGGTCATTTGTTCTTTACCAAAATATGAAATGGTTCTACAAAGTATATTCTCAACCAGATAACATGAAACACGTAATTGACTGAATATAATATAATAATAATAAATGGTCAAGTCTAACAACAATATCCTCAAATCTTTCAATGTGTTTAACAACCAATGCATCCAAAAATTTCTCGTGTTTCTTATATAACAAAGGTAGCAATATCCATCTTCAAATTAAATAACTCAATGACCAACGTTTTGCATGTTGCATGTACATATAGGTTTGTAAATATCTTTTTGATAGATCGCATAAATGACATAGAAATTGTCATATTTTTCCCATACTTTTGATGTTTGATTGAGCTTAACTTGTGGGTTTTGATTGATTCTTATATTTTGTAGGAAAGTGGAGGAAAGTGACTAAAATGGACCCAATTCATTGATGTTGAAGTGGCGAATCGGATTTCTTGAAGTTAAGAGAACAGAAAACCTTTTTGCTTAAGGCGTGGGCACGCCTTATTCAAACAACGCATTTGTGAGAGCTTTCGATAAGGTGTGGGCACGCTTGGACACTGCGGGATTTTACTAAAGTGGCGCCCCGCCTTAGAGATCAGATTTTTAATATTTTGGTTTAGTCTCAAGAGTTCTAAGTATGGTAGGATTGTTATTGAGTGTAATTTTGGAAGAGAATGTTCTCTTCCAATTAAAAACAGTTTCCTTCTAGGATTAAGATTCATCTTTTGACTTTTGACTTGAACCCTAACTCTCTCTCTCATTCTTCTCACGTTAGTTTTTCCCGATTCTCCCTTTCACTTTGATTTTTCCGGACTATGTCTATGGATTGCTAAACAACTTTTCCTAAAAAGGATAATTGAGGATTTGGTTCTACGCGATTTGTGAGATCTAATTAATTTTACTTCTTCTTCTTTTCACTATTATTTATATATCTTCTATTCTTATTGATTATTGTTGTTTGATTAATTGCAACAAAAAGGATCATTTGTTCAATTATCGAAATAACATATCGCCATTTAGAACGTTAAATCCGTAATTGTTTATCTGTTCTAATTGTTGTGGCAAATTACATATTTGATTACATGGGTGGTTTTCAATATATGTTTTGGAGATATATAATCTAGTTTAAATGAACCTACATGTGTGTTTGTTGGCTAGAATTGGTGGTCTCTCTGGATTTTAATGCTGTTGATAAATTAAATTCTAAGATAGTATCTAGAATTTTTTATTGGCTAGGGAAATAATTAGAGATCGTATCCTAATTATCGAACGAGTAAGGAGAGATAGGTTGTTAGGTCGTACCAATAGCCATAACCAATTTGATAGAGAATTGAAGGATTTATCTTTGCATCAGTGATCAATTCCATGAACCATTTCTGAGATTATTCCTTTGGTTGGATATTTCATAAACTTATTTATTCTTCATTCATATTATTTCTTCTTTTCATCTTAGTTAATTCAAAAATCTCAAAACCCCTTTTTGTTTTCATTTTTTTGTGAATTGCATCAAACTTAGTCTAACCAATCTCTGTGGATTCGACCTTTCTCATCGCTGCTATAAATTAATTATTTGAAGAGCAAGTATTTATTATTGTTGGTTTCGACACCCACCAATTTTTGGCGCCATTGCCGGGGATTGGTTTTTCTTAATAGACTTGTTTGATGCCTCGTTCTTCTCGTGCAGGAGAATTATTGCAGTATAATCCAGAGATTGAGAAGACGACAAAACGACTGAGGAAAGAAACTAAACTCAAAAACACACAAGAAGCCTCGTCGTCATCCCCCGGATTGGATTTGGTCCTTGATTCGATTGATTCATCTAGTGATTCTGAAGTCGAGCAAGATATGGCAAACCAGGAACAAACATTGAGGGAATTAGCGGCCCCAGACATAGACCAACAGCCATTATGCATTGCATATCCGACCATTGAAGCAAATTTTGAGTTGAAGTCGGGTTTGATCCATCTTATTCCAAAATTTCGTGGACACGAAAATGAAGATCCCCATAAACACTTGAAAGAATTTCATGTGGTGTGTTCTAGCTTGAAGCCACAAGGAGTCACGGAGGAACAAATTAAACTGCGAGCTTTTCCTTTCTCATTGACTGAAAGAGCAAAGGATTGGCTTTTCTATCTACCTCCTAGGTCTATCACCACATGGACAGAGATGTTGAGATTGTTTCTTGACAAATTCTTCCCCGCTTCAAGAGCTGCAAGTATCAAGCGTGAGATATGTGGGATCAAACAGAGAGATACTGAAAACCTCCACGAGTATTGGGAAAGATTCAAGCAACTGTGTGCAAGTTGTCCTCAGCATGGAATTTCAGAACAACTTCTCATCCAGTATTTCTATGAGGGAATGTTATCTATGGAAAGAAGGATGATGGATGCAGCAAGTGGAGGTGCTATAGTGAATAAAACCCCTCGTCAAGCGAGAGAATTGATCTCCACCATGGCAGCCAACTCGCAGCAATTTGGGTTCCGACAAGATACATATCAAAGAAAAGTAAATGAGGTGAATGTATCTTCGTTAGAAAACCAAATAGCTAATCTGACTACTCGTTCAAAAAATGGTCATTTAAAACACTCAAGAGGTCAAGACTTGTGGGATTTGTGCTTGATATTGGACATCGAATGATTTGTATCCTACACTTCAAGATGAACCTCAAGAGCAAGCTAATGCGGTTGGGGATTCCCGTGCCCACCTCAACGGAAATATGATCCTTACTCGAATACTTATAATCCGGGATGGAGGGATCACCCTAACTTTAGCTATGCACCAAGACCTCAATTCCCAAACTACCAACCAAGACACCGCTCCATCACAACAACAACCCTCTTCGTGCTCAAGTTCGTCTCTTGAATAAATTGTTAAGTCACTTGCCATCAATACACAACAATTTCAATAAGAGACAAGGACGAACATCAAGGAACTGAAAGATCAAATGAGTCAATTGGCTTCATCAGTGAGTCGACTTGAATCTCGCGGTAAATTGCCATCTCAGACGGTAGTTAACCCAAAACAGAATGCTAGTGCAATTACCTTGAGAAGTGGAACCGAGTTGAAGGAGCTTCCCAAGCCAACTCAAATGCACTCTAGAAGAAAAAAACTAAAAAGAAGTTGCGCTTCCTCCATCTCAACCTGAGCAAAGAAAAAAAGAATCTCTTGGGAGCAACCGAAAGTTTTGGCACCACTCCCTCCTTTCCCTTCTAGATTATCCAAATCTAAGAAGGAGGATGAAGAAAAGGAGATTTTTGACACCTTTCACAAGGTCGAGGTAAATATCCCTTTACTTGATGCAATTAAACAGGTACCTCGATATGCCAAGTTCCTCAAAGAGTTGTGCACCAACAAGAAAAAGTTAAAAGGTAATGAATTTGTCAGTATGGGTGAGAATGTTTCACCAGATTGAAAAAATTACCTCCTAAGTGCAAGGATTCAGGTATGTTCACTATCCCTTGCAAAGTTGGTAATGTTAGAGTTGAGAGAGCAATGTTAGATTTATGAGCCTCCATAAATGTCATGCCACTATCAATTTATGCATCCTTGAATCTTGGGGCATTGAAAGAAACTGGTGTGATTATTCAACTAGCTGATAGATCTAATGTGTATCCAGAAGGTGTTTTGGAAGATGTTTTAGTGCAAGTTAACGAGTTGATTTTTCCTGCTGACTTTTATGTGCTTGATATGGAAGAAGATAATTCATCTCGCTCATTAATTTTATTGGGTAGACCTTTTTTGAAAACATCTAGGAAAAAAATCGATGTGCATGATGGTACACTTACAATGGAATTTGATGGTGAAGTAATTAAATTTAATATTTATGATGCCATGAGATATCCAAGTGATGTATCTTCTATTTTTGTTATGGATGTTATTGAACCTTTGGCCCAGAAAATGTTTGATTTGAGTGATGGTGATAAGTTGAAAATTGCACTTAGTAGGAATTTCACTTCCGAAAATTCTCAAGGATTAATGAAGAAGTTTGAGTTCGATTTTGACCTATTAGAGACAATTTATGCACTCGATTCACTTCAACCTTTGAAGCATGTTGTTTCTTATGTTGAGTTGCCTCTTTCTCGTACTAAACTTCTTCCTTCGAGTGTGCAGGCACCACAATTAGAGTTGAAACCTCTTCCAGGTCATCTAAAGTACGTCTTCTTGGGAGAAAAAAGACCCTTCCTGTCATTATCTCCAACAAACTCTCCGATTTGGAAGAAGAAAAGTTAATTTGAGTTCTCAGAGAGTTTAAGGAGGCCATTGGTTGGACTATTGCAGATATCAAGGGATTAAGCCCCTCCACGTGCACGCATAGGATACTAATGGAGGATGGGAGTAGGCCTTCAAGACAAGCTCAACGTCGATCAATCCACCCATGATGGAAGTTGTGAAGAAAGAAATCTTGAAACTTCTTGATGCGGTATGATCTATCCAATTTCGAGGCAAAGAATGGGTAAGCCCGATTCAAGTGGTTCCCAAGAAAATAGGTATAACAATGGTCGAGAACCTTGATGGTGAGTTGGTATCCACTCGCGTACAAAATGGTTGGCGGGTATGCATAGATTACAGGGCGTTGAATGCATTAACTAGGAAAGATCATTTTCCACTTCTCTTTGTCGATAAAATGCTTGAACGATTAGCGGTCGTACTCATTATTGTTCTCTAGATGGTTATTCGGTTTCCACCAAATTCTGTTGCACCAAGATCAAGAGAAGACGACTTTCACATGTCCTTTTTGGTACCTTTGCATATCGACGCATGTCGTTTGACTTTGCAATGCTCCCGCAACATTCCGAGATGTATGGTTAGTATATTTTCGATTATGTAGAGAACATCATAAAAGTGTTTATGGATGATTTTACGATCTATGGTGATTCTTTTGATACATGTCTTACTAATCTTACAAAAGTCCTTGAACAGTGCATATAAAAGAACCTTGTTTTGAACTATGAGAAGTGTCATTTTATGGTTGATCAAGGTATTATTCTAGGGCATGTTGTATCATCTGTAGGAATTGAAGTTGATAAAGCTAAGATAGATGTCATAAAATCTTTGCCTTACCCCGCAAGTGTGCGGGAGATTCATTCTTTTCTTGGACATGCAGGATTTTATCGACGTTTTATCAAAGACTTTTCCAAAATCACTCAGCCTCTGTGTAAATTGCTACAAAAGGACGTGGTATTCGAATTTGATGATGCATGCAAAGAGGCGTTTGACAAACTGAAGAGCATGTTGACGTCCGCACCAATTATTCGACCACTAGATTGGAACCTCCCATTCGAGATCATGTGCGATGCAAGCAATTATGCAGTAGGTGCTGTTCTTGGGCAAAGAGTAGGAAGAGCCCCGCACGTCATTTACTATGCTTCGAGAACACTTGATAGTGCACAATGTAATTACTCAACCACGGAAAAAGAACTTTTGGCTGTTGTTTTTGCTCTAGAAAAATTCCGTTCTTATTTGCTTGGTGCTAAGGTGATTGTATATTCTGACCATGCTGCTATAAAATACTTACTCTCGAAGAAGGAAGCGAAACCTCGACTCATTCGATGGATACTTTTGCTGCAAGAATTTGATTTGGAAATACGCGATAAGAAAGGTTCGGAAAATTTGGTTGCCGATCATCTCAGCAGGTTGGTCACTAGTGAAGGATCATCACCACTGAAAGATGAATTCCCAGATGAGCATCTCTTTTCTATTCAAAAGACAAAGTCTTGGTACGATATATTGCTAACCATTTAGTAACTCGGGTCATTACCATGTGATTTGTCTAGATCTCAAAAAGATAAAATTAAAAGTGATGCTAAATATTATTTGTGGGATGACCCCTATTTGTGGAAGTTTTGTTCTGACCAAGTTATTCGAAGATGTGTGGCTGAAGAAGAGGTTAGTTCTATCCTACAATTTTGTCATTCATATGCATGTGGAGGACATTTTGGTCCTAAGCGAACTTCTCATAAGGTGCTCGAACGTGGATTTTCCTGGCCTACTTTGTTTCATGATTCATACATATTTTGCAAGACATGTGAACAATGTCAAAAGACTGGGAATTTAGGACATAGAGATCAAATGCCCCTTAACTCTATTCTGGTATGTGAAGTATTCGATGTGTGGGGTATCGAATTTATGGGTCCATTTCATTCTTCTTGTGGCAATATTTACATTCTTCTTGCTGTGGATTATGCCACAAAATGGGTGGAAGCTAAGGCCACCCGGACTAATGATGCTAAAGTGGTTGTGGATTTTGTCAAATCTAATATTTTTATTAGGTTTGGGACGCCAAAGGCTATAATAAGCGATCGTGGAACTCATTTTTGCAATAGAGTGGTGGAAGCTTTATTGAAGAAATATAATGTCACTCACCGAGTTTCAACTGCTTACCACCCGCACCTAATGGTCAAGCCGAGGTTTCCAATAGAGAAATCAAGTCTATACTGGAGAAAACTGTTAACCCGAATAGAAAGGATTGGAGTATGCGACTTGATGATGCACTTTGGGCGTACCGAACAGCCTACAAGACCCCCATAGGTATGTCTCCCTACCGGTTGGTATTTGGTAAACCTTGTCATCTTCCTGTAGAACTAGAACATCGAGCATATTGGGCTATCAAGCAATGTAATATGAGAATGGATGAAGCTGGCGAATTGCGGAAATTACAATTACAAGAACTTAAGGAAATTCGTAATGAAGCCTATGAGAGTTCAAAGATTTACAAGGAAAAAACAAAGGCCTTTCATGATCGCACGATTTCTAGGAAAGATTTTTATATTAGTCAAAAAGTTATACTTTATCATTCCAAGTTAAAATTATTTCCTGGTAAATTACGTTCGATGGTTAGGGCCTTTTGTCGTTACTAATGTGTTCTCTCATGGAGCAGTGGAAATAAAAAGTCCGGATACTAGTAAGGTTTTCAAAGTCAATGGTCATCGTTTGAAGCCTTTTTTATGAAGGTGTTAAGGTGTCAGAGGTTGAGCAAATTGAGTTGGTTCTTCCGACTTATTCTGATTGAGATTCAGCAATGTCTAGCCAAAGACATTAAAGAAAAGCGCTATTGAGAGGCAACCCAAGTTGGTACGTTTTAGTAGTAGTTAATAATGTTTTCCTTTTGATTTTTTCCTAAAAAAAAACGTGCTTTGAGAAAAATGAAAAAAAGAGAGAGAGAAGAAAAACGTGAAAAAAGAAGAAAAATGCGAAAAAAAAGAAAAAAAAAAGAGAATGGTTGTGGCGCAAGAGAGAAAAAGAGACAAAATTGTAGATATGGGTTCTTAGATGCCTGAGATTGAAGCAGTCTTTGTTGCTTTGTCGAGTTATGAGAAGAAGGGTTTATATGATTGTTTCAATTCCATTAGCCAAAAACCCTTCTATCCACCCTTAACCTTAGCCCCATTACAACCCATTTTTAACCCTTTTGATTTTTGGTGCATCTCAATTCGCTCATAGGTGGAAGAGACGTGATTATATTTGCAAGCATATGGTAAAAATCTTCTATGTATTGACTTGAGAGTTCATTGATATATATCTTATACACTTTTGAGCGTAATGAGTGAATCTTGTGAGGAGTTGTTGGATCTTATGCGTTTTATGTTCAATTTAATTGTCGAGATCATCATTCGTGGTATTGGTGTATGAGAATTCTACTCTTCAACTTGTGTTTCATTGTTTGACAAATATTTTGGATTGGCAAAGAAAGATAAAGGATGATGATTAGATGAGATGATAAATTTGAATTATTGAATGCTTGAGGACAAGCATTGACTAAGTGTGGGGTGATTTGATAGATCACATAAATGACATAGAAATTGTCATATTTTTCCCATATTTTTGATGTTTGATTGAGCTTAACTTGTGGGTTTTGATTGATTCTTATATTTTGTAGGAAAGTGGAGGAAAGTGGCTAAAATGGACCCAATTCATTGATGTTGAAGTGGCGAATCGGATTTCTTGAAGTTAAGAGAATAGAAAACCTTTTTGCTTAAGGCGTGGGCACGCCTTATTCAAATAGCGCATCTGTGAGAGCTTTCGATAAGGCGTGGCACGCTTAGGACACTGCGGGATTTTACTAAAGTGGCGCCCCCTTGCCTTAGAGATCATATTTTTAATATTTTGGTTTAGTCTCAAGAGTTCTAAGTATGGTAGGATTGTTATTGGAGTGTAATTTTGGAGAGTGAATGTTCTCTTCCAATTAAAAAACACGTTTCCTTCTAGGATTAAGATTCATCTTTTGACTTTTGACTTGAACCCTAACTCTCTCTCTCATTCTTCTCACGTTAGTTTTTCCCAGTTCTCCCTTTCATTTTGATTTTTCCGGCGACTATGTCTATGGATTGCTAAACTACTTTTCCGGCTAAAGGATACTTGAAGATTTGGTTCTACGCGATTTGTGAGATCTAATTAATTTTACTTCTTCTTCTTTTCGCTATTATTTATATATCTTCTATTCTTATTGATTATTGTTGTTTGATTAATTGCAACAAAAAGGATCCTTTGTTCAATTATCGAAATAACATATCGCCATTTAGAACGTTAAATCCGTAATTGTTTATCTGTTCTAATTGTTGTGGCAAATTACATATTTGATTACATGGGTGGTTTTCAATATATGTTTTGGAGATATATAATCTAGTTTAAATGAACCTACATGTGTGTTTGTTGGCTAGAATTGGTGGTCTCTCTGGATTTTAATGTTGTTGATAAATTAAATTCTAAGATCGTATCTAGAATTATATATTGGCTAGGGAAATAATTAGAGATCGTATCCTAATTATCGAACGAGTAAGGAGAGATAGGTTGTTAGGTCGTACCAATAGCCATAACCAATTTGATAGAGAATTGAAGGATTTATCTTTGCATCAGTGATCAATTCCATGAACCATTTCTAAGATTAATCCTTTGGTTGGATATTTCATAAACTGATTTATTCTTCATTCATATTATTTCTTCTTTTCATCTTAGTTAATTCAAAAATCTCAAACCCCCTTTTTGTTTTCATGTTTTTTTGAATTGCATCAAACTTAGTCTAAACAATCTCTGTGGATTCGACCTTTCTCATCACTGCTACAAATTGATTATTTGAAGAGCAAGTATTTATTATTGTTGGTTTCGACACCCACCACTTTTCGACTCGCATATGGCCCAAAAGCTTTCCAATCATCCTAATTTAATCATTTTATCTTTCCTTCTATATGAATACACCTTATGGAGAATTATCCCAACAGTTGAATCGTCGCCTAATTATTCTACATAAATCCATTGAGTGCAAGGAATTGTTCGATTTAACTCAAAATTAAATAAAGAAAAAAAACTCTATACGCATCCTTTGATCTAGACCGTCTTTCAAAATTTCCATGGTTTCAAGGATGATAGCCAATGGTAGATGAACATTGTTGTTTCTTTATGTAAGATCTTTAACTAACTGATTAAGATCCTTGAATCTCTGTCACAATGTATTAGTGTCACCAAATGGATCCTTTCAACTTATGTAAATATATATGTTCTTAGACAATCCTTAACAACTGGGTCAACTTATTAGGAAATGAACAAACTCCACATTTAATAACTTGCAAACAATAGCACGAGTTTATTGACGCGTCACTATAAACCCAAATTTTCAACTTATAATCTCTTTTAGTACCATATAATCGGTAACTTCAATTGTGATCACAACACCTTTGTATTATTAGATAATCCCAAATACAAAGAACCAACTTGACCACTACCCAAGCAGATTCCCCGCAAAGCTTAGTCACCTTATTCCTATTTAATCATCTAATCATTTATGCAAATATGTATTTGAATACTTTATGACTTTTTGTTTCTCGATCCTAACCTATCATTATTCTTGTCCCACATATCTAAAATTAACTAAATGGCATCTATTTAAGATTAATGTTAGCAACAAATATTTATCAGCTCAAGCTCAAGCTTTGCAATCCTCAATTTGACAGTAGCTTATCCCGTAAAGCTGGCATGAATTCTAGTATAAAGAATCTCATATGACACCAAACATTGTGCGGAGATATATCTAAATTCACTAATCCATATTACTCTAAAATTCAAATTCTTTTGGTAGTAAAAGTATTTCGCAAGCTTAAAAAAATGTGTTATAGGAATAATCTAGTAGATATGAAAAGTTCTAGATCCCAACTCAATGGTAACACTACTATGGGTAACAAATAATTAATCACCTAATGCTCAAAACAATTATCTACTACTGACTAAAGGTTTCTTTGTTCAATTAATTATATCAATACCATATACCCAATATAGTCGTTAATACAAGAACTTATTTCTATCGCATGGTCCTTGCCATTTCAGTAAACCTCAAGATTTTACGTATTTACATAATCGCATTTCAAAATTACATGTCACAAAGTCATATTTTACTATATAGCCATAAGATCACAAAGTTAATTAAATAAATAGTTTCCTTTTTTCGAGTCCTTACATGTTCTTTGATTTTCTCCGCTTGACGGCATGACATTGTATGATATTTTGTTTAAAAAAAAAAAAAAAAAAAAAAAAACCCCGATTAAAGTGCAATGGAGACGTCATGGGAGAAATGAAGCCACATGGGAGCGTGAAGAGGAGATACGTGCCAAGTACCCACTCCTTAATTTTTGGTAAGTTATCGAATTTCGAGGACGAAATTTAGTTAAGGGGATAGGATGTAATATCCGTACTTTTTTAATATATTTATAGTTATTGTTAATAAAAAAAAAAAAAAAAAAAAAAAAAAAAAAAAAAAAGTTTCCTCTATAATATAATTATGAGTGCACTAAAATGTCATCAATGAATACTATTATGAACATACCCATATCGACCATCATGCACTTATTCACCCGAGAGATCAATGCCTATCACTATAAATCTTTCCGCAATCATCAAATTTATAAAAATAATTACGATCGTATCAACTACTTGCATAATAAAAAATTAAAAGGTATTTCAAACCCAAAAGTAATTCTTGTGATCATAGTAACTCTTCTCAACTTATCAAAGAAATCTTAGTATTAACAACCTATAGTTGTCATGGAAGACTTTCACTTAACAACACAACCTATAGAAATCTTAAAATTTATCTTTTTGATTGACACATATATATATATATATATGTAAATTAAGGTTGATTTAAAAAAGAATCACTCGACCCTAAGTTGTTTCTCAAAAAAAAATTACAATAGTATTAATTTTGGTTCACTGACTTTCCATAGAGATATGGAGTTAATAGTTATGTGTGTCGGCTAACGTAGAACAAAGTACATAAAGTCAAAGAGCTCAAATTTCCAACATAAGTGATTGTCACAAGTACATCAAACAACTCAAGACTAACTCTTACAAGCCAAAGATCAACTCATCCTTTCATTAGCGAAAATTTTAAATATGATTGGTTTTTTTTTTTTGTAGTTCTATATATTAATTATAATATTAACTGATGTAATCTACTGATAGTGTTACCATAATAACCTCTAAACACATGTCAAACCTTTGTAACAATTTTCGTGATTGTATCAAAACTCGCCATACAGTTTCGTCAAATTTAATACACTAAGACATCTCTTAATGACTTCATATAACCAAAATATTACTTTAATGTATCTTACCATTGATATATATATATATATATATTTTCAAAATACATGTATCTACCCACACTATCTTGAATGTAATAGCCGGGTAATCCTGGAGTCAACACAAAAAGAATGAAATTATAATGGTACAAGGGACTTTCATTCACAATCTATAAGTTCACATCCTCTTATCTGAAAAAATTCTTATATCACATGGCATATATAATTCATGACTTACATTGCATTGTAAAAAAAATTGGAACATATAAAATCATCATATAATAACAAAAAATAACTTACTAGAAAGGCTGTACTCCACAAGTTCTGATTTCATGTACATGGACAGTCTACAGAACCTGTAACCGGGCTCTGATACTACTACTGGAAAATATATAAATAGTAAAACTCGGCCACAAACTCTATTTAAAACATGCAATTTTTTTTCTTTTTGTTTCCCTGCGACATTTTACCAACAAACAAGTAAAATCACTTTAGCTATAAGATAAGGACAAACCGTGTCCATAAACAAAAGAGGTAACTAACCCAATTATTAAACACAACATACATCCACGTGACAAAACGCATAACCCACACCACCCAGCTATCTACATGTACGTATTTACATTAGCGTTTTCAAAAGATGGTACAACCCTAAAGCAAAATATAATACATGACCAAAAAGAAAGGTGACCCCTCAACATAGCCAAACAGGTCGTCATCCATGTACATTGTCCTCAGTAACTTGTAGGAGCTCCAACAGCCTGCCCAGTAAGGCCAGGAAATCCAGCATCACCAGACTCACCTACAATGCATGAACTACATGAGCTAAAGCTCAATAAGTAAAAATCATGCATGTCAATGAAATGATACGAAACACATAGGTAGTTGTATCCAAGATACTCTTTCAAGAATGCATGCCGATGAAATAAAGCATTTCAACCATATTCCTTTTTTCTTTTATCGGGCCCTTGGCGCCCTACTATGCACCGAAAAGAGCTCAATATCAATTTTCAGATGGCCAATAACCGATTGACACTGAGCATTTAGGGCCCATCCTCTTGTGGATCGCCAAATGTCCGCCTCATGCCTGCACCCGCGATCCACAAGAAGTCATCCCACTCGCTGCACCAACCATAAGGGTACTATCAAGTGGACTATCCTTCTGTGACCTCCAGGCGTCCGCCTCATGCCTGCCCCTGCGATCCTCTGGAATGTCATCCCACTTGCGGTACCCAAAACATCATATACATAAGCCACACATGACCCTTCGGTGCACTAGTAGCGACCAATCAAAATGTTTTCTTTTCAAAAAATCATGTCGTGCCTGCCTCATCTCAACAATACTCATATGTTGTGCATGCACGTGCAAATGCCAATCAATGACATGCTCAATGAAACAATCATCATCACACTCCAATATCCACCAAGCAACATATGAATATCAAGGTTTCCATAATGCATCCATCATGATACAAGAATCGCATTAGTATCAATAAGGCATGAAAATACTATGTTCATGCATTGTAGTTGCAGATGGATTTTCACTTACCTTTCACCTTTAGACGTTCTACTGAGCATTAATATGGGTTTTCCTTTCTAACACTAAATATCAGAAAACCTGTAAAATATAAAGCATTAATTCTTATTCACAAATTAACAAATTAGCTATACTAACTCTCGTAAAGAATTTTAGATCTTAAATTTAACCATATAATTATTGATCTTGAAATATATAAAGTTAGACCGAGTTGAATCTCTTGAATAACATAATTTTTCTTCTGGACATGATTTAACATCAATTAATTGATACAATTAAATTTTGTATTAAGCATATTTAATAATAAACATCTAGCACCATTAAAAGATATTTAAGCCTAATGATGAACTATATTACTCGAATACTCTTGCATTTTAATAATATTTTCACGAAATACAACAATACAAGGATTTGCACATGATTCTCAATTGGTTTCTATCATACATCGTACATATAATCTTTAGCACATCATTCTCATGTAATTAAAGGCATATATCAATCTAATTCTATTATCTCGTTGCAACTTGAATTATAAACACATCTACTAATATTATTATTCTGGGTATTCCAATTGCCATCTAAGATTAAAGAACCAACCTAAAATTACTTACCCTTGCTAGCGAGTCATTGCGCGCTTGTTATCTTTCTCTTCTTCCCCCTGTTTTTCTTGTGCTGATCCTTCTAAACTTTTGTTCCTTAATCCAAAGAAATAGTAAGATTTGACAAGAAGGGACAATTGAGACCTAGGTTCATTGGACCATTCGAAATATTGTAGCGAGTCGGGGATGTAGCTTATATATTGGCGCTACCGCCAGAGCTAGCAGCAGTTCATAATGTATTTCACGTGTCTATGTTGAGGAAGCATGTCCACGATCCAAGCCACTTAGTCAATCATGACGCACTGGAAGTCAATCGAGACATGACTTACGAAGAAAAACCGGTGACTATCGTTGACAGGAAGGTACACAAGTTGAGAAATAGAGACATCACCCTGGTCAAGATCCAGTGGACTAGACATGGTCAAAAGAAAACAACATAGGAACATGAAGCTGAGATTCGAGCCAAATATCCCGAGTTATTCCATCAAATGGGTAAGCTTGAAATTTCGAGGACGAATTTTTTTTGTAAGAG
Source organism: Rehmannia glutinosa (assembly GCA_016081115.2). Classification (NCBI taxonomy): domain Eukaryota; kingdom Viridiplantae; phylum Streptophyta; class Magnoliopsida; order Lamiales; family Orobanchaceae; genus Rehmannia; species Rehmannia glutinosa. The sequence continues at coordinate 27,958 of JABTTQ020000423.1, read as the reverse complement.
GGGTAGGATGTAACACCCGTTTTTTTTCTTTCCCTATTGTGATCTATCTTTTGCAATAATTCAATTTAATGATAATATTTATAAATATTAGTGGTAGTAGCTTTTGTTAGACAAAACCACACTTTTCCCCACCACCCCCATTTTATGCCACATTGATAGGCGTGAGTTTTGCATGTATTTTGAGGCGTATTTGAGCTATAATGATAAGTAAACATGCATATACTCGCGTTAAATGTTACATATTCACTCCTTGTGGAAAAGATATTACACTTTGCTTATTTTGTAGGAATTTCATGAGATTTGAAGCTAATTGAATAAGAATATGAGGAAAGCAAAGTGGAAACGCGGAGAATTGAGTGGATATACGAAAAGTGAAGTCTAAAAGAGCGAAAATTGAGCGTTCACGGAAAAGACAGGGGGCACACGGGTTGGGCGTGCCTCAAGACACCACCCGTGCACCCCCGTATAAGGATATTTGAAGTCTGCAACATGGCGCACGGGTAGCCATGCATGGGCGCACCACCCGTGCGCCTACAGAGAATCGATTATTTCACGGAGTGGCGCACGGGTAGGCCGTGCTCGACGCACCACCCGTGCGCCCTACGAGAGAGTTGGGGTATTCCAACAGGGGGCGCACGGGGTAACCGTGCGTGGGCACACCACCCGTGCGTCTGTATACTGAATCCCATGTCTGCAGATTAAGCCCCGAACATGAGGGGAGGTATAAAAAGGCTTTTTGGGCACACGAGGACATTCTCGCATTTTTGGGATCTACAACACAAGACAATAGTCAACTATTGGAAGGAGACATCAAGGAGACAATCGGGTTGCATCGGAGCTTGAAGAACGGAGATATATCGAGAGATTGTCGGCGTTCCTTAGTTTTCTTGCTCCTCTTTTAGTTTCAATCTTTTAGTTTCATTTGTAATGACTTTGAACACTTTGTGTGTAAGTTGTTTAATCATGTGTAGCTAAATTCTTGTGATTTCCGGGTTTTAGAAGTAGATTAATGAACTCTTGTTGGATGTTTTAATCTTGGTTGAAGTTATTATCTTGAAGCCTATTTGAGTACTTTGAGCTTATTCTTGTTTTATCACTTGGCCAATGGTTTAACTTGTTTGATATATTGATTCATAATTCGAGAGATGAGTTTCAATATTAGATCTTGAGTACTTGACACGAATATTTGCATGAATCGAGAGGTTTGTGAATGTTTGTGAGGACATTTGATCTTTTGTGCATTTGGGAGTTGTATATCTTATGTTGAGTAGAGATGCTAGCATAGATATTTCAATCTATATTTTATATGCATCTCGAGAGGGAGGATAAAATAGCTTTGTGATCGTCTTATAGGAATATTGATAATAACGTGGCTTGATTAAACCGGACAACAAGAAGATTATTAATCAAAACCTTAACTCGGAAATCCATTACATCATCTTGATACTTCTTTCATTTGTGTTATCTTATTCTTGTGCTTTAGTGATTGAAATTGTCTTAATCTCAAAACAACAACCATCAAATATTGATCGTCTAAATAAAAGTAAAACTATCTTGGTTCAATACTTAGCCTTATTGATTTATTAGTCTCCGTGGATACGACCTTGCTACCCTATTCGATAACGAACACCGTACACTTTGCGGTGAAGCTAAAAATATAAAAATAGGCGAACAAGTTTTTGGCGCCGTTCGGGACTAATACAATTCATGTTGCTAATATTGAGATAGATAAAATTATTCTTAATTTAGACATTTTTTTTTATTTATTATTTATTTTGTTTTAGTGTGACTTGAATTCCACATTATTTGACTTGTTTCTTCTAGTTTGATCCGGGTAGTGCATGAACACGCGCTCTAGGGGGGGACTTAATACCGCTCATACCGAAGTTGAGGCTTTCGCGAGGAGAATCGGTCTTTGATGGAGAGCGGAAAGACAACACAATCCGATAATGGGGATTTGAATGAGTTACCAATACCGCCAAACAATGGTGGAAACGAGTTACCGATACCGGTTCAATGAAGAAGCCATTCGTGATTACTTTCGACCACAAATGAATCGTAATTACGGTGGTATTGCCTATATTCCTATCAATGCCAACAACTTCAACTCAAACCGCACTAATCAATATGGTGCAATAGAATCGGTTTGGGGGTTTGCAAATCGAAGATCCTAATTCTCACCTTGCGCATTTTATCCAAATATGCAATATGATCAAAATGAACGGAGTCTCGAGATGACGCCATAAGACTACGCCTATTCCCATTCTCTTTAAGGGAGAAGCGAAAATTGGTTGGGTACTTTGACGTAAGCGCAAAGTGTAAGCACATGGGACGAGTTAAGCCAAAAATTCTTGTTTAAATTCTTTCCACCGAGCAAAACTTTGCGGCTCAAAAGCGAGATTACTCAATTCTCGATTCACTCGAGCCTTGTGTACGAGGCTTGGGAAAGATTTAGGATTTGTTAAGAAGATGTCCACAACACGGTTTTTAGGAGGATCAACAACTATGTTTCTTTTACAATGGTTTAATGGGGCAAACGAGGGCCTTTGTTGATGCCGCAGCGGGAGGAGCATTGTTGGCAAGGTTTCCACAAGATGCCTTAAATCTTCTTGAGGAAATGGCCATGAACGATTACCAATGGCCATCCGAAAGATCCAATGTACAACGAGTAGCCGAAATCTCATATTCGCATCTATCAAAACATTGTTGGCACAAGTAGCGGCTTTGACAACTCAATTGAATGTATTTACGAAGGGGCCGAAGCGTGCGAGCACGGGTAGTGAAGCTCTTCTATATCCGATGGAAGAGGTAAATTATGTGAATAACCGAATTTCAATTTCCGGGAATAATTCAAACCCAACGCACTACCATCCAGGGTTGAGAAATCATGAAAATTTTTCCTATGCAAATACAAAGAATGTGTTACAACCTCCATCGGGATTCAATGCTTCAAGTGGAGACGGTAATGGAGGAGGCAAATCGTCGTTGGAAGATGTACTCACCTCTTTCATAAATCAATCTAATGCTTTCATGAATGACACGAGGAGCCGCCGATAAGCAAGACCTTAGGATGGATAAGTTAGAACAACAAGTGACAAGCTCAATAAAGAACTGAAACTCAAATGGGTCAATTGGCTGCAATTGTGGGGAGTCAACATCAAAGGGTCAATTTCCAAGCAACACGGAGGTCAACCCGAGGAACATTGCAATGCTATCCATGTGTGGGGTGGAAAAGAGAATGAAGAATCAAAATGCCGATATTGATGTGATGTCGAATCACGCACGTCTCGTATATCAATGCACGACCAAATTGTGTGTGTTGCCGAGCCTACCATCCAAATTCAGAAAATGACAAAACGACGCTCAAGGCAATATGAAAGTTAAAGGAGGAACCGAGCAACAATTAGATAAACAAAAAAAGAGCCAAGAAACGTGAATCGTATCTAACTCTAATTTGCTTTGAAATATAATATTCCTCTTCCCTTTCCTCGATTGTTTCACAAGACTAATCAATAATCAATTTGCTAAATTTGTGGGCATGTTTAAAAATTGCACATTAATGTTCCTTTTGCGAAGCAATGAAACATATGCCAAATTATGCAAAGTTTTTAGGGGAAGCGATGTCCAACAAGAACAAATGGGCAGAGAATGGGATTGTCAACCCGACGGAAGAATGTAGCGCACTCATACAAAGGAAAATACCGCAAAAGCTGAAAGATCCGGGAGTTTCACTATTCCTTGTACAATAGGCGATATTTCCTTTGACAATGTACTTTGTGATCTAGGATCTAGTATCAATTTGATGCCGCTGTCCGTTCTCGTAAAAACTTGGACTCGTAGAAGTGAGACCATCCACCGTCACCCTACAACTCGCGGATAGATCACTCGTACATCCAACGGGATACTAGAAGATGTGCTCATAAAAGTCGATAAATTCATATTCCCCATGGATTTTCTAGTCTTTGGATGTGAATGAGGATTGTGACACCCTCTTATACTTGGGCGTCCATTTTTGGCAACCGAAGCACTAATAGATGTGAAGAAAGGGGAGCTTACATTACAAGTTGATGATGAGCGTATTTCATTTTCCATTTCTCGGAATGTGAAAGGACATGATGATCTTAATGGTTGTAAAACAACAACAATTGCTAATTCGTACTCAAGCTAATAGCTTGAATAATTGTATGCATTCTAAAGATAATATGCAGGGATTATCAATGAAGAAGAAGAAAGGCACAAAAAGCCTGATGTTGAACCAAGAGTGTGCACGTACCATTCGCACGATGAAAAGGAGAACACATGGATAGTTGACAAACATCGGAAACCTCCTTTAGTAATGATCAAGGAGGTGTAAATCCAAGTGAGCGGGATTGGCATGGAAAACGCCCGATGAGGTGACAAGTCTCATTTCGCAAAGATCATAATCGGAATTAAAAGGAGTCAAGCTAAAGACGTTAAATATAGCGCTTGTTGGGAGGCAACCCAACGGTTTTTCGTGTGAATTCCAATTTTTTGTGTGTGTTTAGATTCAAAAATTTGTGTGATTTGAGTGCTTTAATATGCGAGTTTTTATTAATGAGTGTGATTAGTGTGTTTTTGTTGCATTTTTGTGTGTTTTTATTAAAAAAAAATATGAAAAAAGAAATTTGCTATACAGTGTGCGCACGGGTAGCTCGTGCGTTGGCACCCCACCCATGCGCCCGCAGAGAGGAGAGGAATTTGCCGGGGTGGCGCACGGGTAACCCGTGCTTCGACGCACCACCCGTGCGCCCTGCAGAAGAGGCTTAAATATGACAGTTTTTAAACTGTCTTCTTCTTCAAAAATCCCACAAATCGCGCGCCCACTACCCCCATCTTCATTGCCTTCGAAATTTCTTGCAAATTCTACTCAAATTCATCCTTGTAATCCCTCCCCCATCACAATTGAACTTCACTTTACGTCGAATTCAAATTTACTTGAAGAATTGTGAGCACAAGCACCTAGGGTTCAAATCTTCCACTTCGAGTTTAACTTAGAGAATTCCTAAGAACACCGTTTCTCCTTGTCAATTCGTTGTCAATTATGTATTAGGGAGCATGGTAGGTGTTTATTTTGATATTTTTGCTATGAATTATGTGAATTATTCTTTGAGGCAAATTATCAAACACCTTGTGGGCTTGTGTAATTGAGGAGATTTAGGATGAATTGTTGGTGAGTAGGGCATGGCCAATGATTGTTTAAGCTAATACTTGTCTAGAATGGCCATAATTTTTGTTTGCTTGGGGTAGTTGATCGATCAAAAGTAACGTGGGCAAGTGAATTTGCATCACCCAATATGTTAGCTTTAATCCCTATTTTGTTGTTGCCATTGATGATATTGGGATGCTAATGAAATGTATTTCAGGTATAAACTCTTCATGGCCGAGAGAAGAAACCCCCAGGGTGGAAGGAGACGTGCACGCGGGACGACACAACGCGAAGTGGCACCGCCGGAAGTCGACCAAAATAGTCCAGAGGCATATGGGTAAACTTGACAAATGCCGATGATCTTGAGCGATGGAATCGCTTGATCGGTCTCCAAATAGCTCCATCTCGCTATGCTTGACGATGATTGTACCCAAACTTTGGGGATACATGAGGACGTGTGGCGTCTTTTCGCCAAGGTAGGATGGACGAACTTCATGAGCCGAAGGTGGCCGACATTCAAAAAGCATACATTGGAGTTCTTGAGTACTTTGTGGAAGTACTCAAACAAGCGACCTTTGAACCGTATATGATAAAGTTTCGCTTGGGGAATGTCCTGAGACAACTGCTTATGACTCGATTGAACACCATTTTCAAGGTCCCAACAAACGCTCGTACCCGATGCCTCATTATGATCAATACGACTGAGAATGCTTGTGGAAACACCACAAACGGGGCCGATGTTGTATGCCGCACGGACCGCCAAAGCCTCATGGATCCGGAATCCGGTTTTCCGGTATATTCAACGCGTGATCGCATCCTTCGTGTTCGCCGAGAAAACATTGGAGGTATGACGACTAAGGAACTTTATCTCCTTTGGTGTATGGTTACAAACACCCCCTACAACACCGCCATCAATTTTGCGAACAAATTGAACAGTTAGCTAAGCGGGAAGGGGTACGATTTCTATAGGGGCCTCATTACCCCTATTGCCCGGCATTTCAATGTTGATTTCCGAGGTTTGGAGCCCGTCTGGGCAAAAGACTCGGGTTAATTTGGCATCGTTGCACCATATGAAGTTCATAGCAAATGAAGACAACAGATTGGTGCTTCTACAAAAGAAAGGTGCTTCATTTCCGTTGCCTAACCCGCCATACACCACGGTCGAGACATTGACGGACACCACCAACTTCCTCATGAACTCCGACGCACACAACCGAATTACCGAGGCTATAGAGGCAAGAAAGCGTCGCAGAGTTGAAGGTTTCTTGGATGAGGAGGATATGGTGGCGGAGGAGGATGCGTTTCATGGCCGAGACATGGGGATGGAACCTCATCACCCCCAAATTGGGTATGATATACCCGAGTCCTCACACGGAGGCGATTACCCCCGACATTCTCAAAGCGGGGATCGTCCGGTCCTTCTCACATGGAGGACCCCGGACGGCACCGATTTTCAAGACATGTTTTATGCGTTTGGGGAGAACTTGAGGTGGCAAGAAGAAGATTTGAGGCGGCAAGGAGAGGATTTGAGGCAACATAGGGCTGATTTTCTCGCGTTCAGCGAGCGATCGGAGCGGCGTTCCGAGGAGACGTGGCAAGTGCTCCAACAGCTACAAATGTGGCATATTTCTCAAGGCCACTTCCCACCACCGCCGCCGCAGTGATTCAGGTATATCCCCACTTTTTGTTATTGAAATTCTATTTTCCCCTTAGACACTATAATTTCATTCAAGTTTGGGGGGAGAGATAGCATTTTAATACATGAAAAGTGTGGATACATAAAAAAAAACATTTTCATGCATTTTTTTGTTTTCATATAGTTGCATTAGAGCACGTTTATAGCTTTAGCACGTCTATTGCTTTAGTAGTGGTTAGAGAGTGTGTTGACCGAGCATGATGCAACTTGTTGTTTGTGTGTTGATTGAAAATTCATATTGTTGGGATTAGATGCTGTTTTTGGATTGATTGAGCCTTGAATAGATAACTTTGAGCATGTTGATATGAAAAACTTGGTGTGATGCTTTGAATTACATTTTGACAAGCTGTGAGCTTTGAGCCTTTACCGCTTATATCTTGTGCGCCTTGTTGTAATTTGAGTGTATCATTCATGTTGATTAAAATTCTAGAACTTGCTTGGGTATCTCTGTCAAGGCCACATGTGTATGTGAATTGTGAATGTGATTAAAGGCCATCTTTGCTAGCCTTTCATGCCTTTTGCCTACCTAAAAATGTGAAAACTCCTAGTTAGCCAAGTTGAGCCTATAGCCTATTTCTTTGATAACCACAAAATTTAACCCTTGTTCTTACTATATTTCCATCACTTTAAACTCGAATGTATAACGTTGAGTAAAAGGGGAATGAACGAGGTTGAATGGGTGGGAATTGAAAAATAGGATAATTGGGCATACTTGGTTAAATGGAATAAAAAGAGGAAGGAAAGATGTTGAAAATGCACAAATGAAAAAAAAAGATTGAAAAGTTGATAAACTTGGGGGGCGAAGGATTTGTTAGTCCAAGTGGCTACAATAATCTAGAGGGGGTGAATAGATTATGCCGATTTTTCGCAAATTACCCTCTTTTTTCGAAACAACGAGTAAATAACAAGAATGTAAATGCGGAAAATAAACAACACTCGTTGATTTAAAGAGGTTCAACCCACCTAGGGCCTAATCCTCTACCACCCCAAAGATCTCCTGGGATGGATTTCAAAAAGAAAAAGATTTTATTAATTTACCAAAAATTAATACAACACCTTGAGGATTACCACAACCCTCTTTCACCACCTCGAGGATTACCACAACCCTCTTACAACACCTTTGAAGATTACCACAACCTTCAAACACCTATCACCTAGATCACCCAAAGTGTATTCTTACCACAAGAATACTCACAAGGATGTCTTGTGTTGGATGATGACCAAAATCAAGATTACAACTCAATAATGATTGATACAATATGAGTACAAGTGTAATCAAGAATTGAAAGCCTAGACCTCAAATAAGTGCAAGTGAAAGTGCTTAGCTAATACAACAAGATATATGAAAATGTTTGCTCAATTGCTCTTTGCTTGTATATTGTGTGTTGTGTCTTGTTGCTTGAATGAAACATATATTTATAGGAGAGGACTTGGCTTTCATTTCCGTATTGGCTCTCCTCCTGGGGAGTGATTTGCTGCAAAAGAAACCATTTAAAATGATCAATATAGTCATGAAATCAATCCCACAAAATAGGGAAAAGTTGTCAAAAACGCAACGGATAGTTTCTTTGATAAACATGGGTTCGACCTGTCACAAGCAGAGATAAGATTGAAATTGAATTCTGCGAATTTTTACACGGAGGACCGGTCGAAGGGGGTGCGACGGTCGCCTCTAGTCGTGGGACGATTTTACGAAACAGAGAAGTCCTGAAACAAAATCCAACTTGCGCAGTGCAATTAAGCCGCCACGGCCGACGATCGCACCGTCGCCCACCTGGTCGACCGGCCGCCCGCCTGTTTTTCTTACATCCCATTTTCTCGTTTCTCACCAACTCAGTACGGGTTGCCCTATAGTTGCCGAGAGCGTGGCCGAAACAAACAAATATGTTGTCCAATGTTTTATTGAAAATAAACTTCAAGAAATACTCCGAAAAATAGTAAAAACATTTTAAGTTGATCGGAAATATTTAGACAACATTTAGGGACATAGTTTTGGTTTGAAAACATATTTGAACAAAATCGAACATAATCATCAAAATCATGATAAAAACATTTATCTAACAGATTGTGAATGGAGGTGATTCTCAAAAGAAAAGAAGGAAATGGAGATAAATGAAGTTGATAAAAATGAGGGATGATTGAGTAGCATATGGGATTGTAATGAAAATGATTGATATGCTCATCGATCTATACACTCGAGTTTGAGTCACTTTATCCAAAAATTTCCTACCTAAACCAAAGAGCCTTCATTACAACCAAATAAGAAAGTCCTTTATGATTCACATATTGCATACACTCTGCGTGGCGGAGATATGAGACAAATTGCAAGCCTATGGTAATTTTGCGACATCGAATTGATTTGAGCGTAAACACGTCCTATAACCTCGTGAGATGAGAGTATACACTTAACTTTGAGAGTTGGATTCAGAGCATTTCACTTTGTTTTATTTGAGGCGTGTTCTTTGATTAGATATTTGAGGCTTGATTGAGTTGTACTCAGCATTCATGACGAACAATTTGGATTTTCTTGTAGATTCTCGGTGTGCGCTGTTATCTTTATCTCCCTGTTGTGCTTTATCGTGTTCTAAATATTGTTGATCGGGACGGTCAACAGTTTAAGTTTGGGGGATTTTGATAGGCGTGAGTTTTGCATGTATTTTGAGGCGTATTTCGAGCTATAATGATAAGTAAACATGCATATACTCGCGTTAAATGTTACATATTCACTCCTTGTGGAAAAGATATTACACTTTGCTTATTTTGTAGGAATTTCATGAGATTTGAAGCTAATTGAATAAGAATATAAGGAAAGCAAAGTGGAAACGCCGGAGAATTGAGTGGATATACGAAAAATGAAGCCTAAAAGAGCGAAAGTTGAGCGTTCACTTTAAAAGACAGGGCACACGGGTTGGGCGTGCCTCAAGACACCACCCGTGCACCCGTATAAGGATATTTGAAGGCTGCGAAAGATGGCGCACGGGTAGCCCATGCATGGGCACCACCCGTGCGCCCTACAGAGAGTCGATTATTTCACCGGAGTGGCGCACGGGTAGGCGCGTGCTCGACGCACCACCCGTGCGCCCTACAGAGAATTGGGGTATTCCAATAGGTGGCGCACGGTAACCCGTGCATGGGCACACCACCCGTGCGTCTGCCTCCGCTGGAATCCCATAACTGCAGCATTAAGCCCTAAACATGAGGGAGGTATAAAAGGCTTTTTGGGGGCGCACACAGGGGACATTCTGGCATTTTTGGGATCTACAACACAAGACAAGAGTCAACTCTTGGAAGGAGACATCAAGGAGACAATCGGGTTGCATCGGAGCTTGAAGAACGGAGATATATCGAGAGATTGTCGACGTTCCTAAGTTTTCTTGCTCCTCTTTTAGTTTCAATCTTTTAGTTTCATTTGTAATGACTTTGAACACTTTGTGTGTAAGTTGTTTAATCATGTGTAGCTAAATTCTTGTGATTTCCTAAGTTTTGGAAGTAGATTAATGAACTCTTGTTGGATGTTTTAATCTTGGTTGAAGTTATTATCTTGAAGCCTATTTGAGTACTTTGAGCTTATTCTTGTTTTATCACTTGGCCAATGATTTAACTTGTTTGATATATTGATTCATAATTCAAGAGATGAGTTTCAATATTAGATCTTGAGTACTTGACACGAATATTTGCATGAATCGAGAGGTTTGTGAATGTTTGTGAGGACATTTGATCTTTTGTGCATTTGGAGTTGTATATCTTATGTTGAGTAGAGATGCTAGCATAGATATTTCAATCTACATTTTATATGCATCTCGAGAGGGAGGATAAAATAGCTTTGTGATCGTCTTATAGGAATATTGATAATAACGTGGCTTGATTAAACCGGACAACAAGAGGATTATTAATCGAAACCTTAACTCGAAATCCATTACATCATCTTGATACTTCTTTCATTTGTGTTATCTTATTCTTGTGTTTTAGTGATTGAAATTGTCTTAATCTCAAAACAACAACCATCAAATATTGATCGTCTAAATAAAAGTAAAACTATCTTGGTTCAATACTTAGCCTATTGATTTATTAGTCTCGTGGATACGACCTTGCTACCCTATTCGATAACGAACACCGTACACTTGCGGTGAAGCTAAAAATATAAAGCGAACAAGTTTTTCAAAAGGTCCCAATAATTTTCAATTTAGTCCAAATTTAATTTAATTTTTCTCAAGATTTTCAAAGTTAACCCCTATAATTTAATTAGGCTTTACGTAATTTTCAACTTTGACTCTACAAGTTTTTAATTCAGATCTAAAAACTTAAATTAACTTTTTTGACTTCTTTAAATTTAGCCCAAAAACTTATATTTGTAATCAATTTTTATATACCAAAAAGACCTAGGCTATTTTATAAAACTAATTATTTCAATTACAAATTACTACTTAATCTCTGGCCTAAATCATGTTAAATTTATATTGTAGGCGAAGAACCGTACAATTAAGATTTCTACATTCGAGCAACTTGTGCATCTATCTTTTTAACTTGCTGATTGAGGTAGGGATTCTTATCACATTTTATGTGTATAATTCATTGTCCTTGTTAAATGCTTAAATTGTTCAATTATGTGAATTACGCATTTTCAATGGTTGAATGATATGCATGATTATGTGAATTATGTGTTTTTGATGTATTACATGATATGCATATTTATGTGAACTATATGCTTTTAATATGTTATATGATATGTTTGATTTTTATGAATTATATGTTTTTTTTGTTATAATTTATGTTATGTATATTATGAAATGGGAAAGGAAAATGTTTGGCTTCATGCCACGGGAAAGGAAAAATGTTTGGCCACATGCCACGGGAAAGAAAATTTTTGGCCACGTGCCACGGGAAAGGAAAATATGGCATTCGTGCCACGGGAAAGGAAAACTTTTGGCCATGTGCATGGAAAAAGGAAAATATGGCATTCGTGCCACGGAAAGGAAAACGTTTGGCCACGTGCCACGAAAAGGAAAATATGGCATTCGTGCCACGGGTAAGGAAAACTTTTGGCCACGTGCCAGAAAGGAAAAATATGGCATTCGTGCCCACGAAAAAGAAAATTTTTGGCCTCGTACACGAAAGGAAAATATGGCATTCGTGCCTACGGAAAGGTTATGTCTTTATCCGACTTATGCCAATGGGAAAGGTTATGTGTTATTCGAATATGCCAATGGGAAAGGTTATGTGTTAATTTATGTAATTGTGCACTTTTCGTATTTAGCTTGGACAATCTTTATCTCTACGAGTATGTGATTACTCACCCTCTAAATTCAATTTCTTTTCAGATCATATTGACCGTCGTTGCGATATGGGGAATAGCCGATGATTTCACTTTTAATTATTTAAATTCAAGAACTAGGAATTCATTTTAAATTTTGAACAATTGTGATGTACTATTTTATTTTATTTATTTCAAAGTATTTTGAATGGAATTTTAATTTTAGGCAAACATTTTATTATCGCTTCCGCTAAACTTTTCATTTATCTATGTATTAAAAAAACATATACACATTTTCTTAAAATTTTAGTAACGCTAAAAAATATACTTTAAAAAAAAAAATGGGCGTTACGGTATGGTATCGGAAGCGGGTCTACTTTCCGTAGACTTGCAATTTTTAATTTTTTTTTTTGCTCAAAAATTAAAACGGATATCCCTCTCCATCGCGCTTCGTTTAACTAGGTAGCATTTATTTAATTTTCGCATCATTCGAAATCGGGAAAGTATGATATGCTATGTGAATTTTGAAAGTTTATGTAAACATTTATGTGACTTGTTAGAACTTACGAATTTGTTCTTTTATTCGTTATATGATTTTAAATTTCTTACATGCCACTTTAGGCGTAGAGAACAAACGTAAAATAGCGATTCAGAATGAACCATAGAAAAACAATGCATATTTTCTTTATAATATGTTATAGAGTTGAATGACTCATATGATCAATTTATGACTTTAGATTGACCCGCACATTCAAAACCACAAGATAGTCTGATACGTGTAGAATCATTCTCATGAGGAGAGTTAAACTTATATATTTTATTTTCTCGCTTGGAGATAATTCAAACTCGTCACTTAACTCAAACCAGTCTATGGGATGTCAAAGAATACACCTACTCTAGTGCTTTATTTGATATTGATATTATGCATTCTTTTACATATTTTGAATTCCGAGCTACATTCCAACCCCGAGAGTTACATTGTTAGTGACATACTAGAAATAAGCCTCTCATCCGGATAAAAATAAGTATTGATCTAGTGATTAATAATGTGGAGTTAATTTTGACGGGATGGGGTTGGAAACGGTTTGCATGTGATTATGATTAAAGATTTTGATATCATCTTAGGAATTGAGTGGTTGAGTAAGTACAAGACTAACCTCAACTGTTATAAGAGACTATGCGAGAAATAATATTGTGACCCTTAAAAGGAGACAAATTCACAATTGTTGTCGGAGCGAATGAGTGAAGTGCCCCGAGTTATATTAGCAACAAGGATGATCAAGATGTTGAAAAAAAAGAGACAATAAGAATGTTTATAGACTACAAAGAGTTGAATAAGCTTACCATAAAGAAGAAAAAAATCCGTTGCCAAGGACTGAGGATCTTTTTGATCAATCGAATGGGACAAATGTATTTTCTAAGATTGATCTGAGGTTTGGATATCATCAGCTGAAGGTTATGAAAGAATATATACCCACGTATTTAGTACTCGATATGAGCACTATGAGTTCACTTATGCCTTTTGGACATAGTAATGCCCCCGAAGCGGTATTTATGGATTTGATGAATTGGGTTTTTTTCCATCCGTACTTGGATCAATTTATGATTGTATTCATAGATGACATATTGGTGTACTTGAAGGATAGAGAATAACACGAGAAGCATCTCGACATAGCATTGGAAACTCTCCGTCAAGAGAAATTATATGTAAAATTCAAGAAGTGTGAATTTTGGCTTGATCGAGTAATCTTTTTGGGACATGTAGTTACGATGAAAGGTATTAAAGTCGACCCGTCAAAAGTTGAAGATTTAGAAAACTGGTTGGCTACGAACACCGATGAAATGTGTAGTTTCTTAGGCATTGGTGGATATTACGTGAAGGTTTATCAAAGGGTTCGAAAAAATAGAAGACTCAATGACCCAACTCGAGAAGGAAAAGTGAGAAGTTCGTTTGGACTAAGAAGTGTGAGCAGAGCTTCCAATAGATCAAATGTCGTCTAGTCTCAACATCGGTTTTAATAATTCTTAATACTATAAGTTTTTGTAATCTACAATGATTCCTCAAAAGAAGGGTTAGAATGTGTTTTAATGCATAATGGTAAGGTGGTTGCTTATGATTCAAGATATCTAAAGATCACGAGCTCAATTATCCTACGCATGACTTTAAGTTGGCAGCAGTCGTGTACCCCCTAAAGATAAAGTGCTACTAATTACACAGGGGAAAATACGAAATTTACAATGATTTCGAGAGTTTGAAGTATTTCTTCAGACAATATCAAGAGACTATCGGAGTGGCCCCATACGAAGCCTTGTACAGTAGAAGTGTAGATTCCCTATCTATAAGTTGGTAAGAAGAATGTGTTAGGTCCCGCACCAATCGAGCAGATGGTCAAGGTTATTGATAAAGTCAAGGATATAATAAAAATAGCCCAAAGCCGACATAACTTATGCGGACCAGAGAAGGAAAGACCTACAGTTTGAAACAAGAGGTAAAGTTTTCTCAAAGGTTACACCAACCAAAGGAATAGTAAGATTTGACAAGAAGGACAATTGAGACATAGGTTCATTGGACCATTCAAATATTGTAGCGAGTCGAGGATGTAGCTTATATATTGGCGCTACCGCGAGCTAGCAAAGATTCATAATGTATTTCACGTGTCTATGTTGAGGAAGCATGTCCACGATCCAAGCCACGTAGTCAATCATGACGACTTTGAAAGTCAATCGAGACATGACTTACGAAGAAAAACCGGTGACTATCCTTGACAGGAAGGTACACAAGTTGAGAAATAGAGACATCACCCTGGTCAAGATTCAGTGGACTAGACATGGTCAAAAGGAAGCAACGTAGGAACATGGAGCTGATTCGAGCCAAATATCCCGAGTTATTCCATCAAATGGGTAAGCTTGAAATTTCAAGGGCGAATTTTTTTTGTAAGAGGGGTAGGATGTAACACCCTTTTTTTTCTTTCCCTATTGTGATCTATCTTTTGCAATAATTCAATTTAATGATAATATTTATAAATATTAGTAGTATTAGCTTTTGTTAGACAAAACAGCACTTTTCTCCACCACCCCCATTTTATGCCACATGTAGGGGTGTCAATGAGTGACACGACACGATAGCACGACACGATTACAAACACGATTACAGACAAAAAGCACGATAAGGCACGACACGATATGACACGACACGATAGCACGATATGAACACGAAATTGAAAATTAATTTAAATTTTCAATTATTATTATATTAAAGATCAATAAAATAGATAACACGAAAACACGATAGTGTGACACGAACATGACACGATAACACGATTTGCCACCCCTAGCCACATGCACCTTTTCTTTCCACTATTCTGTGTTTCTCTTCATAACATTAAAGGAAAATGTGGGGAGTATTTATTTTCTTCCCCTCCAACTCATATTTCATAAGCAGAAAAAGATTTCAAAACTAAGAAAAATTTCTCCTCTCATCACATACCTTAATCACTATTTTTATTAATGTCTTACCATTTATCTAACGAAGAAGAGAAACGGGACGAACGCGATTCTTAATTCAAGGTCAAGGGGAGAGACTGCAAAAATTTTATTGTCTTCATTGTGTGTGAGTATGTGTGTGTGCATGTGCTGTGTGCAGGGGCGGAGCATAGTTAGGCCAGCACTGGGCTAAAGCCCAGTGCAAATCTCCTAGCCCCATGTATATATGTATGGACTATTTTCTTTATAGTCTAAATCTAGCCCAACCACCATTCCTTTTAATTTCTCAACTTTTTTTTTGCTCTGAGCCCATCAAATAAAATCTATTTGTACAATCCAACTAACTCATAACTATTTTCTTTATAGTCTAAATTCAAATTTCAACCACCATTCCTTTTAATTTCTCAATTTTTTTTTCTCTCGAGCCCACCAAATTAAATCTATTTGTACAACCCAACTAACTCATATTAAAAAAATCCATTTATGTTTTAAATTTAATTGCCTTTAAATAAGCAAATATCAAGACAATTTACAAGATTCAAGTATGACGTTTTCTTTATTCTTGTAATTATTTCTTGTATTAATTAATTTGTTGTTATTATTTATTTGTTGGGTGAGATAAAATAAGCATCTTTTTTTTTAATGGTTGTTTTTTTCTCAGAGAGGATAATGAATAGTTTGTTTAAATATTAAAAATGATAAAATGATTCTTTTGATTTTTCATTGTATTAATTAACATTGTCTTTGAAATTATAATTGAGACTAACCCATTCAAATGTGCATTTGGCTCTTGAAAGAGCATTTCATTAATAAAACATGTGACGACGATGCTTTGTAACAACTGAAAGAATATTCTCAGCAATAAGACATGCAAATACGACACTTCGTAACAGGGACATAATTTTCTTGAAGATTGTTTGATGCTTAATAATATAATTTCTATTATTGATGAATTTTATGCTTACAAACTTCATCGGACACAACTTCATTGAATATTAAAAAAAATATTTGTTATATATATTAATAAAAAACATTTACTTCTTAGCCCACCCTATTCTTAATTCCTGGATCCGCCACTGGTTGTGTGTGCTCTAATGTGTGTTGCTATATTATGTGTTTTATTGTATGTGTGTGTGTACGTGGATTGATGTGTGTGTGTGTGTGTGGTGTTGTGTATGTGTGTGATATACAGGTGTGTGTGTGTGTGTGTAAATTTGTGTGTCGGTGTGTTTGACTATAATTTAGAGAGTGATTGTCAAATATATTGTGTGTGTGTGTTTAAATCTTATGTGTGTGTTCGTGTGTGTGTAATAGTGTGCATAAATGAGTGTGTTAATGTGTGATTGAGAGTGAGACTGAGAAGTGATTTTGGGGCAGGGGCTATATTTTTAAAATTTAATTTAGTTTTGACTTTGATTGTAAATTTAGAATATACAATTAAGCACAACCCCAAATCAAAGTTTCTGGATTATTTTCAATTTAGTCCCAAGATTTTTCAATTTAGTCCAAATTTAATCTAATTTTTCTCAAGATTTTCAAAGTTAACCCCTATAATTTAATTAGGCTTTACGTAATTTTCAACTTTGACTCTACAAGTTTTAAATTCAGTCTAAAAACTTAAATTAACTTTTGACTTCTTTAAATTTAGCCCAAAACTTATATTTGTAATCAATCTTTATATATCAAAAAGCCCTAGGCTATTTTATAAAACTAATTATTTCAATTATAAATTACTACATAATCTCTAGGCCTAAATCATGTTAAATTTATATTGTAGGCGACGAAGAACCGTTTAATTAAGATTTCTACATTCGAGCAACTTGTGCATCTATCTTTTTAATTAGTTGATTGAGGTAGGGATTCTTATCACATTTTATGTGTATAATTCATTGTCCTTGTTAAATGCTTAAACTGTTTAATTATGTGAATTACGCATTTTCAATGGTTGAATGATATGCATGATTATGTGAATTATGTGTTTTTGATGTATTACATGATATGAATATTTATGTGAATTATATGCTTTTAATATGTTATATGATATGATTGATTTTTATGAATTATATGTTTTTTTGTTATAATTTATGTTATGTATATTATGAATTGGGAAAGGAAAATGTTTGGCTTCATGCCACGGGAAAGGAAAAATGTTTGGCCATATGCCACGGGAAAGGAAATTTTTGGCCACGTACACGTGCCAGAAAGGAAAATATGGCATTAGTGTACCACGGAAAGGAAAACTTTTGGCCATGTGCCATGGGAAAGGAAAATATGGCATTCGTACACCACGGAAAGGAAAAATTTTGGCCACGCACGGAAAGGAAAACTTTTGGCCACGTGCCATGGGAAAGGAAAATATGGCATTCGTGCCATGGGAAAGGAAAATGTTTGGCCACGTGCCATGGGAAAGGAAAATATGGCATTCGTACCACGGGAAAGGAAAATTTTTGGCCTCGTGCCACGGGAAAGGAAAATATGGCATTCGTGCCTATGGGAAAGGTTATGTGCTATCTGACTTATGCTAATGGGAAAGGTTATGTGTTATTCGGCTTATGCCAATGGGAAAGGTTATGTGTTAATTTATGTAATTGTGCACTTTTCGTATTTAGCTTGGACAATCTTTATCCCTACTGAGTATGTGATTACTCACCCCCTAAATTCAAATTCTTTTCGATCATATTGACGGATGCGTTGCGGAGATGGGGGAATAATGATGATTTCACTTTTAATTATTTAAATTCCAAGAACTAGAATTCATTTTAAATTTTGAACAATTGTGATGTACTATTTTTTTATTTATTTCAAAGTATTTTGAATGGAATTTTAATTTTAGGCAAACACTTTATATTTTTTCTTAAGAATTAAAGTATTCTCATTATCGCTTCCGCTAAATTTTTCATTTATCTATGTATTAAAAAAAATTATACACATTTTCTTAAAATTTTAGTAACGCTAAAAATGCACTTTAAAAAAAATGGAGGTTACAGTATGGTATCAGAGCAGGTCTACTTTCCTGTAGACTTGCAATTTTTAATTATTATTTTCCTCAAAAATTAAAATGGTTATCCCTCTCCATCGCGCTTCGTCTAACCAGGTAACATTTATTTAATTTTTGCATCATTAGAAATTGGGGAAGTATGATATGCTATGTGAATTTTTGAAAGTTTATGTGAACATTTATGTGACTTGTTAGAACTTACGAATGTGTTCTTTTATTTGTTATATGATTTTAAATTTCTTGCATGCGACTTTAGACGTAGAGAACAAACGTAAAATAGCGATTCATAATGCACCATAGAAAAACAACGCATATTTTCTTTATAATATATTATAGAGTTGAATGACTCATATAATCAATTTTTGACTTTAGATTGGCCCGCACATTCAAAACCACAAGATAGTCTGACACGTGTAGAATCATTCTGCGAGGAGAGTTAAACTTATATATTTTATTTTCTCGCTTGGAGATAATTTAAACTCGTCACTTAACTCAAACCAGGTCTAGAAATAAGCCTCTAATCCGGAATAAAAATAAGTATTGATCTAGTGATTAATAATGTGGAGTTAATTTTGACGGGATGGGGTTTAGAAGCGGATTTGCATGTGATTATGATTAAAGATTTTGATATCATCTTAGGAATTGAGTGGTTGAGTAAGTACAAGACTAACCTCAACTGTCATAAGAGACTACGCGAGAAATAATATTGTGACCCTTAAAAGGAGACAAATTCACAATTGTTGTCGGAGCGAATGAGTGAAGTGCCCCGAGTTATATCAGCAATAAGGACGATCAAGATGTTAGAAAAAAGAGACAATAAGAATGTGTATAGACTACAAAGAGTTGAATAAGCTTAACATAAAGAAGAAGAAAAATCCGTTGCCAAAAACTGAGGATCTTCTTGATCAATCGAATGGGGCAAGTGTATTTTCTAAGATTGATCTGAGGTTTGGATATCATCAGCTGAAGGTTATGAAAGAATATATACCCAAGTATTTAGGACTCGATATGAGCACTATGAGTTCACAGTTATGCCTTTTGGACATAGTAATGCCCCGACAGTATTTATGGATTTGATGAATTGGGTTTTTTTTTCATCCGTACTTGGATCAATTTATGATTGTATTCATAGATGACATATTGGTGTACTCGAAGGATAGAGAATAACACGAGAAGCATCTCGACATAGCATTGGAAACTCTCCGTCAAGAGAAATTATATGTAAAATTCAAGAAGTGTGAGTTTTAGCTTGATCGAGTAATCTTTTTGGGACATGTAGTTACGATGAAAGGTATTAAAGTCGACCCATCAAAAGTTGAAGATGTAGAAAAATGGTTGGCTGCGAACACCGATGAAATGTGTAGTTTCTTAGGCATTGGTGGATATTACAGAAGGTTTATCAAAGGGTTTAAAAAAAATAGCAGACTCAATGACCCAACTCACAAGGAAAAGTGAGAAGTTCGTTTGGACTAAGAAGTGTGAGCAGAGCTTCCAATAGATCAAACGTCGTCTAGTCTCAACATCGGTTTTAATAATTCTTAATACTATAAGTTTTTGTAATCTACAATTATTCCTCAAAAGAAGGGTTAGAATGTGTTTTAATGCATAATGGTAAGGTGATTGCTTATGATTGAAGATATCTAAAGATCACGAGCTCAATTATCCTACGCATGACTTTAAGTTGGCAGCAGTCGTGTACCCCCTAAAGATAAAGTGCCACTAATTACACAGGGGAAAATACGAAATTTACAATGATCTCGAGAGTTTGAAGTATTTCTTCAGACAATATCAAGCGACTATCGGAGTGGCCCCATACGAAGCCTTGTACAGTAGAAGTGCAGATTCCCTATCTATAAGTTGGTAAGAAGAAAGTGTTAGATCCCGCACTTGACCAGAGCGGATGGTCAAGGTTATTGATAAAGTCAAGGATATAATGAAAATAGCCCAAAGTCGGCATAACTTATGCAGACCAAAGAAGGAAAGACCTACAGTTTGAAACAAGAGGTAAAATTTTCTCAAAGGTTACACCGACCAAAGTAATAGTAAGATTTGACAAGAAGGGACAATTGAGACTAAGTTCATTGGACCATTCAAATATTGTAGCTTAGTCGGGGATGTAGCTTATATATTTGCGCTACCATCAGAGCTAGCAGCAGTTCATAATGTATTTCACGTGTCTATGTTGAGGAAGCATGTCCACTATCCAAGCCACGTAGTCAATCATGACGCACTGGAAGTCAATCGAGACATGACTTACGAAGAAAAACCGGTGACTATCCTTGACAGGAAGGTACACAAGTTGAGAAATAGAGACATCACCCTGGTCAAGATTCAAGACTAGACATGGTCAAAAGGAAGAAGCGTAGGAACATGGAGCTGAGATTCGAGCCAAATATCCCGAGTTATTCCATCAAATGGGTAAGCTTGAAATTTCGAGGACGAAATTTTTTTGTAAGAGGGGTAGGATGTAACACCTGTTTTTTTTTTCTTTCCCTATTGTGATCTATCTTTTGCACTAATTCAATTTAATGATAATATTTATAAATATTAGTGGTATTAGCTTTTGTTAGACAAAACCACACTTTTCCCCACCACCCCCATTTTATGCCACATGCACCTTTTCTTTCCACTATTCTGTGTTTCTCTTCATAACTTTAAAGGAAAATGTGGGGAGTATTTATTTTCTTCCCTCCAACTCATATTTCATAAGCAGAAAAAGATTTCAAAACTAAGAAAAATTTCTCCTCTCATCACATACCTTAATCACTATTTTTATCAATGTCTTGCCATTTATCTAACGAAGAATAAAACGAGACGAACGCGATTCATAATTCAAGGTCAAGGGGAGAGACTCGCAAAAATTTTATTGTCTTCACTTGTGTTTGTATGTGTGTGTGTACGTGGATTGATGTGTGTGTGTGTGTGTGTGTGTGTGTATGTGTGTGATATACAGTGTGCGTGTGTGTGTAAATTTGTGTGTCGATGTGTGTGACTCGTAATTTAGAGAGTGATTGTGAAATATGTTGTGTGTGTGTGTTTAAATCTTATGTGTGTATTCGTGTGTGTGTGTGTGATAGTGTGCGTAAATGAGTGTGTTAATGTGTGATTGAGAGTGAGACTGAGAAGTGATTTTGGGGCAGGGGCTATATTTTTAAAATTTGATTTAGTTTTGACTTTGATTGTAAATTTAGAATATACAATTAAGCCCAACCCCAAATCAAAGTTTCGGATTATTTTCAATTTAGTCCCAAGATTTTTCAATTTAGTCCAAATTTAATTTAAATTTTCTCAAGATTTTCAAAGTTAACCCCTATAATTTAATTAGGCTTTCTGTAATTTTCAACTTTGACTCTACAAGTTTTTAATTCAGTCTAAAAACTTAAATTAACTTTTGACTTCTTTAAAATTAGCCCAAAAACTTATATTTGTAATCAATTTTTATATACCAAAAAGCCCTAGGCTATTTTATAAAACTAATTATTTCAATTATAAATTACTACTTAATCTCTAGGCCTAAATTATGCTAAATTTATATTGTAGGCGACGAAGAACCGTACAATTAAGATTTCTACATTCGAGCAACTTGTGCATCTATCTTTTTAATTTTCTCGATTGAGGTAGGGATTCTTATCACATTTTATGTGTATAATTCATTTTCCTTGTTAAATGTTTAAACTGTTCAATTATGTGAATTACGCATTTTTAATGGTTGAATGATATGCATGATTATGTGAATTATGTGTTTTTGATGTATTAAATGATATGCATATTTATGTGAATTATATGCTTTTAATATGTTATATGATATGATTGATTTTTATGAATTATATATATTTGTTTTGTTATAATTTATGTTATGTATATTATGAAATGGGAAAGGAAAATGTTTGGCTTCATGCCACGGGAAAGGAAAAATGTTTGGCTACATGCCACGGGAAAGGAAATTTTTGGCCACGTGCCACGTGAAAGGAAAATATGGCATTCGTGCCACGGGAAAGGAAAATATGCATTAGTGCCACGGGAAAGGAAAAATTTTGGCCACGTGCCACGGGAAAGGAAAATATTTGGCCACGTGCCATGAGAAAGAAAAAATATGGCATTCGTGCCACGGGAAAGGAAAATTTTTGACCACGTGCCATGGAAAAGGAAAAATATGTCATTCGTGCCCCGGGAAAGGAAAATTTTTGGCCTCGTGCCACGGAAAGGAAAATATGGCATTCGTGCCTACGGGAAAGGTTATGTGCTATTTGACTTATGCCAATGGGAAAGGTTATGTGTTATTCGGCTTATGCCAATGGGAAAGGTTATGTGTTAATTTATGTAATTGTGCACTTTTCGTATTTAGCTTGGACAATCTTTATCCCTACTGAGTATGTGATTACTCACTCCCCCTAAATTCAAATTCTTTTCAGATCATATTGACGGATGCGTTGCAGATGTGGGGGAATAGCCGATGATTTCACTTTTAATTATTTAAATTCCAAGAACTATGAATTCATTTTAAATTTTGAACAATTGTGATGTATTATTTGTTTTTATTTATTTCAAAGTATTTTGGATGGAATTTTAATTTTAGGCAAACACTTTATAATTTTTCTTAAGAATTAAAGTATTCTCATTATCGCTTCCGCTAAACATTTTATTTATCTATGTATTAAAAAATTATACACATTTTCTTAAAATTTTAGTAACGCTAAAAATGCACTTTAAAAAAAATGGGGCGTTACAATAATTTTTATCAATTATTTAATTATTTGATGTCTTTTTATTGATACAAATTGAAGTTAATGAACATTTTGTTTTACTTTACAGTAATATATACCGTAGAGTTCCAAAAACGAGGATTGTCTCATGCCCAGTGGCGGATGCGGGATTCCGTTTTTCATATATTTAAACAATGAGAAAAATAAATTTGGGGGCAATTGTAAAACACAACTATTTGAAGTTTTTTATCAAAGTTTTGGGGGCAATTGTAAAAAAATTCCCTATTTTAGCTATAAAAAATAATTTAAAAAACTTTTGGGGGAAAAAATAATTTTGGAAAATTTTGGGAGGGCATTTGTCCCCCCCCTCGTCCGCCACTGCTCATGCCCATATATTGTTTTTTCTTTGTAAAGAAGACAAATTTCCAACACCAAAAGCAATCGACCGTATAATTTCTTCTGAGATACCTGATGAGAAGGATGATCCAGTTTACTATAATGCAGTCCGTGATTTTATGTTACATGGTCCATGTGGTAATGAAAGAAGAAATTCCCTTTGCATGGTGGATGGTCGTTGTTCAAAGCATTTTCCGAAAAAATTTGTTAATTTAACTTCGCTTGATGGCGACGGCTATCCAATTTACGGAGACAATGGTCGAATCTGTTCTTAAGAATGGAATACATTTGGATAACATATATGTTGTTCCTCATAATAGAAATTTGTTAATTCGATACGGAGCACATTTAAATGTTGAGTGGTAATCAATCGCGAGTGATCAAATATTTATTTAAGTATATAAATAAGGGCCACGATCGTGTAACATATGATGAATTTCCCATGAAAGTTTGGAGAAGAATATGGACGAGGTTAATTTGTATTATGATTGTAGATACATGTCATCATGTGAAGCTGCTTGGAGGATATTTGGTTTTGAAATACAATATAGAGACCCTCCGGTAGAGCGATTGAGTTTCCATCTTCCAAATCAACAGATGTTATTTTTTCTGATTTAGATAGAATTGACGCTATTCTGGATAAAGAAACAGTTCATCAAAGTATGTTTCTTGCATGGATGGAGGCTAATAAAAAATATCCAGAAGCAAGGGAATTAACATATGATGAATTTCCCATGAAGTTTGTTTGGAAATCAGACTCGAGAGAATGGGTTCCAAGAAAAAGAGGATTCGCAATTGGTTGTATTTTCTTTGTTCCTCCTGGGTGTGGTGATTTGCACTATTTAAGATGCCTTCTAAATGTAGTACGTGGTCCCACATGCTATGAAGATATATGTTTAATTAATGGTGTGCAATATCGTTCTTTTCGTGATGCTTGCTATGCATTGGGTTTGTTAAATGATGACAAGGAGTATATCGATGGGATTATTGAGGCAAGCCATTGGGCATCAGCACAATCCATGATAGTTCTTTTTGCAACACTTCTATCATCTGAATCTATAAGTCGACCTGAAGTAGTTTGGGAGTCATGTTGGTCTTACCTATCAGATGACATTTGTAACGACCCAGATTTTTATGCCTTAATAAGAAATTAATTGATTATGTTATTAGTTTATTTCATGGAATAATAATGGAGAATTAGAAATTTATTAATAATTTTAATTGATAGTTAATTTGCTAAATTACGGATAATAAAAGAGTCTTTTTAATTGGATTGATTATTTATTTTATTTGGGCCTTATACAATAATTGGACTTTTAATTAGTTTAAAGTATTAAATCAGGCCCATATTGTTAGTAAGTTATTTATAAGCCCATGTATTCTTAACCTAGCCCAAGTAGGAGTAGGTTAAAACACAGATAGAAGACACGAAAAACACACACACATTGAGAACTCATAAAGAAACGATTAGAAAGAGACACAGAGAATGGCAGAGAGAGAACGACTAGAGAGGGGAAAAGAAAAGAAAGAAAAGTGATTTCTCCAACGCGGTTGATTCAAGAGAGGATTTTACTATTCATAAGTTGAACAGTAAGTAATCTTTTTAGTTTCACGTAGAATTAGTATTAAAATTATTATGAAGTCTAATTGGAAATCCATACGTGTAATTAATTACGATGTAGCTAGTCGATTTGTGAATCTATGTTTGTATTTCAGATGCTACTAAAGACGTGGGTTATATTCATGATCCATAACTCAGGCAATACACATCCTACATGTATGATATTATGGAATCTTTGCCTACTGATGTTGTAATATGGTCATTTGGTTTGGAGTATTTGGTTGAATGACGTCACATGCACGATGATTAATGTAACCAGTGTCCCCTTCAATTGAATTATGGAAGTCACTTTGTGATTTTAGATTTTTAAGTTTCGTCCTTAGTTCAAGTTACACAAAACAGTATGGGTTCATTGTTTTTTCCAAATAAACGAGTTTATAATGATTATGGCCGCATATTATTTTTAACGCTAGAGTTACTATTTGATTTTAATGAGATTTTATCTTCACTAATTGAATGTAGAATTTCCCCTAATTAGTTGAACATAGAGTTTATCCCTAATTAATTTTACGTAGGATCTTCAATAATTAGTTGGACATAGGGCTTACACCTAACTAATTGAATATAGGGTTTTTCGCTAACTAATTGAATATAGTGTTTTCCATTAATTATTTGAATGTAGGGTTTTTCCCTAAAGAGGTTTGAGAAATTGAATATAAGGTTTTCCCTAACTAATTGAATAGAGGGTTTTCCATTGATTAATTGAATATAGGCTTACTCTTTAACTAGTTAAACGTAGGGTTTCTCCTTAACTAGTCGAATGTAAAGTTTTTCCCAATTATTGTTGAGTATCCGAATGTAAGTTTATCCTCGTTTACATGTTTTATATCATGGTTACTTTTAATATGCTAATTAATGTGATTTAATTATTACGATATGCGCTTATGTTTATTCTCGTATTTAATGATATGTTGTATCACTTATGTTCATGCATCATTGTTAATGTATGTTCATAGCATTTCACGAGCATCGCAACTTTAAATAAAGTCAAGTCATAAAGTATAATATTTTTCAAAAGAAATAGGTGCACATTGTTCTATGATCTTTGAGAGTGGGAAATGGGCGCGGGGACCGCGTTCGACCATGTGCGCTTGCGGCTAATGTTAATGTTAAAGGAAAAGTGCCTTCGGCAAAACGAATGGGCCTTCGGGCAAAATATTCACGGGTTCCAAATTACAAGGCCCATCATAACCTGATTAGAACAATGTGTTACCAAGTGAGCTCGCGTACTAAGAATGTTTCAAGGTTTTGAAAGGCAAAGTTTTATGCGAAAGAAAGTTATGAAAAGAAAGTTTTAAGCAAGGAAAACGTAAAGTCTTTTTAAAAGTTAAGATATTGCATTAGGCATGCATTCATGCATGAGATTACTTGTTGAGCTCCTTTAGCTCATTCCACGAAAGTTGTAAATTTTTCGATGAGAATTCAAAAGAGAAGGGGATGGTTTACGGTTGCAGCCGACTTGGAACCCATGTCAACTTAATTCTTTTATTTTTAAAGTTTTTTTACTTTTTAGTTTATTAAATGTCGATTGTCGTTTTATTTCCAAAGATGCGAATGTTTTGGACAAGTAATTATTTCGATTATTAGCATTTAATTCCGTTGCAAAGTTTCAAACGAAGTAAGATTTTTATTCTTCCATATTTTTCAAAGATTCTTTTAAGTAATTCTATTTTAATTGCTTATGTTTCGCATTAAAAATTCAAGTAAGCTAGAAAGGGCGCTACAACATTATATACAAGCAAATGTAATTTGCTTCAATATCAAGGTATGCATCAATTAATTTAATTTTATTTAATTGTGTTCTATATTTAATATGTTTTTTTATTTTGTAGAATTGCAATTGGATGAGAATGAAGTTAAAAATTATGCGTTGGTGGAAATTGAGAAAGAGTTATGAAGCTGGGGAAAGAGTTTGCGTGATTTCCAATCAATGCCATTTCCAGACGATCAATTTTTTTCATTTTTCACGTAATAGATTAATGCACGACGAGATGTGTCATGGTCGAGTGAAATTGACAAAGAACACAAGAATCTTTTATCCATTTTGAATAATGAGCAACATCATGTTTATGATACTATCATTGATTCATTCAATTCAGATATTGGTAAGATGTTTTTCATATATGGTTATGGGGGAACAGGAAAAACGTTCATATGGAAGACATTATCGCTTTCGATTGCGATCAAAAGGAGACATTGTACTAAATGTGGCATCCAAAGGGTATAGCATCTCTTCTTTTGCCGGCGAGAACCGCTCACTCTAGATTTTCTATTCCATTTAATCTGATTGAGGGATCAATTTGCAACATAAAACTAGGGACCCCGCTTGTAGAGCTTATACTAAAGTCCAAGCTTATTATTTGGGATGAGGCTCCAATGATGCATAAATATTGTTTCAATCATTGGACAAAAGTATAAAGGATAACATGAAAGAAATTAATCTTGTGAGGTGATATTCCATTTGGAGGCAAGACAATTGTGTTTGGTGGAGATTTTAGTCAAATTCTACCAAGAATTCCTAAAGGCGAAGAGACAAGATATTGTTCATGCTACCATTAACTCATCATATTTGTGGAGCCACTTGACTTTTTTTGAGATTGACAAAGAATATGATTGCGAGAATGCGAAAAATCGTGAGTGTAG